>VWZK01015561.1:35075-106727 GCA_013396935.1 Baryphthengus martii | reverse complement strand
TTTTTTTTTTTTTTTTTTTTAGGAGATACTCCTGAGCCCCTCCAATCTCTTGTCCTACAGGAACCTACACAGTCAGATGTTCAAAACTCAACACATCAAAGTGGTTAAGGAATAGGAAGCTGTGCAGGTGATAGCATAAGGGATTCTCTGCTTCCCTTGGTGTTAAAGCTTAGTCTGCTACCGTACTCTAGGAAATAAGGGACACTTGTAATTTAAAGGAATCTGCAAGATCCTGAGGATCTGAGGAGTAACTGATACTGTAACAACTTTAGGTTATTTCTTTTTGCCAGGTGCCACCACACAGTAAAACCATTTGGTTGTCCAGGTCGGCAAAAATATTTTCTTTTTGTGCATTAGTTTTCTTCCAGCTTCATGAGCTTGCTGGTTCCCTGAGAAGCAGATGAATGTCACGTCTCATAATAGCACTGAGCTGTTAAATGGGTCCAACTTGTCAAACTTGTATCATTGCAAATGACTCAGGATGAGTAAGGAAGATCAGCGTGCACAATTAAAGTGCATTTTCGTGAAATACAGGTGGACTAGTAATTTTCAGCCATGGAAGTTAGTTTCTTCTTTCATCTCCCGCACTGGCATCCTCTCACATCTGGTTCAGTTGCTGGTTGGACTTTTCCACTAGTTGGTTCAACTGATCAAATTGTTCAAAGACCTGATAAAGGGGGGGGATGAAAAGAAGATATTTTTCTGCCTTTTAGTGATGTAAATTGGTGCATAGGCAGGCCTTGTGAGTGCCACAGCTGGCATGAGAGAGGAGCAAATACCCTTCTGACAGCAATAAGGGATGACGAGAGTTTCATTCCTACCTTCCACTTTTCTTTAAGATACCATTTACAGCTACCTTGCACTCAGGATGCTTTAGAAACTTCTAAACAATAAATTAAAGCTAACCTGGTTTCTTGTTACTTAGTTTCTTTGTCTTTATTGCTTATATCCACAGTTTATACACTTTTTTGCTGCACCCTGATGAACTAAAACTTTACCAAACCTAATAATTTCCTTAATCTTTGTCTTACTTCTTTCTGGAATTCTCGAAACTTAGACAATACCACTCACATCATCTATTGTGATGAGAAGCGTGGTGTTCAAGGTCTCCTTGCATCCAGAATATGAAAAACAATTACTGCTTTCTTACTTTCCGAAACTTAACAAGGAATGTCAGGGTTAAGCCCCACTGTACTTGAGTGTAATCATAACTTCTTAGGCTTAGTAGTTGTGAGAAACAGTCTTGCTTTTTCCCTTAAAAAAAAATCAAAAATCTTACCACTTCATTACATGAGGGCCAGTGCTGAGAGATCTCTAAAATAATGGGTATGCTTCTGTTGTTTTATGTTCAAATCGTAGGAGTTTCTGATGTCTATGGCTAAAATGTTCTAGCAGCTTCACATTACCCTTGAGTCATTTTAACATCTTTGCTGGCACTTGGGGAAAGCTCACTCTTCTACATCCTTAGCCATGCTTTCTTCTCTCTGCTTTGTGTAGGCTCTGGTCTAATAGCCTACATGATTCAGCTTTTGAACTTTCCTTGCCCCGTCTCTAAAATACTCTTTTTTTCTGGCATGTTAGTTTTTAACTTTTTTTTTCAGCTTGATTCACCTTGATAGGTGAAGAGGTGACAGGCAGAATTATTACAGGCTGTGGCGGGTGTTGTGTCTGAAGGCTGGGAAGGAGATTGCTTTATGGGAGAGTATAATTTGACTTCAACTGTAACAGGAAACTTGTACCTTCACTATTCTAGTCTTCAGTAAATCATTTTTGTCTGCAGCTACAACTGTAAACAGTTTGTCAATGCTAATGTCTAGCTGAAGTACTTGTGAGTGTTACATCTGGTTGTATACGTGCACATAGGTAGCCCCTTAATTATGGACATCTTGCTATTGTTATGGGAGGTTTAGGTTACAAATGGGATTGAGAATTACATCCCAAACCTGCATCATTCAATTTCTGCCTTGCACAGTTAGGCCTTGTGGCTTATCATGTGTGGCTTCATATATTTTCACTTTTGAAATTAGGTGAAAATATCCCGATTTCAGCCGAAAGTTTCAGCTTCTTTTGTGTGTAGCTGTAGCATCCTGGTTTCAGTTTATGGAATGCCAACAAGGAGGTAGGATTTGAGTGAAAACAACTTTTTCTTTTCTCCTTTAATACTTCTGGGCAGGGCTTGAAAAGAAATACACGGTTTCTCATCGCCATGTAGTACAGGAGGAAGGTGGAGCGGCAATGTTCCTGAAGTCTCTGGGGAATGGAATTCAGTAAGGTTTTGGTAAAATGCCAGAAGTCTTTAGGTTTGCAACTGATGTTGGGATAAAGGCAGTTCTGGATAATAGGGACATATTGCACAGATCATCCACTCACTACAGAGAAAGGTGAAAAATGCAGACATGAAAATGGAAGATTGTGTGCCATCTTCTGTTTTCCGAAAAGAACCAGTACTGCCTTAGGAAGTTACGTTGTACAGGCATTTAAAATCCTGACGGGATATTTTCCTACTGCAATTATGACATTTGTGCCTTCCCTCCCTGTATTCACCAAGATTCAGAGCCGCCACTCTCGGCTTAAAACCCTGTCTTCCAGAAGGTTATGAGGTTATGTTTTATTAGAGTGAGAGACTACAAAACTAGGATCTGGTGTTTGCAAGTGACTGCTGGAGTGGGATATGGTATACAGTGGCTCCTGGGAGCCTGTTGTACTTTGCCACATGTACGGGTGAGAAACTCTCTTCTTACCATCTGATTTTGATTTTTTTCTGAAGAAACTGCCAGTGATGTAAGCAAGTAATTTTTACTGCTTTTTAAAAAATTCCTATGGCAGAAGCCTGCACAAACGTTTTCCAAACTAACCAGCAAAACCTGGTCTCAAATATGTGAAAAAGAGCACTAACAATTTAAATTAGATGTGGGTAAAAACAGGAAGCACCTTTACAATTGTGAACAGTATGTCTGATGTGTCTAGGTTCCAAGCCAACCCTGCAACTCCCAAGTTTCCCTCCTTTTTCACTATCCTGTTTTTTTTTGAACATTTGCCTTGTCAAATATATGAGCAGCGAGACTTAATTTTTTTTTAAGGTAAAGATACTCATGGAATCAATATAAGCCTTAAAGTTACGAGGTGATAGTCGTTTGCAGTATTGGATAAAAATCCAGGTTAATTCCAGTTCCATCTGCACTGTGGCTTCTAGGTACTGCCTTTTTAGTACTTGTCATCTTTTCTCTCAACTTTGGTGAGGAAAAGCAGAAGAACAACATATCCGACATCCTTAGCACGATCCTTTTAGAGTTCACAAAAGAATTCTTGAAATCTTTTTATGTAAAGAAGAGTTCAGGTGCTTTGATGTTGCATCAGGAAAGTCCTGATGAGCGGAGATGTCTGCTCAGTTGAATTTCTGGCTTCTGTATGGTCTCTGGTCCCATCATACTATTTTTTTTTTTTTTGTGGTCACTTGTTCTCTTCTCAACTTCCTTTATGACATCGGTAGTTATGCTCGAGACCTACACCTCATGCATCTACTCAACCTGAGGTATGATCTCCTTTTTGCAAACTTGGAAGCCTTGATTTTTCTTAAGCAAACAGAATTTGTTTTATAGTGTAACGTTAGGTCTTTCTTCCCAGTATTGTCTTTTGTAGCCTGGTCAATATTTATTCTTATGTGTAGAGAAGTATTTTTTTAAAAAAAGTTGCTGTCCACTTGTGATAGCATAGAACAGCAACCCTGCTATATCCATAATACTCAACTAAATGTAATTACCCAGAACAATTCCGCAGCAGCCGTCTCTTTTAATAAAGCCCACGTTTAAATATTGAAATTTTTCATTTGAATGTGTCTGAATACCATCCTGTCCAGTGTGCTGAATTATTGCTGCTTTAGGTGCTTACTGGGCAGTGTTTTATCTTGGACATTGTTTTTCTTTTGTTTTCTTCCATGACAATGTCCCTTGATACTCATAAATTATTAAAGTCAGTGCAGGCATTATTATGAAACAGATGCACGTCCATTAAAACCTTGTTAGGAGATGTTATCGTATTTCTTTGC
This sequence comes from Baryphthengus martii, assembly GCA_013396935.1. NCBI lineage: Eukaryota > Metazoa > Chordata > Aves > Coraciiformes > Momotidae > Baryphthengus > Baryphthengus martii. The sequence goes on along the minus strand of VWZK01015561.1, from coordinate 102,682 downwards.
ACATTTAATTAATTCAGGTTTGACTTACTGCTTTGATGGAAGGTGAAATTGTTGCTCAAGGATGAAGTGGTAAAATCCCCTGCTTGTAAATTTTAAATGGATATTCTTGTGGCACTGGATTACCATTTTTGAGCCGGTTCTGTCTTGCCTGGTGAAAGGTAGTAAAGGTTTGGAGCTCATATGTTGTAGCCTGGGATTCTTCCTGGGGGGGTGGCCAGATACCAGCTTTTCCTAGAGAAACAGCTTGTTAGATCCTGACCCGGTCAGTTTTGGCAGTGGTGGACGCTTGCTCTCATGCCTTAATTCTGTATCACTGAACTTACGTGAGAAAGTGGCTGGGAAAGAATGTTTTTGTGGGGTTTTCAGAATGTTTGTATTTCCATATATCCATGTCTGGAAGAAATCCAGTGTTACGCTTAAGTTGCCCACCATTACCTGAGGATATAGAAGACTTGGACATCGCTAAAAATCCCAAGTAAAGCAGAGGAAATAATTAGGTACAAACTCCTGGTTGCACTAGATGAGAAAAAATAAATATTTTTTTCTAGCGATATACACTAAGAAATATTACTAAATCTTTATTTCTGAAAACCAAGGGAAAAGTATGTACTTTTAGAGGTGATTTTATTTTTTGGTCCCTTGTAGGTTTCAGTTTAAACTGAGTGCATTATTCAGGAAACTGTACCTTAAATCTGTTTTGAAAGCTGCTGTGGATATCTGCAGCTGTCTTCTCAATGAAATTCTTGCAGAGAACATGCTTTCTATCAGTTCTCAGATGAAGTATCCAGAGTGAGATATGCTTATTTAAAAGCACTTTTCTCCTTTTTTTTTTTTTTTTTTTGGTACAACTGACGTTCTGAAGGTCACTGTGCCCACTGAAAATTGTGCTGCCAGATTTTTCTGCAGGGAATTTTTAGGGAGACAGTGAATTGGTGAGAAGTTTTCACTTGTTTTTTGAGACCAGTGCTTAAAAACATTGACTTTAAAAATCTGCCTTCCTAAATCTCTTCTTGAGTGCCAGGTTTTATTTAAGTTGATCTTTACATTAATGTCATACTGTGCTTAAACTCTGAATAAGAGTTAATCAATTTGAATAAATAAAGGCTTCTGGCCAGCTTCTGCATTGACATTGATTTATAGGATCAGTATGTTGCTGACAGATTCAGTCAAAAGCAAGATTTATCTTTAAGTGACTGTAAGACTATAAAAATACCACCAGTATGAAATTGATTTTCAGGGACAGTGCCCTACGACGATATTCAGATTGGGTCTGACTTGGAGATTCAAAAATACTGTATGGCTAACTCACGATGGGACATCCTTTATGGCTAACGCTTTTACCTGTAATGCAAACCTCTACAAAACTATCCTTTGCTTGAGAATGGATCATTATGTATCTGGCATGGAAAAGAAAGCTGTCTGGCTCTAGAGGTACTTGTTTCACGGCTAAATCATGCAGTGATAAACATATTTTAATTTTAATTTCCCTGAAGGGAAGCTGGTGCTGGACATCCAGATACTGTTTTCTGTAATTTGCAAAGTGCACACCAGCAGTCAACAGATGTTCAGGTCATTTTGGTTTGAAAACTCTCAATACCATTTGGCCCTAAGTTACAGAAGGAGAAAAGCTCAGTCAGGGCAGCATTTTAAAAGAAAAGAATGAAAGTGTTTTGGTTTTTTTTTTCATACCCAAAAGGTAGAAAAGACAGAACGATCTTAATTTACTTCAAACTCCAGAATCCACAACCTAGTTGCTTTGCACTGCCTGTAACCCTTGAGAGGAACATGCTTCTATGGTTGCAGAAGAGGGTGGGGGATGGAGAGAAGTAAAGCTCCAACGGATAATGTTTGCTTGAAGTTTTTAGGGAGGGCAGTGTTTCTCATTTGAAAAAAAAAATCAAAAAAAAAAAATCCAAGCAGACTACTGTGATAAAAGCATAGTCTTAGCTGATGGAAGTGACTCATCAGCTACTTGGTTATCTATAGAGCTTGGTGGTTTCAGGGAGGTGTCTTGGTGTGGAGAGTATAGAAAAGTTCTGTGAAGGTGTTTGTCAAGAAGGATTTTATAGATATGATGATGATGAAGAAAACAGGATATCCATCCTCATCCTTTCTTCTGCTGTCACTCTTCTTTATTTGATACTTGAATGCTGCGGAGGTATGTATGCAGCGTGTGAAACATCTAATGGAAGTGAAAATTGAGATTGGCAGAGTTTTACTGTTTATAATATTAGTTCACAGGTAAAAATTACTTGGCAATGACAAACAGAATTTAAGGTATGGTATTTTTCTTCCACTGAAGGAACTTTTTTGCTAAGAGATGGTTGTTCATATCCTAAAGAGACTATTCAAAGTTACCTAGAAGTGCAGCCCCCTGGGTAAGTATTTCAAACGCACCTATAGTACTTCAGGCTTATCTTGAACCTTTTATACGTGGAAATCCAAGCACATTAGGAGCGGAGGGGAGTTTTGTTATGGCCCACAGATGTATAGACTTGAAAGAGTGGAGGGAAAAATGCCCAAAAGCGCCCTGTGAAATGGTAGTAAGCCTTTACTTTGTGCCTTAGGAAGTCGCTTCCCTTTTTCTCTCCTCTGGTCAAAACTGGCTGCTTCAGAAGGGTCACTGCTCTTACTTGTCTGCTAGGATTTGACTTTTGGCTGTGTCTGTGACAGGGGTGACAATATGAGGAATTCCTTGCGTAATACAATCCTATATATGATCTCATGATTCTCAGATGAGAAACACTGCCCTCCCAAAAAACTTCAAGCAAACATTATCCATTGGAGCTTTACTCCTCTCCAGCCCCTCCCCTCTTCTGCAACCATAGAAGCATGTTCCTCTCAAGGGTTACAGCCAGTGCAAAGCAATTAGGTTGTGGATTCTGGAGTTTGAAGTGAATTAAGATTGTGCGTCCATTTCTGTGAGCACCCAGCAAGCTGTGGGGGAGTGGGGGAACAGGTGATAACAGCAAGGAGTGAGGGAAGAGGTGATAACCCTAGGACCCTGAGGGATCAGAGGGCAGCTGTTATTTCCTCCCCTTCCCTGCCACACTCCATAAAAGACAGGAATTTTGGCAGGGGTGTGTGTGCTTTTCCTTCCCCGCCTCTGCTGCTGCTGCTGCTGTGACCTCCCCCTCAGCACGGCTGGGCCTGACTCCATGTGCACCATGCAACCCACTGCCATCCGAGAGCGGGTTTGGTACAGAGTTGTATATCCTTCTTCTCTTAATGTTCCTTTTCCCTGTTTTTCTCTTGTTACTCATTAGATTTGTCATAGTCTTAACTTCCAGTTTGGGGTGAGGCATTTTCTTCCTTATTTCCCTTTCTATCCTCCCCTGGGAGGGAAGGGCGGGGGAGAAAAGGGCTAATAGAAATCCTGCTTTGTGTTTCATGTGGATTTGCACTGAGCCTTAAACGGAGACGTGTCCTCATGTAATATCTCTACCTAGTGATGTCTGAGTAGAAGCAGCCAGCACTACACAGAATGTGGTTAAGTGACATCCACTCCTCCACTCTCTTGGGCTGCCTTGGGACCCTTCTTGCTGTAGTCTTTTTATGCTTCTCCCAAGCTACAAGTCTCCGCTAATCATGAAACTGTCTACTGCAACTTGGCTTCAAGACAGCTTTCTTATTCCAGCACTGTTGGCTGTGATTGAGCAGAAGTGAAATCTGCTGTATGTCATGGTATGAACTTCTTGTGTGCTTCTTAAAGTTTTTTGTTATGAATGAGAGGTACCATTTCTTGATTCTGCTTCTGTAGCACTGGCACTATTAACATCTTTAGGAGACAGTAGAAGGTTTTGAAAAGAGAAATGGAAAATAACAAATTCTTTTCTTAGCTCTAAGTGAGGTAAGTGAAAGCTTCTGAAGTTAGAAGACTAGCTAAGAATCCGTCTGCCTTTTTTTCTTTGCAGTATACATGAAGCTTGAGATCTGAACCTGCTATGACTGACCCAGACGTCCTCACTGAGGTCCCAGCAGCTCTAAAACGCCTTGCGAAATATGTGGTGCGTGGCTTTTATGGCATTGAACATGCTTTGGCTCTGGACATTCTCATCAGGAATCCTTGTGTGAAGGAAGAGGACATGTTAGAGCTCCTCAAGTTTGATAGGAAGCAGTTGCGGGCTGTCCTCAACACCCTCAAGGGTGACAAGTTCATCAAATGCAGAATGAGGGTAGAGACGGCTCCGGATGGCAAAACCACCCGTCATAACTACTACTTCATTAACTACCGCCTTCTGGTTAATGTGGTGAAGTACAAGCTGGACCACATGAGGAGGAGGATTGAGACAGATGAGAGAGACTCCACCAATCGCGCCTCTTTTAAATGCCCCATTTGCTTCAGCACTTTCACAGACTTGGAGGCCAACCAGCTGTTTGACCCCATGACAGGTAAGAGTAGAGGTTAACAGAATGCTTTTACTCGCTCCTTTGTCACGTAAGTGCTGGACTTTAAGGAAACTGATTCTTTTGAGCCTGGCGAGAAATAGAAGGAATTACATTTCTACAGGTGATAAATATTTGAGTAAAATACAAAAGTACTGTGTAAATCATTGCTGTGACCTAAACAGTCATGTTTTGCTGCCCCACTGGTAGTTGTTTTGGTAACAGATGCATAAGTTCTCACAGGGTCTGTAAAGACAAATAGCAATGTTGGTAAAATGCTTGTACAGATGCTTGAGTGACAGGCAGTGGAGAAATTGAGGGCTTACCACAATGAAATCCAAGGGTGACTCAGGCAGCCTGTCCTTATTGGGAGCTGGCGGCTTTTTGTTATAACCTGGTCTTGCCTGTAAATGGTATAACTTACTGGTAGTTCGCAGAGGAAATATAAATATAATTGATTTTGATGTGCAGAAAAATTTGTGATTTAGAGATGGTCATGCAAGGAGTGAGTTGCTGCTGTGTAATTTTCTTCCAGCACGTTCGTTCTACTGTACAACCTTGCTTCCCCAGTGTAAAGCAGTCCTAGGAAAGTTAACAGAAATTAATTACAGACTTTCTGTGATTGGGAGTAAACAAGATTCTTTTTCAAGTGTGTGTCTCAGTGGAGGTGCATCTCTCTCATGCATATGAAATAAGAATCTTTTCTGGGTGTCATTGTCTACAGGGACAGTCCAAATGCTTTGTGTCTTCTGTGCTTCTGTGCCAGGGAAGGAAAGGAAGAACGCTGCACCTGATGACATCCTATTTTGCTAATCTAACCTAGGTTTATTTTGGGAGGAAGGCAGGGAGCAGGGGAAAGGTGGTAGGTTTCCACCTTCTGAATTAGTTTTTTTACTTCTTTATTGTTTTTTCCTTTTGTTTTTTTTTTGTCTTTATCTTGCCTTTTTTTTTCCAGAAAAATAAAAGAGCAGAAGTCAGGAGAGCTCTCAAACAGTGGATTGTGGTGCTTTGTGTCAATTTCATAGTGGGAAATGGTAAAAATTCATTGTTTAGGGGTCTTGAAGCTTTTGATCTAGGATTACATCAGATGGCTAATCTGCTTTGGAGAAGGGCAAGCGCCTAGTGGATATTCAGCCTAACATTTTCCTTCTTTCCCGCCTCCAAAGAGCAAGAGCTGTGAAATTCCTTTTGCTTGAACAACTGTGAGAGTGATGTTTAGCACTAGAGAAGCAGAATCCACTAAATCAAATCATGATCGTAGCTGTAATTAGCACAGCTCTCCAAGTAGAAGTAACTCCTTCAGGGAGCACCAAAACCAGCAGTGTCAGCACAGATTTTCTGTGCTCGCCACTGAGTATAGAAACTACATGTGCTCCCTACGGTAATGTCGGTAGCACAGGCACTGGCTACCTTCACAGTGCAAAATTCACTGGCACACAGAGCTTTTTGCAGTTTTGCTGATGAAAGGAAAGGTTGAGTGCTGTTTTCCCAGCAATTCCCAGCAGTTGATATCTGTCGGTATTAATGCAAATAACAAGATAGCCAGTTTCCCTTCACTTACCTTCAATGAGAACATACCTGTCTAGAATTTATGTATCTTCTATTTCTCCTTATATAACTTGTAAGGCAATGATAACTTCATCTAGATAATTCATGATGATCCTTTTGTTTCTCAAGAGCTTTTACACAAAACACAATTTTGAATAGGGCTCTCCAGTTACTGTCTAAGAAGTGCTCATGCTGTCTCCAAACCATGAGATGGCTGCTTGTTTCTGTTCCAGGTAGACAAGTGGGTGATTTTTTGGTGGAGTGGGTTTTTTGTTTGTTTGGTTTTTTGTTTGTTTGTTTGAGGGGTTTTTTTTTGGTGAGAATGGCCGCTTTATATTGCAGTGGATTTGTCTTGTGTGCGTGTTTTCGGCGGGTTTGTCTTGTCTGCATATGTTTTCGGCTTCTTTGAAATTCTATATTATAAAAGAACTGAGACACCTTTGGGTCTCACAAAGAAGAAGTTCACGAGGGCAAGGCATGTAGAGGAGCAAGGTTTATTAGACAGTGAATAGCCACTCTTTCCCAAGGGTGTCTTTAGTCCTTATCAGTGCCGTACGTAAACCTCTCCAACTTACTGAAACTCCCGGCAGTACAACTGCTGAAGGGTAGGTGAAAGACAACATGAATTTTAGTCAGGATTGACCTGAGCTGCTCCTGGGCTGCAGCCACGTTGATAACATTTTCTGAATTTAAAAGGCCTGTAGGGGCCAAGGCTTGTTGGTCCTTGGAGCAGGCAGAGCATGGATTAGTCTACACCAAGCTGCAATCTGTTGTTAATGAATCCTGTTTCATTGTCTGCTTCTTGGGTTCTTGTCCTTGTCACTCAGAACTGGGAATGGTTTAGATGTTCTATATTATACTTCTGCTTCGCTCTCCTCTTCCCGCGTGAAAACTCAAATGTGAACTCTGAGCAATCGTTACGGAACGAAGGCAGGGTTAGAAGAGGAGGTTGTTGCTTTTGCGCATCTTTATCAACGATGGTAAGGTTTCCAAAATCTCTCTACGCCTGTAGTTGTGCTATCAAAATTTGTGAATTAAAAGTGCTTGTGAGGAGCCTGTCCATAAGTTGAATCTGTAGTGCTTTTCAATTTTTATGATAACATCTGTGTCTGTGTTTTGACTTTAGCTGAGATCTGTTTCTTATACATTACTGGCTGTCAAATGGAGACTTTTTCAGCTCTGTGCTTTATTCCATTTGTGAGCAATTTTGAAGCAAACTGAGATGCTTTTTTTTTTTTTTTTTTTTTTAGAAGAGGGGATTATTGATTTTTTTAAATTTTTTTTTTTTTTTGGAAGGTGGAAATGTGTCTGCTGAGAGAAAATAATTGACAGTAACAAGGATGTGTTTTCAGGGCATGGTACATATAGATGTGTTGTTATTCATCAAATTTGTTTGGAAGAGTATTTTTGAACAGAGTAGTAAGTTTGCCACTAAGGTAATTTTAAATGTAGATTTAAATTGGTGCAAATGTTACTTTGAGAGCGTGTTCTCTCTCCTTTAGAAAGTATTACATGATTTTTCTCCATCCCTATTTCTGCCATCAAACATTTCAACCCAAAAAAGCTCCAAAAACTTACTATGCTGTCAGAGGTTGAACAAATACTGTCTGGCACTTGTAGGAAGTTCATGGACAGGAATCATGCCATGCTAAACTGTCAGATGGTGAAAGTCAAGGTGATGGAAAAACTAGAGCTTTGCTGCTACTTCAACAAGAGAGTTTAATTGAGTAGCAGTAAGAAAAGCCACATTTTAAATACATACTGTGAATAACACTGATGAATTCTTTTTATTCCCAGACCTTGACTGACAGTGGACACTTATAAAAGGGACACTGGATTTTCAAGTGTCTCACCTAGAGATAGGAAGAGCTTTATTTATGCTTTTAAATGTAGAAACTACTGAAACTTGGTTTCTGTAGGCCAGTTCTTGAAATTGCAGAGTAGTCTAAACAACTCGATAACATTTTGTGGATTTGATTTTAAAAAAAATAAAATAAAAAAATTATTTTAGAATTAAATATGCAAAAGTCAGTTCTGTAGTGTGGGGGGAAGGACAGGAGGAGCTGCATTGTCTCACCCAGTAGAGGGAGCTGTTTTCTTTCCTCTGTACATACGGACTTGGATTGATTAATTTATTGAATGTCACAAACCTGGAAATTATGTTCGTGCATGTGTGTTCTGTGGCGCGATTAATTGGATCTGGTTGGGGAAGGACTCTCTGATGTATCCTGTTCTCATACCCTAATCATGTTTGTAAATCTAGTGTGGTGTTGGAGTTGACTGTCAAATTCAAGGTCAATTTGAAAGAAAATATGTGACTAGAAGCTGCAAAAGGGAGAGTGGGGTTGAAGTGAAGGAGTGACAGAAATAAGATCTCGCAGTACATCACGTTGGTATTCAGCCCTGGATTTCCTTAGATATTCTAAATACCAAACTATCAGGATACTCAGCAGTGTGACGGGTGAGTTTGATGTTAGAAAGACAATATATGGCTAGAGGAAGTATTTTTTCCTCCGTCCTCTCCTACCTTTGTAATACAATTTTTATGCAGTCTTGTGTTTCTTTCACTGTTGTTACTGTGAAGAAAAATCTTGATGTTAACAGTAAATTGTAATTCCAGTTGGTCTCTCTTATGTACATCTATACATTAAGTGTCGTCACCTTGACATTCAGTTAGATAAGATGTGAATAATAGTGGAAAGAAAAGGATGGAAGATAAATGGGTAATGTGAATCACGAAGATGTTGCTGTTGGGATGTTTGTAATTGCAGTTGTAATCACTAGAGTCTTCTGTTGTTATTGGAAATCATAGCAGTTAATTACTTGTCTACTCTTTACCCTCTCACAGTTTGCTCTTGGTTTGTTGAATGATTTTGGATATAGCTGACTTCCTGAAGGTGCACCATAGCAGTACCATACTGTGTATTTGTAGCTCTTTCTTATTCTGTGTGCTGATAGGAAGTTTAATTTGAGAAGAACAAGCTGATGGTGGTAATGTCGGCTTTATGGAAGGGAAGACAACAACTTGAATTGCACTTCAGCCCTACTTGTTTTACTGTCAGCCTCTCGTACGTCATTTGTGTACTTCATAACAGAATTGTACACAGTGTGTTCAGAGGGTGATTTTCTGTACCTGTCACAAGTCACCTTATATCTCATTCAGACTCCCTGTATGCAGCTGAGCATTCGTATGGTTTCGGCCCTGTTACTGAGATTAGAAATTTGACTGGTCTTTGATTTTTCGCTTTGGTCTTACGTGTTGACTTCTAGAGCTATTGCCTCTCCTCTTGAGTGCTCAGCTTCTCACTTCATCCCCAGTGAGCTATTCAGAACACATTTGTCTTCTCTTCTTGTTTTGAATTTCCACTTCCTCAGGCAAGTTCTACACTAGCTTCAAATCTCCCTCATCTGATTCAAATTACTTTTGAGCCTGTCCTATCTATTTTGTTGCCTTTTTTTTCTTATTCTTCATCCCCCCCCCCCCCTTTTTTTTTCCTTGCCTTTTCTTGTGGAGCTCTTGCGTCCTGATACATCTCTTGTGTTCTGATACATCTTTTTGTGTCCTGTCCCTTCCAGCCATTAGAGAAAATAAATCATAGAGCTGTTTATTCTACATATTCACATTATGTAGTCAATCCTATTTGATCTTTATGCTGTTGATTCTTGTCCTTTAGGTTCAATGATTTTCAGAACAGGCATTCTGAATAGCTTTGTCTACCATATACTGCCATTCATGTGCTATGTGATACTGCTGCTATAACAGTTCACAGCTTTTTACCAGCCAAAATCAGGACTTAGTATTTTTGTAAGTTGGCATACCAGAAATTTCTCTTGAAATAGAAAGGATTCAGAGTCGTTCTGTTTTGAACAACTTCAAGTTCTGTGAAGATTTTGGGTTTTTTTCAATTGTTGTTAGCTTTCCAAGTGTATATAAACCTATCAGTGTGATTTTTCTTGACTTTGCAGGCACATTTAGTTTGTCTGTGCTGCCACTGAGAGCTTTTGGCAAACACCAACAGAAGGAAACTGCCCATGCTCTGCTTAGTTTTTCTGTTTCTATTAAAAATTCTGGCAAAAGCTCCAAGAGTATTCCTGTCAGCTTTACTCTGCTTCAGCTTGATAAGGCCTGGAGCTACAGGGAAGGGAAAACTGAGAAAAACATATCAGAATTAACACAGGTTTTTCTAAAAGTAAGAATACTCTTTAAATGACTTAAAAGGGATGTGTGGGTTACGTCTGGAACTTGAACTCATTCCCTGCAGGTTGGACACCCTATCTGGAAGATAACCATCTAGTCTAACCACAGATTTCTCAGCTTGGTGGAGAAACAGGTAAAGGTAGTGTTAGTGTCAGAGCCACTGCTAAGCAGAACATCACACTGGAGGATTATAAGTCACTGGAGTAGCTCAGAAAAGCTGCTGGCTGGTCACTGCCCTGTATTCCACATCAACTTCAGGCTGGTGTGCTGTGTCGCTTAGAATTAAAAAAAGTATCTGACAGACACATGCCCTGACTTACAGTGTTTATACCTTTTTTTTTTTTTTCTTTTTTTCCTGCAGAGGACATTTTATTATTAAACGTGCAGGAAACAATTGCCCTTCAAGGAAAGGTTATCACTTCAATTTTCCTGTTGGCTTTGCAAATTGCAGTAGATAACAGCAAGATCTCTGTAAATCTGTGAAGGTTACTAAGCCATTTGTAGTAATGAAAGCTGGACTGCAGCATTCCTATCTTCTGCCCTAGTAACTGGCCGTTCTTTTAGGCATGGGTATCTGTACGTGGGATCAGGAGATCGTGGAGAATCCTGTTACCTGTGTTGCAAACTCTCTCCTGTTGGATGCAGGTCGATGGTATAATACGTTGACTCATTCGGTATTTTGGCATAGTCTTCCTGGTTGAAGTATATAAAAAAAAAGGTTCTTTAATTCCTAATGAGCTACCTTTAGATATTCCCTCTGTCCAGTTGAGTTTCTCTGTTTACTCTCTGGCTTAATTTATCCACAGTAAGACAGAAGGAAGAACTTTGTCAGCTCAGAGCTGCTGAGGTTGTTCATATGAGCCAAAGAAGTAGCTTTTACTGAGAAGAAGAAAGTATTCCTCTCTTCCAATTTTACATTGTAAATTTTACATTTACATGATTATTAAATCATCTGGCGTTCCTGAATAATCAATAATTTGATGTGTGTCTCATGCAGTCCATTTTTTAAATGATTAATTTACCTTTTTTGAGAGAAATGTCTTTGCTCAAGAATTCTGTTACAGTCTTTTTAATTTAGTTGGGCTAAAAATGATCTGCACACTGAGATGAATGAGCATCTCAGTGTTCCTCTAGAAAATATAAAGCGGTTCTGAAAGTGCTTCATTTTATTTTTTTCTTTTTAAGGCATTGAATGTTATATTGCTTCCCTTCTCTAATTGCAAACGCAGGCAAGCAGGAAGGGGAAATGTAGATTAATGTTGTGAAATGCAGAAGCAAATTCAGTTGGTATCTTTTGAATTTTCTAGAGTGTGCTACCTACACTACGCCCAAGAAATAAGTATGTATAGGCAATTCCACGTATACATTGCAGACTGATCAAGTTGCTATTTCACAACTGAGTTAGAGCACTGCTGTGCCCTTAGAGCACCTTGCACGCCTCATTCTCCACCAATAACCTGCTGTGGCCCCCTGGCAGAGCTTATTAGCTCAGATCCCATACAGTGCTCTAAAGAAATGTATTTTAAACTGCTGACTGGGCCCCTGGACTGTCTTTGTATAGTTGTACTTGGTCCTTGGCCAGGAAAAGCTGGTGTCTTTGTCTTTCAAATTAAGATCAGAGTAGTAGGGCATGGTGTGTTTTCTCCCAAAGTGCTGTCAGGGTGAAAGTCAGAGCCCCAGGTGTGTCCGTGCCATAGCGAAGTACATCTTCCAGCACACGCTGCAGGTCAGGCACGGTTCTGATGCATTGTGCTGCCTGACGGGTGATGAGACGGCACAGTAATGCTGTAATTATGGTAGGTCACCGTGAAGCAACACTGAAATGTCATAGGCGTCCGTATGAATCCTTCATGAGTCTGTAATTAAGTCTTCACAGGGACTTTACCATGAAATGCTTCATTAGGTAGATTTGATCAGATTTACTTCGACTATTCACAAGTTCTAAGGGGTGAAGTGGAACGGCAAAGTATCTGTGGTCATCTGGTGTTATCTTCAAGAGGAAGTATTTTACTTAAGGATTTTTTTTTTTTTCCATTTTCTGCGTGTACCCCTCAGACACACCAGAGTTGTGTCTGTCGTCTTGTGTCCGTGAAGGCACAGAGCAGAAACTGCTTGCCCATCTGAAGAAGTCTTTTGGAAGCCCTAACCAAAATGTGATTTTTAGATGTGGAAGTCCTGAAGACGTTAGTAAGCTGTACACAAACTCTAGAAGAGAAGTGAAAGGTGCCCAGAATGATTTGCTAAAGCCACTTCCATGGTCATGGGAGTTCTCACTCACTTGGTTTGAGTATATGGAACTTTATAGTATGTTTTTTGAGGATGAAAAGTAGTTTCTCTGCAGACAGAAGTAGAAATTGTCATAGCTTGCAAGGTTATACCATACCTTGCAAGGTCAAGTGTTCCAAGTTCAGCTGCTTCTTGTTAAAGAAAGATGCCTTCTTGGATGGACCCAATTGTCAGTATATCTAGTGAAGTAATCTTCTATTTGATCTTTTTTATGATGCCTGAATTTGAGAATAGCCTGATGAAAGGCAGTTGTGGCAGAAGAGTGGAATCTCTTACTCTTGAGGGATAGGTGGACAAAGGAAGGGAGTCTTTCTCTTGCCAGTCTGGTAAAGTGCCTTTAGGTTGGCGTGGGTGGCTGTTTTTGGGGGGGTGAGGTGTGCGTTTTTGTTTTGGAATTTTTTTGGTGGGTTGGTTCTCAATTGTGGGGTTTGGTTTTGGTTTGGGGTTTTTGTTTCTTCGGGTTGTTGTTGGTTTTTGCATTTAGCTCTTTACAGTTTAAAGACATGAATGCATTGTCATGTGTTGAAAAGAAGGTCAGAGTTGGTCCGTATCACCACTTGATCCTGTGTTGGAGAGGTGTACATTTGAACCTTGATCTGTGAGTTTGAACAATTGTCCTTTTCCACTAATCTGTTATATTGTCTGAAAAATTTAACAATTTCCCCTCTGGCAACATTCATGCCGTGTTCTTTCTGTTGACCGTGTCGGTTCAGAGTGGTTTCTCAGTTTACCAAGAAATACCAATTGTATGAATGAGTGAGAAATACGGGCTTTCTTTAGCAAGCTGATAAATTGTGCTGCAAGGGCTGCAGTGAGGATAGTTTCTGCTAGCCAGTTTTCACAATAGCCAAGTATAGTGAGGACAAAGTTGCTTGCAGGAGCATGCCAAGAGAAACTGTGGCAGGTGCCTGGCCTCCACAGTCCAAGAGGGACAGGGAAATACTCGAGAGAGTCCAATGGGGAGCTACAAGGATGATTAAGGAACTAGAACATCTCTCTTCTGAGGAGAGGCAGAGAGACCTGAGGCTGTTTAGCCTGGAGAAGAGAAGGCTGAGAGGAGAATTTGTTCATGTTTACAAATATCTGAAGGATGAGTGTCAGGTAGAAGGAGCCAGTCTCTTTTCAGTGGTGTTCTGTGATAGGATGAGGGGCAATGGTCAGGAACTGGAACAGAGGAAGTTCCACCTCAACATGAGGAGAAGCCTCTTTACTGTGAGTGTGATGGAGCCTGGAACAGGCTGCCCAGAGAGATTGTGGAATCTCCTCTGCAGACTTGCAAAACCCACCTGAACAAGTTCTTACGCAACCTGCCCTAGGTGATCCTGCTCTAACATGAGGGTTAGACTTGATCTCCAGAGGTCCTGTCCAACCCCTACCATTTCATGATTCTATGATTCTCCTGTCAGATTATCAGTCAGTATGCTTTTTATTCATTCTAATTCATAGAATCGTAGAATGGTTTGGGTTGGAAAGGACCTTAAAGATCATCTAGTTCCAACCCCCCTGCCAGGACAGGGACGCCTCCCACTAGACCAGGCTGCTCAAGGTCCCCTCCAACCTAGATTTTAACATGTTCAGTGATGGAGCATCCACAACCTCCGTGGGCAACCTTGTCTGGTGTCTCACCACCCTGAGAGTGAAGAATTTCCTTCTTATTTCCAATCTAAATCTACCTTCTTCTAGTTTAAAACCATTACCCCTCATCCTGTCACCACAGGCCTTTGTAAAAAGTCCCTGCCCAGCTTTCTTACGGGCCCCCTTCAGATACTGGTAAGTATTGTACTCCTTTTTAATTCAAATACTATTCCTCAACCCATGCTCTCCAAAAAGGGGCAGAGGAAGAAATTTTCTTTTAATACTATGAAAAAAAAGCATTTGGATTGAATGTTTGTTCTGTTAAGGTCTCAACAGGTAACAGAAATAGCTAATATCTGAAGAAAGGAATTGTATGAGGCCATATAGGCTATGCAGATAAGAGAATTAATGGTTTCGCTGCTGGAGGATCAAGCTTTTTTGCTATCTAGAGGCAACAAGCTTTTTTCGCTTGAAAAGTGTGAGATTTGGGGCAAAGTAAAGAGGAAAATGAAAATGGAGAGATGAAGGGATCACAAGTGCAAGACAACGTTCGTTTTAGAAGGTAAGTAAACAGTCCACCCATTCACTAACGTGCTCTTCAGGGAGAGGCAACAATAGCAAGAGGCATGAAACCTACTTGGTGAAGATTTACATTTCAAAAGGATTGGCAAGGCTTTCAATACCCTCCACCAGGGATGGCCAGGAATGGCATTTTGTCAGAACACAGCATCCTGTCTTCAGGGATTAAAGGAAATCTGGGTGTAGGAAGGAAATAGGCAGCTGCTTTGGCAGAACAGGGGAAAGCTCAGTCATACAAAATCGCTCTGTTAATGCCGATCTAAAATTGCATCATGAACGAATTTTTTCTCTTTGCAGGTTTTTTTTTTCTCTCCTTGGCTGTTTAATAGTTTTATTCTTAATCTCCTCCTTGTTTCTGTGGACTTAACTGTAGCCAATGGAAGTTCTTTGGTTGTGCTTGCAGGAGGAGCTACGGCAGGCTGTATTTTTTTAGCTTTCTTTTGCTGTTAGTCTGAAACAGTATGATCCAGCTTACTGAGTTCAGGCTGAGAAAAAGGGTTAAATTACTCTGCTTCTGAAAACAATCTTGTTGACGAGTAGGTAAATGCATTTAGCCATTTCACTGTGTTTGAGAGCATAATCTAATGTCTGTGATTATGAGAATACTTGCATACTGTAGTTTTAAGTTGCAAAGAGAAGACAGCAACTTTTGAATGTAACTCACTGGACTTGAGAGGGGAAAGACCTGCTTTTTAATTTCCGTAATAATTGCACTGAGCTGGTGAAACTGATTACAAAGGAGTTTACTTGTCTACCCTCAAGCCTAAAACGAAGCAGGTGTAGGATTTTGCAGTGTGTGGAGGACAAGGATGTAAGTTGACCATAAAAGAGAAAGCATTAGGTGATTTGTGCTGCCTTCACTCAAGCTGAAATGCAGAGGTGGCAGTCTTGGTGGTTCTCCTGGCTTAGTGAACAAGATCACAGGAATATATGATTATTGTTGGGAACAAACAAACAAATACCCACCTGTCTTTTTTTTTTTTTTTCATAAGAGAAGTCAGTAACAGTCATAATTAAATTGACTGATTTGTATTTGGGTATAAAAAATATTGATGTAAAATCTTAAAAATGCCAGTGAAGCTGATGAAGGGAGAGGAGGTAATCATCGCCTGCTGTATGTGATGTTCTATCAGCTAAAACTTTGGGCTGATTCTGTGCTTGGCTTGATCCTTTGGGGGATTTTAAAGTATTTAACTTAAGATCTGTGCGTGCTCAACATACAGTTGAGTTGCTTACTATTACCCAAATATTTTTGTGAGATAAGTGAACATTGGGTGTCCAGATTGGAACATTTTTGCTGAGGATTGAGTTTATCAGTCCTGCCTGTAGTCCTTCGTCTTGGCCAAGGGTCTTGGCAGTGGTAAACGCTTTGGTATTTCATCTCAATCTGCCTGGAGCTGAAAGTTAATGATCCACAAAAGCAGTAACTTGTAAAGCAGACAGGAATTTGCAGCTTTCAAGCAGTGAAAGCTGCTGTGCTCCTCAGCAGTTTAAGATTTGCTTCCAAAATGTAATCCTAATCATCATCTGAATCTGTGATATACATTTGGGAACTTGCTTGTTAAGGATTTGCCACCTTGTGTCTTGTCAGGACCACGGTGGTTACAGTCTAATGCAGGGACAAGCAGCTTCAGTTTTGGAACGGCAGGAAATGTGGCTAAGCCTGAGCTTGACCCATGTCTGCATCAGGATGCAGCTTTTAGATCCTCCTAAATGTTCCTTGGGTGACTATCATTTAGATACCACAACAGAAACTTCCAGGTTGACAGACTGGGCATGAGCTCCAGAGATCCCCCTTTCCACCACATACTCATACGGCTTTATGTCATACTGCTTAGGTTGTCCATCTTCAAGATGGGAAATGTAGAACACTTTTTCTTCACATTTGCTTGATATGTCTGGTTAGACTGACAGCTTTAGAAGCAGAGTATTTCTTACCAAGTATTTTTTGCAGTTCTGTGCAGCTCTGAGCCTCTGTATCCCACGTGAGTAAGATTGATGCCTTAGAAGTACCAGTGAGTCTCTGCTGGTCTTCAGCGCTGTTCCAAAATTTCATCTTATAGTTCATATTTATCTAGAAGACAAAATTATAAACAAGTGTTTACAAATTTCTAAGGTTCTTCTGCCTTTCTCTCTTCTCTTGGATTTTAAGAGACTTTGTGATTGCTGGCAAAAGTGAATCTTTTATACCTTGCTTCTTCCCCTTCATAGTACAGGTGATGAGTTCTATCACAAATTCAGGTTCATTGGTGCACTGCCGCACTTCCACCTCTGAAGGAGAGGTATAAGAGTTTGTTTCTCTTAACCCCTTTTTATTTGAATTTTAATTTATTAGCTCACACATCAAATTAGGTAAAAAAAGCCAGTTAAATCTGTGCACAATGCATTTCTAACAGCAAGACAGCAATTTACCTTGGAGTTGTGCCAATTCTGCCTGCTCCAATAGAAGCATTTGTGGTACCAAGCATGAATGCGTGCTTAAGGAGAGGGAAAGCAAAAGCAAGTAAACAGCACGGCGGGCCTTCTATTTGAAACTCCCTGTGAGAGCTGAGAGATTTGCAATTAATGTCCGCATGTTTGTTTATAATCAGTTTTGAAAGGAGCATTAAGACCCTGTAAGCTTCTGAATGCTTCAAGACAGGAAATCGGTTTTGGAAAGCTGTGCCTGAGAATTCATTTATGTAGCTGTTTAGTTTTTTTTCTTCTCAGATCACTGCCTGTATCAGGATTTGTGTGACAAAATTTTCAAATGTGCCTTTGCTGATCTTTTTTTCTTTTTTTTTGAAGGCTGTGTAGTCACTTTAATAAAATGGCAGTGTTTGCTTACAAGTATGATTTCTCAGTGTCAAAACTTTGATTTCTCAACTTGTGATGAGTCTTCATTTACGAAGTGCTCTCAGCTGCGATGCAAAATCCTTTAATGTATTTTGTGATATGCCTTTTCTTTTCAGGCTATAGCAGTTTAATCTTGGAATTGGTATCTTACTCAGAAGTGATCTGCTTCAAGAATGTCCTTAGTGGTATAGTCTCAAGCACAGGCACTCACTTTGATCTTGCCTGTGTAGGTCCTTGTAAGTGCCCCAGTAATGCACTGTCTGAACCCTGATAGGACATCCTCTTTTCATACAATTCTAGCCAATCCAAAGGTGCCTTTATAAGGTTCACGATGGTCTTCTGTAGGCAGTGTCGAAAATGAAGTGCTGGTGTGGGTGAATAATATAAAGGCTGTGAAGCTTTGGACTTTAGCAAACATCACTTTGTTGACTGCTGGCAATTTCTGTAGTTTATAAAGAAAATATTTCATTCCAGTTGTGTCTTCTATCAAGGATATGCTACCTTTTTCAGTATTGTCTCATTAGTACATTGCATATGCATGTACAAGTCTACAGTCAACATCTTTAGTAGAAAGCATAAAATAAAAGTGAACCAGGACTGAAGGGAATGGCTGCTCCTCCAGCAGGCCTCCCCTGTTCCCTGTGTCCACATGGTCGTCTCCCTCCGGTCCTACTCCTCCCTTCCGAAAAAGAACTCTCAAAACAAAAGAACCCACTCAACAGGTTTTTCCCTTCTTAAATATATTCTTGCATTGGCCTTGATTGACTCCACCTTGGCCAGAGGCAGGTTAGAGTTTGGAGCTGTGGGAGCTTCTTGAAGTTTCTTAAAGGAGCCATGTCAGTATCCTGGCCTCCCACTACCAAACCCCTGCCCAATGCAAACCCAACACAGTCATGAAGTGTAATCCCTAACCAAATGAGATGTGAGCCTCAGCTCTCCTCCACCCTTCCCCAAATCCTGAATGCCAAGGCTCACTGCCATCATCATTGTTTTCCTCTGCATTAGCTCAAGGTAGATGCTGTTTCTCGCTGAGCTGCAAGAGAGTAGATAATGTCCTTGGGAGCAGGATGGAGGAAAAAAGGCGATCTGCGGCGGTCTCCAAAGTGGGGTGTATGAAAAACTATCCATTGGAGTGGATGAAGAAAATACATTTTGTACCATTAATAAAACAAAACACTTGTTAAGCCAGTTTTTCATCTTTTCTCATCCTATTTTGATGTTTATGTATATTTTATAATGTACGTAATATATTAGGACAGTAGTACATGTATGTAATTTACAAGTAAATATCCTTAAATTGAGGAGGTGTGCTCACGAAGATTTTACTGAGGGGATATGCACTCATAAAAGTTTGGAGTCCACTAATTGGGAACTTCAAAGATAACTTCCAGTCCCTTGCCTTGTGTCCAAATCTTTCTCTTGGATTGTGTGTAATTTTTGGTTTTATTTTAATCCAGAGCATTATCATTTTGTTATTTAAGGGTTAAATCAGATGCTGGATTTGTTTATAAATCTGAAAGACAGTATTCTCTGCTCTTTAGAACCACTTGCCTGGATTTTAATAAAGTACATTGATCTCTTGATAACTGTTTTTGAAAAAAACAGGAATGATTCTTCTTGCTTCTACTGAAATCTTTTGTCTGGCTTTCCTTGACCCTGAAGTAAATCCTTTATAAGTAGTGAATACTTTGTTGTGAAACGGAGATTGCGTTGACCTGTATTTCGATGTTTTTGTGAATCTCTTTGGAGATGTGTCAGGCAGACAACGAACAGATTAAATAGGGACTTTTAAAAAAAAACAAAAAAAACAACTGTGACTTTTGCATGATGAGCTAGCTGAAAGGAGTCCTTGGAACACAGAGAAGAGGATGCCACTAACTTTGTAGTGCTGTTCTTCATCTTGTGCCCAAGGAGAGTTGAGGGTATTCCGTTTTGGGATTGCAGTGATAACAAGTGATTGCTTTTGTACCCACTTCCCATTAAAAGCTCTGCTTTTGTTAGTGCAGCAAGTGATGGGTGCAGGTGCCAGCAGAGCAAGGTTGTGTGATTTGGGGGTTTGCTTTTGTTTTTATTCTCTGTTTACCTCGTTTAGTCATAGCTCTAAGGCAAACATCCCTTGGTCCCTGTGTATTCAAATGGAACCAGAACAAATGGCTTCGTTCCCTAAATTGTTGTGAATGAGGCGAAATTAATTGGAAAACATTTAGGAAACTCAAGAGTTTTTTGTTAAAAGAAAACCTGATGCAGAAGTGATAGATGATCCTGGATTGCGGGAAGACCCTTGATTTGAGTGGGAAGATAATTTTTGATGGAAACTTGCTCTCTAAAAAAAAAAAATATACGTAATAGAAGCATACAGAAGTACTCCAAATGCTGTTTCTGTTAGCTTTTTCAAAACTGCATACATTCCAGGAGGCAAGGCAGAGCAGAGGAGAAAATTTATTGACATCAAACTCTAGAAGCTACTGCTGTGATGGACACGAAAAATCGAAACAGAGCAGTACTGGAATTTTCTGGCTTTGATTGCAGGAGTATGTAACTGATACGCAAACATCAGTAAATTAGCAACCTTAAGGGTAGATTTGCAACTTTATTGCTTACTTCTGTACGTATGCATCTGACAATATGCAATGCCATTTCTTCTTAAAAGAAATGCAATATATTGTTTTTCTGCAAATGAGTTTACTGCCTTGAGTCCTATATCAGGCAGTATACGCTTGCACTAAACTATTTTCATGTATAACGTTAAAATATACGGGCATCAAAATTAATTTATTAAAAAGAGTGAAATCTTGACTGAATAATGCTCTTCTCCAGTGGTGATAATTGACAATGACGTCTTGGGAAGTTATATACATATGTAAACTTAAGTAGCATGGATATATATATATATATGATGTGCTCCTCATTGGGGATAACTTGGTGATAAACCTAGGAATAGACTGAGTTCATACTTCCAAATTCTTATCCTCAAAGAAAACCTGAAGGGCTAGAGTACTGTTATTTTCTTTCTCAAATCACAGTTTGGAACTATAAAACTTTTCATCTACCTGTGCTGCAAAATATCAAATGTAGGGTGGCACTCTTCATTAGTTAATTCTGCTAAAACAAATTCAAATGCATCTCTGGGGATGGATGCAGCTAACTTTTCTAGTCTTTTGAAGACTTTGGAAGGAAGCCATCATTAGCTTCAACACTGGGGTTTTTTAAAAAAATGTATTTGCAGGCCCTTAGAAAATGGTCCAATATTACAAGTTGATAAATGGGAGCGAGGGAGAAAGAGATTCCTCCCAAGCACAGGCATTGATACTGGACAGCATGTTCATCTTTCCTAACTCTGTGTTTACAGACCAAATACGGACACTCAGGGCAGAAGTGCTCTGTAACAGAGCTTCTCTCTCTCTCCTGCCAGTGAAGGGAACCCTGCAGACTAATAGGCCCTGTGTTCATGTCTGGTTGTAAGTGTCTTAAGCCAGTAGGAAGAGCCCTCTCAAGCTGTCATGTGCATCGTATGCCACTTTCATTCTGTGACTCTGGAAGACTTATTAAACAGGCACATGTTAAAAGTCAGCTCACACATGTATGTTAAACTTCTCTTTTGTATAGAACTGTCCAATCCAGGAGAGACGTTGAACTGTCCTACAAAAATAATAGGGTTTAGTTTTCATTAAGAAAACTATTCATTAAAAAAACTATTTATAAAAACAAACGCTATCACTTAATCTTAAAATAGTTTTTATGCTAGTCATTACTATTCTACTGTGCTTTACTTTGATTTGTTAAAACCACTTGAACAGACTACCAACATCTTGGCTCCGATTCTGGACAGTGTTTTGATTGTGAAGGTAGCTTTTGGTAACATTCCTCATCTGTAAATTTTTGTCTTCACCCCTGAAGCTGCTTCAAAGTGCAAAGGATCAAGAATGTTACTGGTTTGGTTTTTTTTAGTGGTGATTGCTTACATGAATTCAAGCTGGATTAAGCTCTCTTTCAGAACACTTTCAAATCAGCAGGTTCACTTATCCAGAGTCTCCCAAGGGGTGAGTCTGTGCCTTGCAGCATACCTTGTAAGTGAGCATGCTAGGAGCAATAAGAAAAGAACGTGAGAATCAAGAATTTCTCATAGGAATCAATGTGCAATTTTTATACTCTTCTTTCAGCCTGCATCTGTTGGAGACTGGGAAAACAGGACGAGAGCATCATGAGACGTTCAGGGCCGAGTCAGACGTGAAATATTGTGTTAAAGTGAAAAACACTGCTGTGACTTTCACTTAAGCAGGTTAGCAGATGGTCTGTGTCAGTCATGTGTAAGTCACTGGTACAAATGTCTGCTATGATCCCAGTAAGAAAGGCATTCAGACTCTCTGAGGTATTGATTAAAATATCACTTACTGGAACTAACAAGAAGGAAGGGGAGAATGGATAATCCTACCTCTTTTCCGATGCTGGGAATCCGATCTTGTGCGACATCAGACAGACCTCCGGTTGGGGTACGACACAATGTGCAAAACCCCATCCATGAAGAGGTTCTCTGGCATGGTGGTCTTCAGCATTCTTACAGGAGTCTCTGCTATCGTCCAAAAGAAGGTTTGCATGAGAGCATGCACCTTCACAGTAAAATAAAGACATGGTGGTGTAATCCCTAGAGTGAGAGCTGCTTTAGAGTCCTCTGGTATGATTGACTGGCCAAGTTTATCCTGCAGCTGGGGCGTGTGTGCGGCACAGACCTGAAGGCCAAGTGCTGTGTGCAGCACAGCACGGACCTGCAGTCGCTCGGGCTAACTCTTCTAGGGATCCCTGACTGTGCCTCCTGGTTAGGATCACTGCAGGACACAGCTGTTCAGATGGACGTTGTTCCTTCCTGCAGCAAGGGAAAGGTGTATCTCACAGCTCTCTAATGCCAGCTGTGCTTGCAGAAGGGCAGCGGACCTGATCATTTGCAGTGATTCTAGTATCTTCTAAAAGAGCTGTTTTTTCTGTCTATATGCACACTGTGGCATAGAGTTTTCATGTTCAATCAGTTCTTTCTGAATGCTGTTTTCATACTGCTGATGAGTTAGTTTCAGTCTTGCTGAGTATAGGGCTCCAGAGGTTGCATGCAGCCTTGTACCCTTCAATTACTGTGACCCTGGTTTACTGGATTTCAGCGTTAAGCATAGTATAAAAAAATACCCTAAAATTGACAATCTGTTGATCAAAATGTACAGGGCAAAAAAGCCTTAAACGAGATAAAGCGTTTCTTTGTGAACCAGAATGATGACATGCAATCACATTTTCAGGGAAAGCTGCTGTTAGCAATCTTATTTATTAAACAGCCCTTAGTGGTGGGAGGGAAGTTCTGTTTGAATTTTTCTTACTGGGCTGTCAATTTCATGTTTATTTGTGACTTTCAAAAGGTTATGTTTCCTTCTGTTTGGAAGTAGGTACAAAGTAGGGAACGAATATATAATAAAAGATGTTTACACTTCAGAATATGCTGAAGGTTATTTTCTGATCCAGCGCAGGGCTGTAAGAGATAGCCCGTCATTGTGTTCTGAAGCAGGATAAACAACCTCCATGACTAGCATATTCCAGGCTTCTTGTCCTCATTTTTTCTTAATATCTTTCCTAAAGGTTTTTTACCCCAAATTAAAGCTGTGAGTAATCTTTTGAGTGTGTGTGTGAAACTGAAAAGCAGTTTGTCACTGTTTTCATTACTGTAACATACTAAATAATCAAAATTTGCTCTTCCCTGCCACCACCTTCTTAAAACTAAACAAGTCTGTCTTTCTATTTTTTCTCCTTCATAAAACATGTGTTAGGCTGTGTCATTTTGTTGTTTTGGAATCGTTGCAGTTGGTCCCCATCTTCAAATACGGTATCTGAACTGCCCTTGATTTATCAGCAGAGATAATCATAAGGCCGAATAAAGCGGGATAACATGCTTTGCATGACGTACTTCTTAATATACACAGGGACTAGATTAATTTTTCTTTTACTTTTTTTTTTTTTTTTAATGCAGCATAACACTGTTGGTTCCTGGGTTATAAAACAGATTTCTGTTTTAAAACAGATTTCTGCAGTGTGCTCCCAAAACAATGATCCCCTTCTGGCTACATCACTTCCCCCTTTAAAAAAAAACCAGCAAAACCCAACCAACCTCAAGTGTAGTATTTTCTACCTGTCTCTGCTAAATTTCATAATACTTCAAGTATTTCTCCATTTGAAATTGCAATCCTATCTCCCAGAGCATTTGCAACCCTTTCTGTCCTCTGAACTGTGAAGTAAATTCACAGAATTCTGTTATTGGCCAGGAAATCCTCTCAGCAGGGCCTCACTTAATAGGGCTATCCCAGCTGATACTGAATTACTGATACCTACTCACTGAGAATATTTTTCCGTTTTGCATCCTTATTGTTGATTCACCTTTGGCTTTTCTCCATGACTTGCTTATGAGGGTATTTTGCAGGACAGTCCAACATCAGACTGCATCGCATCTACTAGCTGTCTTTCAGTACTTAGAGGAAACCGCCGGGAAGATAAAGCCACAATCTTCACAGTGGTGCCTAGTGAGAAGACCACAGGTGATAGGTATAAATCAAAACAAGATTCCAACCTGATATAAGACCTTTTCACCATGATGATGGTCAAGCATGTTCAGTGGGTTACCTAGAGAGGTTGTACAGTCTCCACCCTTGTAAGGTTTCGAGACATGACTGGATAAAGTTACGAGCAGTCAGGCCTGATTGTCCTGGTTTGAGCAGAAGGCTGGACTGGAGACCTGCGAAGGTCTCTCTTGTGTTTCTACTCTTTCTCAGATTCCTCAGAGCTTCTCTTTTTGTCCTTTCTGTTTGTCCTTCTGAGAGTTTGACAATTCTTGTTCATAAGACAGAGACTGCTTACAACAGTTTCTCCTTTTCTGTGAGGCAATCATCAGATCTTGCTGACGGTACATCAAAGATGTATAATTCATTCCATCAGCTGTACGAAGGCTCCACCTGATTTTTTGCCAAGTTTGTATTACGATGTGACATCAGTTTCCAAATATGTCATCCTCCACCTGTAGTAGTTTGCAGGTGACAGTGGCACTTCTTAGCAGTGGCACAGACATGGTGACATAGTAACTATCACATCCTGGACTGTACCGCTGTACCTGGAAGTGAGTGTGGAGGCAGCGAGCAGGACCATGCAGTTTCAAAACGAACCTCCTCACTGCCTTACAACTTTATCAAGCCTGTGCTCTTGTCCTTCCCATGGCTCCCAGCTAGCTTCCCCTGCTGGTGTCACTTCTTGGTGCTCTTCTTCAAAGGAAGTGAATAAATCAAGTCCATACCAAACAAGGAATGTCGTAGGTTGAGACTAAGTGGTGCAACAGTACAGTTTGCTCGGGGCAGTGTCCGTCTGTGAATGTTGTATAGTTTTAACTTGCAGAGGTGAATCAAAGCTTTTATGGTAAAATTTTGCACGGGCCTCAGTAGATGCAGAGTTGCATATTCCTGTCAGTAAGTGGTCAATGTACATTACCTCCCCCTACTTCTCCTACCACCTTGGACCACTTAACATTATCAAACTTGCCTGAAGAACTGGAAAACCAGCATGCACTCCCTGTCTCCTGAAGGAGAACAGGCAGTTGCCTGCCCCTAAGGTGAAGAAGCAATTTTTCTTTCCTCTGATCCTGCATTTGTCCATCTGTTTCCTTTCCACTGTCATGCTCAGGGGCACATAAGTGGACGTTCCCCCCCTCACCCGCTGCCACTGCCTCACAGCACAACACTTCCAGGGAGAAGGGTGCCATTCCTGCCATGCTTGTCGCACTGGAGAGAGCGATGACTGGTTAAAAATAAATTTAGGAGCAGATGGCGAGGAAGATTATTGTTCATCCTAGGGCGATGATGATGATGTGCCAGCTAACTGCTGGTTGTCTATCAGAATTAATCAGGAGCTGTTGTGGCACATGATCAGTGAAGCCACTGCTCCCTCTGGGAAAAGCGAAGGAAGAACAGAGAAGCAGCTCTGTAAGATGCCTTATTGGAGAAGCGCTTGTTTTTTAAGATAGGAGAAGCTTCTGATGGAGAAAAAAACCTATCTATAAAGAATAACAGAAATGTTGTTAGGGTTTGGAGTTGTGGGTTTTTTTTTTTAATCTGCTCACACTCTGTATCTGCAGACATGCCTAGCTCCTAAAAAGCAGCTGGCAAAACTTGATCACTTTCCTTTTGCTTTTCTCTCAGAGAAACTGTAGATCATTAGAAATTAAAAAAAAATTAAGATGTTTATAGGACCTTTATGAACACTGTCTTTATGGGTAGTGTGAAACATTATCCGTGGATGCACCTAGTTTGGATTTGTGATCTGTGTCAGAGGAAAGGACTTGACACTTGCTGTGCTCAAAAGACTTCACAAACATTAATTCTCTGTACACTCAGAAAACAGGCTAGGTGAAGCTGACTCAACTCATTGAGCTGAAAGGCAGTATCAGAGGTACAACTCCAGAGTCTTGATGCTTTAGTTGTCTGAAAGGTAGTTTATCCATGTTACCTTTGTTATTTTTTTTTCAGTTTGGCTCGAGACGTTAATTAAATGGTATAAGAACTGCATGTTTTGTTAGATCAAATCAAGAAATAAAATAGGGAGTACATTTTTGGTTATTGTTTTGTAATGGAAATCAACAGTGAATTTTGATCTCTTAGTCCATTTAGATAACCCAGCAGTCTCTTTGGTTAGGCTAGTAACATTTGTTCAGCTAAATTTCTCACTTTGTGTCTTCAGCTTGTGTTGTCCAGACTGTCTGTCTCCTTTCAGTGTACATGAAGTCTGATGTCCAAAGATACACTTTGCTGGGATGTAATTTATGGAAAATTTATGGGTTTATTTCAGAAGAGGTTTCAGGTGTTACATTAAATACTTTTTATCCAAGACTGTCAGGTCTGTACAGTCTGCCTTAAATAGTACTTTCTCCACAAATGTGCATTATAAAATACAAAAGGTGGGATGAAATTTACTATTTCTTCACATTTTTTAACCACTCTTCTTTTATACTTTCTTTTTAAATGGTAGTGCTGCTTTAGGTTGTTAAAAGAGGTATTTCCTATGCAAAATGATCTGAGGGCCCTATCTGTATGTACCAGTAAGTGGAGGAGAAGGTAAGGCTGAGTTAAGCTTCTTCAGCTTTTATTTTTCCAGTGATCTAATTTGAGATATTAACAGAAATAAAATAGGATGACATAAAGAGAGGTGATCCCCCTGGACTCTTCAAAGTTTGCAGATGACAAGGAGGCTTTTTATTGCTTTATCTGGCATTAATGTCTCTTGAACGGTTCCGCAAGTGAGATGACAGATCACTAGCAGGTTCTCTGCAACAACAGCAATCTTTAGGTCAGACACTTCTTCAAGATACTTCTGATACTAGTAAGCTGTTTTCTCTTTCTGGTGTTGCAGATCATGAGAATGAAAATAAATTAGTTTTATTGCCTTATTTCTTGCTGCGCAAAGGTCAGGCCGAACTGGAAAACTGGTCTTGCTGGCTTTGTTTCTGATCAGTTCTCCTGTGTTCCACTGCAGGAAGGTCAGACTCTGAATATTTTAAATCTCTAGCACCTGAAATGTCCTGTCCTACTTACGGTTTTCCTAAATGAAATAATCTCAGGAACCAGTTTATTTCATTGTCCTTGCCGTTCCAAACCGCTTCTTTTGGCAAGCAAGTTGCTGGAGTGAGAGGACAGTTTAAAGAAAGACGTGCACATGGGATGGCTTGCTCTTTAAATCTTTTTAAGTGGCTGGATGCTGGTAAGATGGGGGTTATGTACAAACCCTGCAGTGCAGAGGCGCCTGGCTCCATCAGTGACCATTACTCAGTTTTACCATGAAACTTGTGATGAGAGACTGCAGTACAGAAATCAAAAATTGCCCTTAGGTGTAGAAGCTATCTTTTCCTCTAAAAAGAGCAGTAATTGAAAATAGCACCTCTTTTCCAGGCAGAGAGTGAAGGTGAGAGTCATGGGAATTTGGTCTTTGAAGGGCTGTTAGCAGAAATCTTGTTTTTTAACATGTGCCCATGGCACTGCAGCTATCTTGTTAAGTCGTGTGGTGTTCCTAGTCCTTCTCACCTCCTTAGGCCTATGTGGCTCTCATTGCATGAGTCAAAAGAAAAGGAGTAGATAATGCTTTCTGGGAAGGTAAAAAATAAATCTCCTCCATGGTTTTATTTCTCTGAGGCAGTGTGAGAGAGAGCTACCCAGACCTCCATCCCAGCTTCACAAGAGATCTTGCCCAATATCATGGGCAAGCATTTGAGCAGCTTCAGCAATTTCTCCTGCACGTTTCGTCTGGTGCTCTGTTATTCCTCCCTAATTTCTTTTTCCAACATTTTTGTAGGCTTAGTGTGTGCTAGCTTCTCTTTCTGTTCCACGTTACCTCCTGGCATCTGTGCGATTCTGCCACCTAGAAACTGCCAACTTTTTTCTCTCCATGGCAATTCTGGCACCTTCCCACAGTTTGGAGCTCAGCTCAGTCCCAGGGAGTCTCTCTTTCCATTTGCTTTCTCTTTTTTAGTTAATGAGAAAATGGGGTCCTTCCTGCCAGCTACTGCCTCAGCTTTCAAGTGCTGCTCCCATCACTCTAATGGCTCCATGTGGACAGAGAGGGAAGGAGGGGGTCAGGCACAGAGTGCACTCTGTCTTTGGAGGAAGCTCTGCCATCACATTTCTCCACTTCCATTCACTCCCTTCTGCCAGCTCTGGCCACAGCATTGAGCACCAGATTATGTTGAGGGCGTCTTGCAGGTGAGGTCTGGCTTGGCTGTAATCCTTTTCCAGCCGTGAAAGGTGGCCTTTCAGGCAGCATTACCTGCACCATTTTGGGGTGCCTCATTTGGCATGCCCACTTTTCACAGGGAAAGGGAGAAAGATACTTCCTTTGAGAATGAAGAAGAAAGAAGAAATTATGCACAAAGGTGTTTTTAAAAGGGATAGTATTAAGAAGAAAAGAGAACAAGGGGTGGCATGACTGTCCAGAATAATATTTAAAGGCGCAGAAAAAGAATACTTGGATATTCCAGTTTTCTTGATGGCGAGTAACAAATGAGGCTTCATGTGATAAAATGTGAGAAATATGAAAGGAGTCTATAGATTTATAAAAATACTGTGTAAGGTAGCAGTTAAAAGCTGGGACTTCCAGGCAAAGAGTATATGCACGAATCTCAGAAGGAGATCTCTTACTATTTGTATGTCTGACAGTACAGGTTAGGTGAGCAGAAAATGTCACTTTGCATAATCCTTTGTATTCCCAGCAAAACATGAATTGCAAAAAGTCAATTGGAGGGCAATTCCTATTCTCATCACATACTATTGTCTATTTTTGCAGTGCTGGGACACCTTTTGCAAGCTAGGAGGATAATCCCTTACGTCAGTAAATAGCTGGCAGGTGTTGCTCATGAGCTATTCCGTACCTTCAGGAAGGAAAGTAATGTGACATCTGTTTTAAGAATAGATCATTTTTGTTCTTAAGTAACCAGCATCTGAAAAAACTGCTTTGTTCATTGTGAAGAGCCTCCAGAGCCTCTTGGAAATCAAGAAGGGAAAAGCAGACTGAAGGAGCAGCTCGGTGTTGGCCCATCCTGGCCCATCCAACTGTGGTGCAGTTGAAACTAAGGCTGGAGGCAACACTCTGGTTTGGAGCTCGTTGCCGTGCTTCCTCTTTCTTGCCATTGCCAGCTGCTGCCACCCCAAGGCTCACCACTTCTTGAAGCATTGGTATGGAAATACATGCTTCTGACATTGGCCCCATTAGCCTTTAAAATACTGCCTTGGGACGATGGTTTAAGGATTTCATTCTTGCTCTTTGTTCTTAAATAGATTTCTTATGTGTACATGAGCAGATTTGCATGAAATACAAAGTCTCAGCATCCACGGTGTGTTCCCTTGGGTACCCTTCTTTTTGACTGGAGCCTATTACAATGAGGAGAAAATGACATTTTAAATTTTTTTTTTATTAATCTGCATTGTTCTCAGTTGGCAGCCCTAGCAGCTTTGTGGAGGAAGGTGATTTTTTTCTTGCTGCACATAAACTCTGAAGAGAATTTGAAAGTAAGAAGTTGCAGTTGTTGGCCCTTCTGAGCCACCAACTATTGAATTTGAAGCCCTTTTTGACTACAGGTAACATAGTAGGTATGCTAGAGTTGTAAATCTCTCTCCTCAGGGAATCTATTGTTTGTTACTAAAGGGATTCAGTAGTGATGGGGAAACGAAGAACAGATCTCTTTCAGAAAATCAGAAGTACTGATGTGATTTAACAAACAAATCTCAGACATGGGAAGTATTTCATGTTTGCCATTGCCTGGAACAGGGGAGTCTGGAACGAGCCTCTAAACCTTCTCTTTTCCAGTCCCTAAATGCCTGGTATTTTCAGGGAGGGGAAAAAAAAAAGCAGCTATCCTTATGTATTTGAAGGTGTTGCCAAGGGTGTCTTATCTCAGCAATTCCTCACTTCATTGTTAACAGCAGGGTTCATTTTGTGCCAAGAGGGTCCAGAACAAGTGCTGGACACTGTTCTTGGCCATCTGTAATAACATTCCCACCATTTTTCTGAATTATGCCTGGGATAATATAACTGCGTAACAGAGTAAAATCCGCTCTGCAGCTTAACAGAGAGACCTTCTGTTTCCAGGACTGCCAGTCCCTCCATTTTTATGCATTTGCACACTGCTCTCAGGGAGAATAAATAATACATGAACATATGCACTAGCTAAGTGACATTTCCTTCTGATTATAGTGAGACACTGGTTAATAGCAATTATAAAATATATTTCTTTCATCTTTTGCTAATCCTGCTGTATGTTTAAGAGTTGTTGTTGTTACAAGTTGCCATCTTGTTTTTATTTTTTAAACAAATTGTTTTGATCATTTTTCATATGTTGGCGAGTTGCGGTTTTGAACCCTCTTGAACACATTTCTGGCAGAATTACCTCATCTGAATCAGAAATAGTGCTACTGCATAAGTGCCCTGAAATGCTGTGTATGCTACATCTATATTACAATAATAGAAGCTTTGAAAAGAAACTGATTGACATTAATCCCAAATGAAATGTTTACTCTCTGCTTAATACCCAATGGGCAACTCAATACTCTGAATCTGTATTAAACGAGAAAAATATTTAAGGAGCATTGCTAAGGCTCAAAATCAGGTGTTCAAAAGTCAAAGCTGTACCTTGGTCTGCTTATATTATGAAATGGTGTCGAATTGTGTGATCAAATACTGGGTTTATGCTAGAATAGGTACAGACCTGGGAGAAACTAGATTTGGGTGTACACAGCTAAAAGGATTTTTTTTCCCTTCATTTTGAGGTCTTGATCCTATCTGTAAACAATTGATAACACAGCTCTCTTAGGAATTCAGATACTGCAGAAAAATTCATAAAGAGATTAAAATCACTTCACAGATAACAATATTAGTGACATTATTTGTTCCTAGACCCATTTGTAGCTGAACTGCTGTGTCTGACGTTTTATAAACGTGCACTTCACACACTTCACACTCATCTGAGGCAGAAATGTGATATAAAAGACATTTTAGCAAATATCAGTCCAAGATCTGATAATAGGATGCATCAGGTAGCCTTTAGTATTGGTTCTTGCTATCCTTTCTGATACTAATCCTAATTGTATGTACCTGGTAGTAGCTCTTCAGGAAAGGAAGAGAGGGATAGAGGAGATGCTGTACTATCTTAGCCCATTAGGAAGAAAGCTGTCAGTTCTTCACTGTGAAGGTGATGAGACACTGGAACCAGTTGTCCAGGGAAGCTGTGGATGCTCCATCACTGGAAGTGCTCAAGGCCAGGTTGGATGGGCTTTTGAACAACCTGGTCTAGGGGGAAGTGTCCGTACCCCTGCCAGGAGGGCTGAAACTAGATGATCATTAAGGTCCCTTCCAACCCAAACTCTTGTATGATTCTGTGAGTATGGGGGCAGGATGCTGTATTTGGCAGTCCATGTTCACATCTGCTCAGGCCTCAATGGGCGACTGTCGTGATTTGGTTGCAGTGCCGTTCTCAGGGGTGCTGTGTGCTCAGTATTGAACTACAGCCACTGCACTGACCATCTTCCTCTGGGCAGCATCATCCTCTGTACTTTTCAGTTCTCTGCTTTCAGCTACCACCCAACATGTTCTGGATTTGCTCTGTTGCAGTCTCTGCCCAGTGTTAACGCATCTCAGTTGCAATATACCTTGTTTGCTCTATAGTTCAACTTTTATTTTAAAGCGAGCCTTTTCAGACTGTTGGGATGAAGCCTGATGCGTTTTGGGTTTCAATGGCAAAGCTGGGGGGTTTATTCCAGAAGTAGGCTTAGCCAATCTTCCCAAAACGCTGACATTTCCTATACGTCGTCCGGTGTAAGAAATTTGTTCTTGTACCATAAGAAGCTCTGACAACAGTGTCTGCTCTGGACTATCCCGAATTGGACTGATATAAAAACATACACTTTCTGTGTCACGTTTCAAGATATAGAGTACTGCAGTCAGCCCTGGGCTGTGGAGTAACCTCAAGAGCGTGAGATCCAGTGGACCATGAAACCTATTTCAGAAAGATGAGATGTGGCATTGCATTTTATGTAACACACTGTGCTCTGTGGTTGGCTCTTTTAATGTATGTGTAGGAAAACTGTGTAACTTGCAAGAGAGAATGGTATTGCTGTGATGTTGAGAAGACAGGTTTTATTGGTGGCTTTCTCTATTCTTTGCCTAAACTAGCTAGTTTTGGAAGTCAAATGTGAATACAAATGTACTTGAGACTGTAGGTCTCCAACATGGGGAGAAAAGAGAGATGGGGCCGAGGAAGACTACCAGCTAAAATCGACAGGAGACTCATCTTTCCATGGGGCAGGAGCACATTTCCCATTCAGACACACTGTGTGGCATTCTCGTTGAGATGCTGAGGACAGTTTAATGAGGGACTGAGAAGTCTGTTTAAATCTGGGAGTCACTAGCGATCAACAGCTCCTACAGTCTAATCTGCATTATCATTAATCCTGTTAACAATCAACTGTTTTAGCAATTAGCTCTGTTACTAGCTCAGTCCGTTAAGGTCATTAAAACTCTCTTTGGTTCAATTTGACCCCTCCTGTTGCTACTTTTACTAGGTGAGTATCTTTATATCCTAAATTGAAGTATGTTATCATAACTAATGATCCAGGTCTGTTGTAGCCACTCAGCCCACTATCTGTGTCTTTAATGATTCAGGAGAGAAATGCCTTTAGGTGCTGTCATAAACAGTCCTCTAAATCTTGAAAATCGATGAGAAATGAAAGGAAGTTAATTATAATTTGTACTGGCAGCACTGCCTATTACTTAGGTTGCTAAGTATTTCCATTACATGAGCTTGGATCATTTGTGCAGGATGAGCGTAGGAATTGCTCTGTGTTTTTTCTGCTGTTCAGAACATTGTCACACTTTCTTTATGCTGAATTTTTCCCATTCTGTGCATCAAACTAAGTTTAAGTTGCTCAGAAAAGTTTATTCAAAAACCAGTTTGGTCATATTGAAGAATGGGCTGATAAGAAAATGGAAGAAATCAGAGAAATGTGTATTCCTTTGCCTGTGTTACATTTTTCTGAATCATAGGATGGTTTGGGTTGGAAGGGACCTTTAAAGGTCGTCTAAGTCCTACCCACTTGCACCGATCAGGGACATCTTTAACTAGATCAGGTTGCTTAGAGCCCTGTCCAACCTGACCTTGGATGTTTCCAGAGATGGGGTGTCTACCACCTCTCTCGGCAACCTGGGCCAGTGTTTCACCACCCTCATTGTAAAAATATTCTTCCTTACATCTAGTCTAAATCTCCCCTCTTTTAGTTTAAAATCATTACCCCTTGTCCTGTCGCAACAGGCCCTGCGACTGTCCCCACCTTTCTTATAGGCCTCCTTTAAGTACTGAAAGGCTGCAATAAGGTCTCCCTGGAGCCTTCTCTTCTCCAGGCTTAAAAACTCCAACTCTCTCAGCCTTTTTGCGTAGAAGAGGTGTTCCAGCCCTCTGATCATTTTTGTGGTCCTGCTCCAACAGGTCTGTGTCTTTCCTGTGCTGGGGACTCCAGAAGTGGATGCAGTACTCCAAGTGAGGTCTCACTAGAGCAGAGTAGAGGGGCAGAATCACCTCCCTCAGCCTGCTGGCCATGCTGCTTTGGATGCAGCCCAGGATACAGTTGGCTGCCTGGGCTGCGAGTGACAGGTTGTGCTGTGAAAAGATCTTCCATCTCGCTGTCTTGAAACAGGAAATCTGATAACTAGAGCTCAAGTGAAGAAGCATAATTAGCTGATCAAAGAGTGTGGGGCATAGAGGCATGGAAATTGTGAGAGGCTGAAGTTGGAAAAAGCAGCCCAGGAAAAGGAGGATAGACAGAGAAATCTGAGAATTAAGAAATGCCCAGGCTGAGAAAGCAGGACTAAACAGACCAAGACTTGCTAGCAAGAAGAATGGGACCATCAGAGTGAGGAAAGCGCGGAACCAGGATGGAATCAGATGGCAAGAGCCGGGTAGGAGACATCAGACTTGGGGCTAGCAGGTAGGATAGCAGATTCCCACAAAGCACATCTTTTTCAAGAAGCTGGAGCATGACCCGTGATATTTCCTTCTCATCCTTCCTTTGTTACCAGAAAGCAAGCTGGCAAGGCACCCTGCTTCATCTTCTCTTTGTTAAGTCAAATGTTGGAGTCCTAGGCCTGTGTGGAACTGAGGCTTTGGGTTTGGCAGATTAACCCTACGGCTGTCAGCACAACATCACGCGGGGGGAGGCATCCGTCCGACTTACTATTGGTAGGAACCTAGGAAACGCCTTTCCTCGGGCTCTTAATATTCTCCTTTTAACATCAACTGAAGCACTCAGTGTCAGGGAGTGCTGAAATTAAAGCTGCTTATGCGTCCTGGAACTTTTCCGGTGCGACGTAATTTCCCCCCCTCCCCAAACATGTTTTGCGCGGTGAGAAAGAGGAACTGTGCGCATGTAATGTACTTTTTGTCTGGCTTGCTGCAGAAGAAGGAAAAATGTGTAGTGTGAGAGTCAGGGAATTACTTGAAGAAAATTACTGTAGTAGCCACAAGATCACGATCCGATCCTCCAGGACAGTTCCTGTGAGTTTCTGTGTGGTGTTGAACTAGTAATTTTGAGCTAAACTTTTCAAATGCTGTCATGAGCTGTTGTACCTAACTCGTTTAAGATGCCTCATTCTAGAGTCTGGAAGAAGATTGGTAAAAATACTGCACGCTCTTTTCTGAAATAGGAGTTTCAGAAAAGCATTTCTTAGGCATCTCAAATCCAGTACTGCTCAAATCAGCAGATAGTTCTGAAATTGTGCCATCTGTGCCTTAGCTCACTCTCCATGTAATGGTAATAATGCTTCTTCTAGATTTTGAAAATAAATTAGCTTAATGTTTTGTGACGCAGTCAGGAATAAAGAATTGGATGAGGATGAAGACTGGAGGAATAAAAAGGAGCTGAAAGATTACGGTATAAAGTACAACGTGATACACCTAGCATCTAATGCCAGTGTCTCCTATAAATGTGGAGTTCATCAACTGGAAACTACAAAGGAGGAAGAAAGATCTGGGAGCATTGCTAGATCTTGTGGTAATTGAGGCATCACTTTCATGATCCGTTACACTGTGATCTTAAAAGGTCTCCGTGGCTATCAGAGAAGCTTTAATGCTGTTGGGCTTTTGGGAGAACTCATCTAGACACCTGTGTATACTTCCAGTTTTACAGCAGAAAGATGAGAGCAAACTGGAGAAAGTGCCCAGTGAGGCTGATAGCATGGTCAGAGGAGGAGGTTTGAAAAGGCAAAGAAAAATGTGTAGCTTGTTGAGCCTTGCAAAATGAAGGTGGAGGGACCAGCAAGACAAAAGTTTGTAAATGTATGTGAAGGACTAACAGCAAGACAGAAGCTTAGCTGAGCTCAGGTACCGTTTTTGGCCCAATAGTAAATAGATATGAAATGAATGGGAATAAGTTCAGGTAAAAAAATAAGTGGTTTGTAAGTATCAAAGTAGTGAGAGTATGGGGCAGAGTGGAAGGCACCTTGCTGAGCTGGAGATGAGGCTTGAACCCTTTGAGAAGAATATGAGAGGGCCTGGGCTCAGACCCGGGAGGCTGTAGCCAGTGAAATGTGTCAGTTATAGCAGATGCAGCATGCACGCTTGGGCAGCGTGTGTGCAGAGCGTGTGGGCGGTTGACCTTTTCCTTCTCTCAAGTGAAATCAAGTCATCAGGAATTATCTCTAAATATCCTGGCCCTATCCTTCAGAGCTTGAGCTGCTTTAATCTCAGTATGCCTTGGGGAGCCAGATTACCAGCCTATCTACCCTGCAGAGTCTGGGAGCAGATGAGGAGATCTCTTTCAGATGGCTGGTTTTTAACATGCAGCCGGAGAGGCCTGCGGAGTGCCTGAGCCTGCGTGGAAAGGAGGGGATGTATGCGCTCTCCGTTAGCGTTTCCAAGATGCAGGAAAGCCTCGTGTCTGTTTGCTCCGCTGTATCTCCTTGTCCTGGTTTATGCAGTATATTCGAATGAGAAAGTATCAGTTGTGTAAGGGCTGAAGGAAGAAATACGTCATCGAAGTGGGAATGTTGCCATTCTAAGCCTTTGGATGGCCTCTCACTTCGTGTTTGTCACACGCAATTCATATTTGCGAGGAACATGTCACTGCTGATGTGATGTGCCATGTCATAAAAGCTCTGGTGACATTTTGTGACCTCTTAAAGTCTAACGAAAGAGGTTTGCAACATAGAAATGCCATCTGCCGTGGCAAAACAACTTCCCAGTTCTCTAATCGCATATGCCTCTTGTGAAATGCTGCGTCACCTCGAAAAAATCAGCATATTAATGGAGGAAGCTTGTCATTTCACTCATTCCCAGATTCTTTACATAATTCATCTATTAACTTTTTTTTTTTGCTTATTAAGAACCCCGAGGGGTGGAAGTTGCAGCAAATCCATGATAGCTTTAGGAGTTCCATATCATTGGAGCTGTATGTACTTTCTGGTATTTTGATACTCTGAATTGTAACCGTTCTCCCTACAATCTTCATTTTTTGCAAATACTCATGCAGTTCACAGATGAAAGTGTGAAAAGTCTGAGCCATCTCAGGGAAATGTAACAGGACTTTGGAGGGGGTGGGGTGTAAAAAGAAGGGAGTTTTCCTCATTCACCTGTTCGCTTAGTCCGTTATGAGAACGGAGCTGTGCTAATTACTTAAAATGGATTCAACTTGTTTGCCAGTGTGTCACACGATAGCCCCAGACATGGATCAGGAGACCAAACTCTGCCTTCACTTTTCGCTGGGCTGACAGCTTATATAATGTACAATTTTTGAATCAGTAGGGGCAATTTTTACAGCCTGAAAAAAAAACAAAACAAGCAGAGCGTTTCATGCTTGGATGGGAGAGAAGAGCACTTTATCCACTTACCCTTTACTTTGCATACTGCTGTCGTTAGGCGCTCTAGAGTTTGCACGTAGATAAGACAAACTTTCTAAAGAGGCAGTTTATTGTAGGAAACGTGTACATCTTTCAGGCCACATACCCAACACACATTAATTTATGAGTAACGATGAGCAAAAGCTCAGATGGTGCCAAGGTTGAAAAGTGTGTCTCCGCAAGACTGTGGTGAGAGGCAGCCGATCTACCTCCTGTCATAAACAGTTTTCCAAGAAGTGTGCAAGCATTGTCTAGCCCTCACAGCTATCAGTGAAGCAGTTAGGTCTGTTTTTATTGCTATATTACAGTCGGAGAAGGAGGTACACTGCAAAATGAAGTGACAAGACTAGCAAATCTGTCTAAGCAGCAAAACAAGATACCAGAAGCGCCGGCTTGCCAGCTTGTCTCATTACATCACGCCTGTGTGCCCTGGGCAAACCCCATTCTTTTGACTGTGTTTGTAGATAGCATCGGTGACCTAGCAGGCTTCAGTACTGATTCTAATACTGATTTTTAAACATAATATTACCATTTTCCTGCTATGACCCTTCCTCAGGCTCCCTGTTGGTAAAAAGATCTTTTCCTTTCTTCACCGAGTTCTTGAGAGATGATGCTAGATGCATATAGGTGTCACAGAACGGATGAATAAAGAAATCCGATGGGGATAAGAGAAATCATGCAGCCTGTGAGCGTCGCTCTGGATGTGAGCGCTCTGAGGAGGCAGCAGTACGTTCTCAGCGCAGCACTTGGAAGGATAAGTCATTAAACTGTGCTGCTCCCCTCGTTGTGGACCATATGGTAAGGTCCTCCTGTGTGTGTAGTGCCCCAAGGGTCCTACTTGCAGATGGAGCGATGAAACCGAAAAGCTTGCTGTGCAGGAGTTCAGGAGGGTTTTTGTAACTGCATTGCCATGCGGCCATTTCAGTTCCCTTTGTATTTGACCTGTTTTTATAGAACCTGATGAGCTCTGTGACACGAGCCTATTTTTAATTGCCATCCATACGATTCTTACCTTGCCATTCTTAATTTCAGGAAGTTAATGTGGGGTGTAGGTGGGATAAGTTTTTGCATTTGCCGCTCTGTAGTAGTGACTATTTGGTACGTTTTGGCCCTGAAACAGAAGGAGATGCCATCTTTTTTTTGCATCATTGCAGAGTGAAAATGGTTATGGTAGCATAAACTGCAGAGTGGTTGGTGCAGTGTAAAACTACACCCTGCTTCATTGTGAAATTAGCCTGTTCACGTGGCCCGGGAGATACCAGTACAGTCACCTGAAACAGAGGATGTTTGAACTCCTAAGAGTATGTTGTTTAGCTTTTTATCGCAGCCCAATCATAGCTGACATTTAAAATGTTCAGCAAGAAAGAGGGAGTGAGATCAGGAGATATCTCAGTAGAGGTACTGCAGCCCATCTGGGCTTTTCAGAGTGAGAAACTGTACCCAACTGGGTATCACTGGATGGCATCAAAATGCTTGCTTTGTTGTCTGCTGAAATAATAACCAGGTACACTGTGTGTGGGAAGGGATTGTCAGGGGCAGAAAAGCTGTTTGGCATCAAGCTAAGAAAATAGGAAAGCGCTGCTGTTTAAAAGGCTGTATAAAGAGCTGGGCCTGTTCTTTCTTTCCAAGACTTAGCAACTTTTTTCGTTGTAGGAACCTTCCGCTGTACTTTCTGTGAGACTGAAGTGGAAGAAGATGAGTCGGCGATGCCCAAAAAGGATGCAAGGACACTCGTGGCGAGATTTAATGAGCAGATTGAGCCCATCTACGCGCTGCTTCGTGAGACGGAAGACGTTAACTTAGCCTATGAAATCCTTGAGCCAGAACCCACAGAGATTCCTGCCCTGAAGCAGAGGTGGGAACACGCCCGGTCTTTTCTCACTGCGTTGCTTCCTTGTAATGTGTTGGTCTGCTCTCTGAGGCTTTCCTAAACATTGTGCAGCCTCTGGCTACATTGAGGACTTAACTTGTTCCACACCAGCTATGCAATCAACTGACCAATTCCCCAAGGAACATGTGGTTTAAAAAGAGACAAAGGGTCGTAACCATTTTTGCCTAAAGGAGGCAGATGGCTATTCTTCTGGTCAGCCTCCTGCATGTAGTTTTTTGTGGGGTGGGGGACAGTACTCAAATTGCCTGCTGCTTGCTGTGCTGCAGCTGGTGTGTATACCATACCCTTGCCCCAGTATTTAAGAAATGCAAACTATAACCATTTGGCAAAGCTCTGAAGGTGCCATCTACGCCGTCTTCCTTCTCTCAAACACTTATCTTTCATCTATTCCTTTTGCTTCTAGAAATCCAGCTTTTGAAACTAACCTATCTGCATTCTACACTTTGCCTTCTCGTTCAAAGACATTACTTGTAATCAGGATATTTTTTTCTTCTGATTTTCCTCTGCTTGTTACACACTTCTTTTTGGGAGGAGACCATGTTATAGTCAAAAACTCTTTAAAATGTTCCTACCCTTGGGAAATGACACTTTCTTTCAGAACATTCCTAGCTGTAAAAAAACAGATGATGTTTAAATAATGCAGAAAGATGTGGGGAGCTGTCAATTTTGTCAGCTGTGGTGAAATGTGATGCACTTCTCTGTGGTTAAAAAAATTAATTAAACACACAGAGGGGGAAAAAAATAAAAGTACCACGAGCTGAAGCATTCCCACAGTGCCTTGGAATGCTTGGCTTTGTTTAACGGGAGAGCAAGCAGGATACTCTGGTTTTGTTTTTTTTCTTCTCAGGCTAACCTTGAGAGAGAATGTTCCTCATCTATTTATTCTAGACAGTTTTTAATTAATATAATAAAATATTCTTTGTCTATTTGTAGTCTTTTTCTAGCCAAGAAGGTAGCTAATTTTCTTCATCATTCTGATGGAAAAACAGAAGCAATATAGAGAGAGGAAGAGATTTTTCCAAGGTCACTCAACATGCCTTTGGTGATACGGGGAGTCTTTGAAGCCTTTATGCCCAAGCTGAATCACTAGCCTTTGCTTTAAAAAATATTTTCTGTAGTTTGAATAGTAGAACTGGGATAACCCCATGCAAAAGAGAGTCGTTCCTCTGTCTTCCCCTTCTGTGCACAGGAAATTATCACAGCAGAAGCCTGGTGCAGTCCCATGATTAAATAGCAGCACCCACTTACTTGACTCTTAAATACTTAAAAAACATTGTAAATGATTAATTACTTTGTGCAAGAAATGACAAAATAAATAGGTGGCTTTTTAAATGCTTGTTTGAACACAACTTGCTTCAGCACATACAATGATTTAATTATTTATTAACTCTTATTAATTCAAAGCAGCTAATTGCATGAAAGAGCTGCTGTGAGATATTTTTTTTCAGAAGTGTCAAACCCTGGGTTGTTTATTCACTCAGTTTTTAAAGAGTCTTGAGTGTCTGAAATCATTGACAAAACTGACATTTGATGATTCTGGGACAAACAGAAAAGGTCACAAAGTGCCTGCATCGTCTCTTTGCACCAATGTGGACAACTTCCACGTGTTTTCACAGAATCACAGAAAGGCACAGGCTGGAAGGGACCTCTGGGGATCGTCTAGTCCGCTGCCCCTGCCAAAGCTGGTTCACCTAGAGCAGGTTGCACAGGAATGTGTCCAGGCGGGTTTTGAAAGTCTCCAGAGAAGGAGACTCCACAACCTCCCTGGGCAGCCTGTAGCAGACTCCATCACCCTCACAGGGAAGAAGCTTCTCCTTATGTTTAGGTGGAACTTCCTGTGTTCTAGTTTGTACCCCTTGTCCTGTCACTGAACACCACTGAAAAGAGTCTCACCCATCTTCTTGACCCCCGCCTTTTAGAAGTACTACTTAGAAGTATTGATAAGATCCCCTCTCAGTCTTCTCTTCTTCAGGCTAAACAGCCCCAGATGTCTCAGCCCTTCCTCTTAAAAGAGATGTTCCAGTCCCCTCACCATCTTTGTAGCCCTCTCTTGGACTCTCTCCAGTTCCCTCTTGAAGTCTCTCTTGAACTGGGGAGCCCAGAAGAGGACACAGTACTCCAGATGTGTCTTCACTAGGGCAGAGTAGAGGGGGAGGAGAACCTCCCTTGACCTGCTGGACACGCTCTTAATGCACTCAAGAGCTTCATGTGTTTTCAGGAGAGTTACCGCTCTAAGCAACCACACAGTCATTGTATAACTGCCATTCACCTGCCATGGGAAACTGGGCAGATTTTATTTGTATCTTTATAGGAGACCATTCATTTTCTTGATCTTGGCAAATCATGAATTAACCCCACAGGTTTCAAAAAAACCCTACTTTGTCTAAGCCCTTCTCTGTGGACTTCTAAAACAGATTTTATCATCTCCTCCGATTTTTATGTCCCAAATGCCTGATTTTATATAAGACAAATCTTTGTAGAATTAATTTTCTCTGGTCATGTTGTCAAAGACCATGAGTTGCCTGTTGTGAAGGTGAAGCTCTTAAGTGCAGCTAAGTGAAAAAGTCCTTTATTTCAAACACAGCGCAGAAAGATTTATTTCCATTATGCAAGACCTTTTCTTAATAGTCTGGGCAGGATGAAAATGAAAATTTCAAGTTGTTTCCCCATTGCACAGTGTGGTTTCTGTGGGCCTTACCTCAGCTATGTCAAGGGTTATTTATGTCTCCTTTAAAGTCAGCTAACCACTCATAAAGGGATTTCCATCAAGGTAAAACAACCGATAGATAACAGAGCAAATATAGCCACATCTGGGCAACTGAGCTGCCACAGTTACTGGTTGCAGGATGGCTGTGCAAAGTCTAGACCTAAGTGGAGAAAAAGCAGATGTTGGATCTAGGAGAGAGAGAGATTTAAGAGTACACTCCCTTCATCTGCTCAGTGCTGCCTCTAAGGCAGCTCGCATGTCTGGCCTTTTGCCGGTGCCTGAGCCGTGGTGTTTAATCCTGTAGTTTGACAGAGGGCTGTTGAACCCTAAGATCTCTTCTTGCAGTAAGGAACATTCCTCTGGTCATGTAGTCTTGAGAAGCCACTGCCTCCTACCAACAGTGTCACTGAAGATGCAGTTCCGCAAACCAGGAAATAAATTGAGTCACGTTTGCAGAGCTCGCTAGGGTCCAAAAGTAGACAGCAAGTCTCTAGATGGCTTAGAGTAGGCGTCTCTGAGTTGTTACTTTCATTTTTGAAATGTTCCTGATGTCATGAAATAAGTGTTTTGCTGCTAAATGGAAATGTAGGAAAAAAAAGTCCATGTCAGGCACACTTATCAGGATCTCTGTGCAAAAGTATTATTAGGCAGTTCCTGGCACTACTGAGTATTTAGCTGTCACGCTGCAGTCGTGGGGAGGGAGAGCTTGGGGGAGAGCTGCATTGTGTATCTTGTGAGGAAAGTGGATTACATAAAATCGTCAGGGAAACGCTAGTTAGAGATTTCTATTGTGTGGGAAGCGGAGTGGTGCTTTTCACAGAACACACGCCTGTCTTGGGGAGCTGAAAGGTACCAACACTTGAAATAACACGCTGAGAAGAAGGTCTCTGTGTGGTTCCTTAGGTTATATAAGCAATACATGTGCATGAGTTTTCTGCCCCAAAAGTCAAGGCTGCTATGAAGCTCTCCTTGTGGGGCTGGCTGCATGATAGAACTGGTTAGTATGTGGACACAGGCTGAAATAGATGCTGTGAACTATTTTCATAATAGATCCCAGCAAGCTCACTGCTGTTAGACATCGAGTGGCCCTCAATCCAAACTGCGGCTGAACACACCGATATTTTTTACCTGGAGACAAGAGGTGATCACCTACCTGCATATTTTCTCCTCACTGTTTACCCCTAAAGATCAAGCAGTTGACTCAACAAGCAGTGGTTAAGCCTTTGCTGAATTAAAAAAAAATTGCATATTACTCAGGTCTTCTCTAACTCCAACCTTATTTTAAGCTTCTCAGTTGGAGGACAGGTCGTTGGCTAGATAGCAGTGACTGAACCGTGCTCACTGGCAACTTCTGTCAGCTCAGCCGCCAGCAGAGCAGGGACACTGTGAGTATCCTTGATGGATTTGCTCTGGACAAGAGGAGGAGTCCAGGCGGGGCTGTGAGCTGTGAAAAGCTGAGGATACCACTGGCAATCAGATGACTGAATTTATATGACTGAGAGTGGGTGCAGTCTGCAGCAGATCTGTTTCTCTGAGAAGATTAAATATGATTTTGAAAGTAGAGGAACAGTCATGCTTGGCTTTCACCACCCAGAGAGCAGTGAGTTTCCATTCAGCTGCTTTTCCTGATCGACACATATGTA
Source organism: Baryphthengus martii (assembly GCA_013396935.1). Taxonomy (NCBI): domain Eukaryota; kingdom Metazoa; phylum Chordata; class Aves; order Coraciiformes; family Momotidae; genus Baryphthengus; species Baryphthengus martii. The sequence continues at coordinate 59,600 of VWZK01015561.1, read as the reverse complement.
GCAGCACAGGCCAGAGAGTACTTTAGGCTCGTTGCCATCACTGTGCAGAAAATATTCCACCTGATGCCCTCTTTTCCATCAGATCCAAACAGGAATGTTTGTTTTCTCCGTCAGTCTCCTGAGCTAGAAAGGAGCCTGGAGGAAAACGTGCTGGCTGCAGCTCCTCTCAGAATAAAGGAAGGTTGGACTTTGACTGCCGTACCCTTCACATCAGTCATTGTCTTTCTTTCTCCAACTTTTCCACGGTTGCAGACACTTCTATCTTGCCTCCTCCCACACACCATCACTGCACAGAGCCATTTGCCCAGCCCTAGTCCTCTGGTTTAAAGGTGCTCTGTCATCTTTTCTTCTCTTCTGCCCAGTCCTCCCAAGGCTGTCTCTGGATAGTACAGATCTCCTGTGTGACTACCACAAGCATTGTCATTCACAATTCAAACAAAGGGATGAACTGTGTTTTTCATGAGGAGTTAACTCCTTCACAAGTCCCGTGATTAGTAATGGTTCACAGATCTGAGCATGCTGGGTCTCTGGGCCTATCATCTGACTCGTTTAAACTTTAGTGCTTTTTTTTTTTTTAATGCAGTATAGGGTTGTGGTAAAAAGGCCAAGAAGAGACTTTTCCAAACACCAAATTACTGTTCAACTACGTTTTACTGCTGTGACTTTAATTTCAAGGTATTCTGGAATTTCATGTTTGTTTTTACATGACAGCATCAGCAGTTTTAGTGCTGCCTCCTTTTCAGTGTCTGTTGTGGAAGTTGGCGTGGCCTCATGTAGGGTTTCCCATTGGAGATCCCCAGGTTCCCCAGCCCAGCCCAGCAAGCTGGTGTAGACATTACTGGCACCACTTGTTAGAAATGAGAATGCAAGTTCTCGGTGCAGATCATGGGAGATAACCAACCATAGTTAAAGTGTTGCAGTGCTGTCCAAGGAGGAGCTTGTTCTGAGTGCTGTTTTTATCTCTTTGACTTTTATGTAGCAAGGAGCGTGCAGCTGGTGCTGGTTCAGGGGCAGCAGCTGGCCTTGCAGGCGGACACCATCGGGAAGCATGGACTACAAAAGGACCATCGTATGATGACTTGTATACCCAGAACGTTGTCATCAGCATGGAGGACCAGGAGGATCTTAACCGATCTGCAAGTGAAGGAAAGCCGGCCAGAGAAAGACCAATTTGGCTCCGTGAGAGCACGGTGCAGGGGGCTTATGACCCTGATGAAATCAAAGACGGTAAGAAAATTCACAGAGCAGAAATACTGCTCTGCTTATGTGATGCTCTTAGAGTGCTGCCAAAAATATGCTCTCCTCTGTGTGTACAGCTGCTGCTCCCTACATTCCAGGCTTTGTCTGCTTCACTCTGCTGTGCAAAGCGCCTGCGTGTAGGTAAATGTAAAAAAATCCTGGTTTATTGGATCCACCATTGAAATCTAGGTCAGTAAAGCTGAACTACCCACCAAATTGTTTATGCTTCTAAATCATTAATTTTCTCTTATGTCTTCCACCTTGAGAGTTTATTGCTTTTGGACAGAGGTCTTTCAGTCTCATCTAGAAAGCTGCCTCCCTCATAAACCACTGCTGAAAAGTAGTATTTGCTAACATTTGGTCACTCTAAAGCCTACTGAATCTACCAGCAGTGGTTTTGTGCTCCCAGCTGCCTTCTTGCCAATTTCTTGGGTTTCAAAACGTGCTTTGTATGAAGACTATGTCAGAAATAAAGCTTCTGGAAATACAGTAGGAAGGTCTGTCACCATGGCAGGTGAGTCTTTATTACTTTCTGTTACGTTTCTCGCTAACTTTGCTTTTATTTTCATTCATGTTGGAGTCAGGTTGTCCATACACGTAGTCAAGATCTTGTAACCACTAGTAGAAACATTCTACTTTAAGTGTGCTATTTAAGCTTACACACTAAAAACAAGAAATAAGACATAATATAATAAGAAATAATTATTTTTACAAGAGTGAATCAATAGATGCAATCTTCCAAGTCATTTGAGAATATAGATGAAACTGTTTGTGTCCTAGGAAGAGAAGATGGCATGTGTGAGCCTGAGACCCTGGAACTAGTGCAGTGCTCAGGAGAGGAGCATGTAGGTAGAGTGGAAGTAAAGGAAACGGATGTGAAATGACAGCCAGAAATCTAGTAATCTTGTTCGCTTGTAGTGCCTTTCAAGCATATGGATCCCAAAACATTTTCCAAATAGATTAAATAAAGTGAGGTGATTAAAACAACCTCCTCCTGCAGTCTGTAGCAGATGCTGTTGATACTCACCATCCGTGGTGAGTTCTCACCCTGTTTTTCTGCTAGACACTCAATTCACCTGTAGTTTTAAATTGGCTCCTTGAGATGACTCCTGGTGTACGCACCATCAGTGTTTCTCAGATGCCACTGAAGGATGTGGAGGGGGAGTGTAACTCCTCATAGCACGATGCCATCACTGCTTAACCTCCACCACTACTGCAGATCAAAGAGGAGGCTTGTGTAAATAGCCTGCAATTGCTGCAGCAACACATTTCAATAGCTTTTGCATGACATAAGCAGGGAGGACGAAAATCTTGGGACCATTGACAAAAAAGCTTCACTGCTTGGATCTGGCAGGAACAGTCCACGCAAGCAAGAGACAGGCCCCGCTCCTGAGCCACAAAATCAGACTTTGTGAAGCTACCTCAGGCTGTTGTTGCTTCCCAGCTCTCGATGTGATGAGCTATGATATTTCACAGAGATGCTCTCCAATAGCCTCCTATGGTCTACAGTCACAAGCAACAAGCTGAGCACAGGGCTGCCAACACAACACCTTCATTCTTCCTTTCTTTGAAGAATTTTGCCAGTGCATTAATAATAGTAGTTGCAGCCATCACCCCTTACTACAGCTTTATTTGCGATGAAAACGCATGTCCAGTGATGTTCAGAGTGGGTCCTTTAGCCCTTATTGTACCACAGGAAAGAAGTGACCGCAAACTCCCCTGGATTTTAGTGCTAAATGGAGAACCTACTTGCTTAGTTCACCCATTTCTCAGCATTTTTTTTTCATCTCAAATTGAAAACAGTAACCAGTGCGTTTTTGACCCTGGGGGAAAGGCTTGAGCACCAACTGCCTGGATGCGGTGCTGAAACCATGAGGGTCCAGGCCTTGGAGAAGCAGGCAAGCGGCATTAGTGTATGAAGGCAGAATGCTGTCGCCTCAGCTCCAGCAATCATTCACAGGCAGTGTCTTTAGGTGCGAGAGAGAAAGCTTGCCACAGGGCATCCGTCCTACTTTCTAGGCCTTGTTTTTACATAAGGTTCTCTGTATTTCATTTTTTGTCCTGGGTTTTTTTCTTTTTTTTTTTCATACTGTTTGTAGGTTTATTGGTGTTGAGAGGATTCACATTCCTCTCATCAGATGTAGTATTAGAAGTTTTTCTGCAGAATGCCACTTTCTGAACAGAATTTTACTTGTTGAATCCGTGAACTGCAGACACGCTGCCTACCCAAGCCATGTCAAGCTCTCCCAGCTATTGTACAGCTGAGCTTACTGAAAGAGGAGCACAGGCCGTGTGTCTGTCAGCTGGGAAACGGCAGTCCCCATCAAATAGGAGGACCAGGTAGGGAGCCAGAGAGACTGGCTGGGCTGCATTTCAGCTTGGAGAGCTGGAGCTGTTTTAACGCGGCCTTGCACACTGTGCTGTGCAGCTTGGCTGCAGTCTGTAAGCTGCTGTGTGAGATGGATCCCATTCGATACTACCACCACCATGTTCTTGTAGGGAGCTTTTCCCCTTCCTCCTTGATAGTTACACTTCTGACCTTACCAGACACAGTTCCTTTGAATCATAGAATGGTTTGAGTTAGTAGGGACATTTAAAGATGATCTAGTTCCAACCCCTCTACCAGGGGTATGGACACCTCCCACTAGACCAGGTTACTCAAAGCCCCATCCAACCTGGTCTTGAACACTTCCAGGGGTTGGGCACCCACAGCTTCCCTGCACAGCCCGTTTCAGTGTCTTACCATCCTCACAGTGAAGAATGTCTTCCTCACATCTAATCTAAATCTACCCTCTTTCAGTTTAAAGTTATTACTCCATGACTTGTAAAAAACTGTTGGTTTATAACACATAGTTTCCACATACTCCCTGTCTGCCTGGATTCATCTGCTTCTCTGTCTTAATCCTTGGATGGGGGGAGGTCAACAGGGAAGGGCCTGGTTTTGAGTCTGTGTTTATGGTCTGTGTTGGCAACACCCCATGGTCTTGGTCATCACCGCAAGTCCTCCAGGCTGTGGTCATACGCTCTGGAAACAAAGGGACAAAAAGGAAACAGCCCATGCTTGTTGGCCTGTGAAACAGCACTGTGATACTTGCCGTATCTCTGGCAAGCGTCATCATTGGGTTCATAGTCAGGGTATCGGGAAGGCCAGATTTCGGTTCTAAGGACTGCTTTCTGCTCCACAGTAAGGAAAGTGCATCAGCCCAGCTAAGGAGCACCTGAGTTGGACACCTTCCTGACAGGGTCTTTTCTAGGTGCCTGCCCATCACGTGTTTGTTGGCTTCTCTCGCAGTGTGCTTCTGGCCATAGTGACTCCAGGCCTCCCAGCTCCTAGGAAGTGTCAATACTTGCTCTGCTGTTATGAGAAACAACATAACTAGCTCCGTCTTTTAAGTAAGAGGACCTGGCATAGAGAAAGGAGGTGACTTGGCCAAGCATGCTCAGTGGCAGTAATTAATATGGATCCAGAAAGCCATCAGGGCCATCGCCCAGATCTCTGTGAGGAAACGATCATTCCCCTGTGTGTCTTTGCAGGTGGCCGGGATCTGGATGCCTTCCAGGAGCGTGAGGAGAGCCGGGCAGCTCTGGATGATAACGAGGAGGTGATGCGTGCCCTGCTTATCCATGAGAAGAAGACACCTTCTGCTTCAACAGTCACCGTCGGAGGTGCTGCTCCTCTCTCCGGTGGCAATGCTAGTGACTCCGAGAGCGAGACGAGCGAGTCGGAGGAGGAATCCCCTCCCCGCCCTCCTGCGGTGGCCACCACCACGTACGGGCTGGAGGATGAGGAAGAGGATGAAGAGTTTGAGGTGGTGGCAGAAGACCCCACTGTCACAGTGGCTGGACGTCCACACTCGTACAGCCAAGTGAGCCAGCGCCCTGAGCTGGTGGCCCAGATGACTCCAGAGGAAAAAGAGGTTTACATAGCCATGGGGCAGCGCATGTTCGAGGACATGTTTGATTAACTGTTTCCTGCCATGGCATTTTTTTAAAAAGTGACTTTTTAAGCCAGAGACTCCCTAGTAAAAACAGAAGACTGAAGCGCATCTTTCCTTCCCTGTGCGCAGAGACACCGGGGCTCGGGACTGTTCATCTCGGGCATCTTGCTCACCAGAGCGGGAGAGCGGGAAAGCTGCATGTGCCAAAGCAGGTAGGGGAGGGCAAGTCTCAGAAGTGAGGATGCTTGCGAGGTGGAAATCTGTTTCAGGGTGCCCTGCACAGGCACTGCTTTAACCTTCTCCGTGCCCCAGCAGCTGCCTCCCCCGCCATTGCTTTGAGTTGATTTTTGTTGCAGATCCTAGTGAAGTCCGCATCCCTGACCCCAGAGGACGTAAGGGCTCCGTAGTCTGATTAGAGTGCTCTGGAGAGGAAGGCGTAAGTAACATTACAGCTGCCTGGGCTCAGCGAGGGGACAGGAGTGGGAACCACTTGTCTGCTGATGGCAGGCCTGGGCAGGCCTTGTAGCTGACCTTCTGCCAGCAGCCGCTGGCTACCAAAGTGGCTATTTCTAAGCAGGCCTGTAGACAGCAACCTTTTCTTGCTCCCGTTTACTCCACTAGGTCTCAGCATCATAAGGTCGGGTGTAACTTGAAACAGGCAAAGTAAAATCCTTGGCAAGCGCGCACCGTCACTCTTTGTTGGTGTAACGGAAGCCCTCCGTGGATCTGAGCTGTCAGAGTGCTCTGCCACATCAGGAGCTACCTTCATTTTCCAGTATTGCTGCCTGTTCCTTCTGCCCAGCCCTGTCCAACCTCCAGTGTCGCAGGTGGTTTGTAACGGGCAGGGCCACGGTCGGGCAGTAGCAGAGAAATAGGGTAGGTAGTTTTTATTTGCAGTCACACTGGGGCTGTGTCATTTTAAGAGGCATTATGCAATTTAAAATTCTGGGTTGGCACACTCTTTTACCATAGAAAAACATTTATCAGTGCCTACAGAGCAATTTCATATTTTTAATGTTTTTCTCTTTCCGTTGAAAATGTTGTTTTCTAAGATTCTGTTTTCCTATCCAGTGCTACAATAAAACGAAATGATAAAAGAATTTTGTGTTCCAGAGAGTGGGAGCAGTATTACGTGCTGCTCCATTTGCATGGATTTGTACATGTAATTTTTAAAATTAATTTGCTGCTCACTGAGACTGTAAATCTGTTTTATACTAACTACACTTTCTATCTTCTGCTAACCTCGTAATGCCTCCTTTGTGGTTTTATTTTCAGCTTCTTGAGATTTTGAATCCTCTGTCTCTTTTTTTTTTTTAAATAGCATTTAAAATTTGCTTTTAAGTCATTTTAAAGAGGAATAAATAAAGAGAAATTTCTCCCCTTTGTCATCTTCCAGTTTGTCATGTGCCTTGTTGGGAATGCTGTTTGCTTATCATTTTGACTTACTCGAGTCACATAAAAAAATCTCCAGCAATTTGAGGCTCTCCTTTGAGAGAAGGACTATTTGAAATCCCACTGTACATTGCTGTTCCTCACCAGAGCTTCCTTGAATGTCTCCTGGAATCTGCTGCACTTCCAGGAGGGATGTTTCATTACATGGAGTGGTGGGGATGTCTGGAACCGGTTGGGCCGCATCTGGCTCTATAGAAAACGTCATAAACACCTGATTGATATTGGTGAGCCATCCAGGAGGCATTCCTGCTGCACAGATATATTTTTAAAGTTTGAAGAGCTGTGGATGTCATCTGGACTTCTGTAAGGTCATTGACACGGTTCCCCATGACATCCTTCAGTCTAAATTGGAGAGGTAACGGATTTGATGGGTAAACTGTTCAGTGGATAAGGAATTGGTTGAATGGTCACATCCAGTGGTCGATTGTTCAATGTCCAGATGGAGATCGGTGGTGTCTTTCAGTGGTGTCCTTCAGGGGTCCATACTGAGACCAGTGCTCTTCAATTCTTCATCAATGACATAGTGGGATTGAGTGCATCCTCAGCAAGTCTGCAGATGACACCAAGCTAAGTGGTGTGGTAGACATGCCAGAAGGTCAGGTTTCCATCCGGAGGGACTTGGGCAAGTTTGAGAAGTGGCCCACGTGAACTTCATGAGGTTCATCAAGGTCAGGTGCAAGGTCCTGTGCCTGGGTCAGGGCAAAGCCCCCGTATCAATACAGGCTGAGGGATGAAGAGATTGAGAGCAGCTCAGTAGAGAAGGACTTGGGAGTACTGGTGGGTGGAAAGCTGGACATGAGCCAGCAATGTTTGCTCGCAGCCCAAAAGGCCAACAGTATCCTGGGCTGCATCAAAAGCAGCATGGCCAGTGGGCTGAGGTTGGAGATCCTGCCCCTCTACTCTGCTATGGTGAGACCTCACCTGGAAAACTGTGTCTGGCTCTGGAGTCCTCAGCATGGGAGAGATGTGGACCTGTTGGAACAGGTCTGGAGGAGGGCCACAAAAATGATCAGAAGGCTGGAACACCTATGAAAAAGAGCTAAGAGAGTTGGGGCTGTTCAGCCTGAAGAAGGCTCTGGGGAGACCTTATTGCAGCCTTTCAGTACTTAAAGGAGGCCTATAAGAAAGGTGGGGACAGTCTTTTTAGCACGGCCTGTTGTGATAGGACAAGGGGTAATGATTTCAAACTAAAAGAGAGGAGATTTAGACTAGGTATACGAAAGAAAGTTTTTATCGTGAGGGTGGAGAAACACTGGCACAGGTTGCCCAGAGAGGTAGTAGGTGCCCCACCCCTGGAAACATTCAAGGTCAGGTTGGACAGGACTCTGAGCAACCTGACCTATCTGATCACTGCGTGGGAGTTGGATTGGATGACCTTTAAAGATCTCTTCCAACCCAAAAAATCCTGTGATGATGCTGGTCCTGTGGGAGGCCCCTTTTTGATCAGCACTTCCATTCCTTGCTTCTTTCCTTGAGGGAAGCGTAGGCTGATGGTGGAGGTCTCACAGACTTGGTATTGCTAGTTAAAATGGTACTCTTTGTGTAGACAGACTTCCAAGATCTGGGAGCCAGCTCCTTGATCTCAAGCCACAGATCTGGTAAGTCAGATTTGGTGACCAGCTGACAGGAAAAAAAATTGCTGTACCAATTCTGTCTAGATTTAATCTGTTTGAAGTCAAGGTTAACAGTGAAGAAAAGCAGGTAGATTTATTGAGGAGCCAAAGACAAGCTGAGAACTAGTCCTGAGTATAGTACAACTCTACTCGTGCTCTTAACTCACCAGTTGTTTATACTCAGTTTTAGTTTATGAAATCAAACTGTAGGTTTATTAAAGCTTAAGTGAAGAAATACTGGGCTTTACTACAAGAGCACTGATGCTGCATCTATATCCAGCACAATCATCTCTATAAAATAGTGGGTTTACTTCATAAACACATATAATTGTGGATTGTATGGTAGTTGCAACCTTTGTCATTCAGCAGGGCATGTCCTGCAGGTGAGGAGATGGGTGCGGTGGTGTGTAGGGCGTACCTTCCGTCTCATCCACCACATGTAGACCTCGGGACGACTGGTGAGGTCAAGATACACGAGCAGATGCCGTCATTGTTTCCTGCCCTTTATAACAGCTGCTGGCTCTCAGAAAGGACGGCCGCTCTGCTCTGTTCCAGACGGTTCGGGCTGGTGTCAAAGGACAACTATATGCTCTACTGTCCTGTCATGACGAACGCTGCTGGAATGACCGAGAGCACATCCGATCGATACCGCAGGTTTTTTTCATTTTTCTCCCTGCAGGCGAAGCAGGGCTCTGCACGCATGCCAGAAGAGGAAGAGCAGCCGCTGCTGCGAGTGCAGCCAGCCACCACCAGCAGGTTGGTGCTAATGAAAGGGATCGAGCCATCAATTCTGAGGAAGGCCCCAGCCATTTCCTCTGGCTGATGGACCAGATGTGCTGCATTAAGGCTGTAACCCAATCACACCGTGAGCGTGGCCAAGCGCCGAAGTCTTCCCGGGTGAGTGTTCTGTCTAACCCCATTCAAACCAGTTTCTGTGTCTGCTTTCAGCCTAAAGTGCACTTTATCTGATGAGTGCGCTTGAGGCCAGAGCACTGTAGCTCAGGATGGAAAGAAATATGCGTTTCTCAAGCTGCTCATACTCCTCTTCCCAAAGGTTAGAGGTGCTGGGTGCCTTTCCCAGCTGGGTGGGAGCTGCCTCTGTCCCTGCTCCTGTTGAAGGTCAGGGAAACTGCAGTAGAGTCCTCCCCAGCACAGAGCAGGTCAGCAGTTCAGTGAAGCTGCTGATGGAGGGGAAGGTCACTATCAATGCTGGAAAACAGGAAAGTTTTAATCTTTTCTACTAAGCTCCCCAAAATTGGCTTCCTCCATCCAACTCTTGTTTTCCTGTGTTGCTGCCTCCCTCAAACAGACTTGGATTAAACAAACAGACTGTTGCTCTGTGAGAGTCAAGGGATTTGAAGATCCCCTGCAGAAAGGGCAGAAAAATAGCATCACCTCCTCCCCGAGACATCTAAGGATCCCTGCCCTGGGAATGCCTGCAGAGTCAGGGCATGCTGTGGAGAAGTTTGACAGGGCCTGGCGGGGGAAGCAGCCAGCTGCGCTTAGGTCTCTTGTCTCCCGCTGCCTCCCTGGAGGAGCAGAGAGAAAATTGTCTCAGGAATCAAATGCAAGACAAAGTCGTCATGGAAATGGAAAGTTTATGAGCGGGTGGAAAGATGTGTCAGCAGCAGGGCAAGACAGCAGACTGTCCAGTATGTTCCTATGGGTGGGTTCTGGAGTAGAAGCAGCAGCAGGGGCAGCAGGAGCAGCCCCCTTATTCCTCTGCTCTGGTATGGATTGATGTAAACAAGTAAGGCTGTGGGCTCAGTTCCTTGGAGGAGTGAGGTGCCACATAGTGCTGCAAAAAATTGCTCTGGCCTGGTCTAGGACTGGTATCCTACTGAAAGGAAGGCCTGGGCAAGGTAATTGTGTCCCTGGCTTGTTCACAGGAGGCTTTGGTCTATAGATCTAAGCATGAACAGCCAAGGAACTCTAAGCATCGCAGTACTCTCCAGTTTAAAGTGTATTGACTGTGAGTCAACAGCCTCTTCTCCAGGACCGCTGGAGCTGAAGAGTAGCTTCTGTCCGCTGAGTTGCTTCCAGAGTAGTGATCAATATTTATAAAGTCCAAGGAGATCATCACTCATACAGTCTTGACAGGAGGCGTAGCCAGCTGCTCGGAGCTGTTTAAGATGTGATTGCGGAGAGAGTCGCAAAGAGGCCACTGCCTAAAAGGAGTGGCAGCTCAAAGTGTGGGGAGCGCTGCTGCTGCTCCTGGAAAGCTGCCTGCATGCCTACGTGCTCCCTCCCAGCAGAGAGCAGAGCACCAGCAGCAGTGGGCTCTCCAGGACTCACTATGGCAGAGCTATTTTCTGGCTCTTTCAAAGCTATCCAGGGAAATCTGGGCTTTTGCGTGTTTGGGATACCTAAATGAGCTGCCAGAAGGTGGATTCTTATTTACCAGCATGAATGAGATTGAGAGAGAGAATGAATCTAATTTATATTTAAACAAAAAACAGATTTTGGAAGTGCCTGCTATATCATTAAAAATCATATTATGGACAGTGACTATTTGTGCAACCATCCAGGAAGCAGCAGACCGTCTCTGAACAGGATACTTTAAATACAATAGGTATTTTCACTTAAAATATGTTTCTGACCTAAATATAATTCAATTTCCATCCCTTTGAACAGTCTGATGCTAATGAACCAGCCAGGGATGGCAGAGAGGAGGCTGAGCCAGCCGCATCGGAAGCGACTCGGCTCCACTGCAGTGCGTTAGAGCCCCGGCGCACGCTTCACCCTGGCTGCACGCAGTGACGAATGCGCAAATCCTGCCAAGAGCTGGCCACAGCAGCAGGAGGAAACCTTGGGCTGCTCAGTTGGAGAAACAGGCAGGGATCCAGCCTGAAAATTAAGGCTGATCAAATATTGTTCCACGACCATTAATGTCCGTGTACAAAAAAAAAAGGTACGTCTGGCAAGGAGGAAAAATCGCATCTCATACAGATGTGATTAAAGCTCTGACATATTGCTTCTGCTTGTTTTTCACCTGGAATCCATATCACCAGCTTCTGCCATCCCATTACTTTCTGGAAGGAGGAGGATGAGCAGTGGTAATTTTGCAGTGGGCTAAAATTGTGCAAAGAGCTGAGAAGCCTGGCTCAGTTCCACCTAGTAAAGGGATCCTCTAGTCTTAAACATTTTCTTCTGCGTTTCTCGACAATGGAAATCTGACTGATCCAAGCCAAATTTGCCAGGCACTGTTAGCAGAGTCCATGCTTTTCCTATGTCCTTTTAACATAAATTATGGAGGGAACAAGTATGCCAAACACCATCTAATGATTGCTACCAGCTGACCTGGGTATGCTTAGGTTATGGTGTCTGAACCAGCCCTGTCCCACATGGCTTAGGCTGGGTCATTTTGGTCAGATTACCCGCACCTGCTCTTTGCAAAGGTGCCAGCTGGTCGTCTTCTCCCAGTCAGTGCTGATGGGTTCTCATAAACTCTACCTTTCTGCAATCACAGGCAAGTGTCAATGTAAAACAGTTTCAGTCCCTTCTCCACCACCACCACCAAGCAGTTCTGGGTTGTGTCATCCAGTCTTGGGGTGTGTGGCACAGTCATGCCGAGGTTCATCATGCAGCTCTTGGCCGTGACTGCCTCGAGCTGTACCGTGTTTCAGAAGTGAGGCTTCAGCTGTTCTCTAGGGCAATGCCTACTAGGCTCTCCAGTTTCCTACAGTGGGAAGGGAACAGGATCAGCAGGCTGGTTGCTCCCTGGCACACAATCTTTGCTGCTTGAACTGGGTAAGTTCTGGTAAGACTGGACTTGATCTATTTTTTTTTAACCTTTCTTCTTTTTGTTCCCCAGGAATATTTTGAGTTGCTGAATTTTTCATGTTTCCTTGCTGCTCCTAACAAAAAACGCCTTTTTTTTTTTGTTTTGGTTTTTTTTAAATGCAAATGAGGCTGTAAAATCTTTTTAGGGAGACATATCTGCTCTCCCTGCACTGTCACCACAATTATTCTTCCTTTGCCATACAATGCTTTCTTCCAAGAAGAAGTGCTTTCAACATCTCTCAGCTCTTCTGGTGCTGTCAGGAGATGAAAACTATGCCCATTACAACAGGGAGGGTAGAGGGAAATGGGGTTAGAAGGAAATATGACCTTTAGAAAATGACGCATCTTGAGAGAGATTTCACTCTTGCATACTCCCCAGGCCACATGGGTGCCATATCCAAGCAAAGGAAAATGCAATATGCTGAAGAGGGACTTGGCTCACGGTGCGTTTATCCTGGTGTATTCCCTTGCCTCAGAGCCCATTAGGAAGGGTAATATTCTCCGAATGTGCCAACCTCTTGGAAGTTATACAAAGGCATCAGGAAGGTCTCAAGTTAGCAATCAACTTCAGGAGGAGCCTGCAGGTCTGTGTGAATGATCTGACTCCTACTTTCAGAATGCTGGAAGGTTTGGTACAAGAATACCTCGCAGCAATGAATTGCAAAAATGAGTTTGGTGTCACATTAAGAAGTGTGACGTGTGAGTGTGCTGTTATGTCTGTGTATGAGAAACAAGCATGTAAAGGCATGTAGGGGCTGCCTAGCCCCCCTGAGGCATGACTCCCTTTGGGAATGTTAACAAATAGGAATTTTGTATGGTTTAGGTATGAGCTACTGCCAAGAGCAGCAAATAATAGTTGAAGCTTTTGTTATCTAGACAGTGACGTCATTGCAGCTTATCTGAAGCCCAGAGTAAAAGAGCTAATCTCCATAGAAAGCAGACATGGATTCTTCCAGCTGGACAGGTGTCAAAACAGTCCTTTCACTGTTGGGGTTTTGAGTTTTCTTTAACTCTGCATTTTTTGCTCCTCATGCAGTGGGTACTAACATCTTTGGTGCACCAATGGACCAGGTGCCGCCATGAACTCTGGCTTGGCACTGTACTAATGAGCTCCTTGTGGGATTGCTAATTCACATGCTAATGGAGTCTGCCCCAGGAAAGGTGTGAGTTAACTCATTAGAAATACTGAAAACAAGCCAAATGAATACTGTGCATGGAAGAACATTCGTTTTAGGTGGTCAAAGCCAATGAAAAGGAGATGAACAGCTCCCTGTTTGCAGAAAGTGTCTAGTGCACTTCAATTCCACAGTAGATGTAAAAACTGTTTCACATCTAACTCAGTAATAGTAAGAGCATCATCACTGGAAATCCATGTTAGAAGGGAAATCAATCACTAGGACTTTATTTATAATGTTTGTTGTGTGGAAAGGGGCAGTGAGTCACAATCTTTCTCTGTCCTATATGAAGCACCCTTTGGCACCTAGGGATGTAAAAACGAAGCAGAAATGGGACCCACTCTGACCCCACAGCTGCTGATGGATTCCCCTGAATGGGAAATCCAGCATCTTCTAGTGCTGAAGGAGCCAAAGGTTCAGTGAGAGTAGTGCAGCCTGTGTTACAGCAACGACTGCTGAGAGCTGTTGTGATTCAAATACCCATGCTCATCCCCTCTTGTTTTTACAGAAGCCATGGTCGTGCTGCAGGATTCATGGACCATGTTAGGTGGAAAGAGTCTATGTGGAGCATGGTCTGCTGGAGATGGTTACTCTTGTTCCTTCCTGGCCTGGCCACGTCCCCCTGCCTTTTCCTAGCCCTCTGCTTGTGTTTTGAAGACAGAAAATATGAGGGGAAAAAAAAGAATTTGCCCTTTAAACTTGGAGAACGAAACAGATGATACCTAAGCCTATAGCTTAAGAACAAGGAATCAAGGAGAAGAGGTGGTTGCATGTGACTCTCAGTCCATCTTGCTGATAACTTCTCCCCTCATCTACCAGGCCAGTTGCTCCTTTACAGAAGGTTATCAAGTTGGTCCAGTATGACTTCGCCTTCATGAATCCATGCTGGCTACTGCTGAAGAGAGGGGTGTCTCCTTGGAGGTATGGATACTTCGAGAAAGGGTTTTGTTCACGGCTCTGCTCCCTTTACCACCAAGCAGCAAAGCCTGTGAAGCCTCCCTCTCTATGACAAGTGTAGCATCTCACTCTTGTTCAGGCATAGGAAAATTCAGGCATTGCTGGAGCTGGAGGGGTCTCCTCTTCGAGGGGATGGGGCAGGGGTTCCCATAGGCATTTCCAAGACACTGCACAACTGCAGGGTGAAAACTGTCTGTGGAAGTGGAGAGGAAAGTGGAGAAGTATCAGGAGAGCAATAAACAGGGCACTTATCTCCTCCTTAATCACAGCCCAGCCTTCAGTAGGTCTACAGGGAGAGCTAATGGATTAAATACAGGTATTAAATGAAATCTTGGAAACATTTCCCTCACCTGGCAGGACTGAGAGAGAAGCTGATGATATGAGGAAGTGCTCTCAGCACGCCTGGGCTGTAAGAAGTGGCCAAAGGAATGAGGACTGCCGTCACTCATAGCCAGCCATGACAATCATGGCATTTAATAACCTGGGTTTGCCCTGTTGGTGCCAAGGCCAACCCTGAAATTTCCCGAGTATGTCCTTCAGCAATTCCAGATGGACTCAACAGAGTGGTCCTTCTGGAGTTGCTTTTAGCCTGAGGAGAAGGTCAGTCTGTGTTTTATTTTGAGTATTGGCTGCAGTGCTTGGCCATCTCCAGGACTGGGCCTCATGCACAAGGCACATGAGCAAAGAGCCAGAGCTCTTTTGCAGCCAAAGACTACAGCAGCATCCTAAGAGATGCCTTGATCAGTTATTGGTACAACCTGCCCAAAATCTTGCAAGAATGTCCTTAAAATGCTTGCTTAGGTCTCTAGGTGCCCTTTTATCAGAAGTAAGGCTCCCAGATGTGTGGCTGATGATGAGAGGCTGACGATTTCTGTCCTGGTGCCATGGGTGGCTGAGTGCAGATGGGTGCTCATCAGGAAGGTTTCAGTGAGTAAAACCACAACTGGAAAGTGGAGATGGAACAACATATTGTTAATCACAAACCTTAGAGCAATGGGGTTTAATGCTGACTGCATTCCTGGGCCATAGGATCTCACCTTTGGTGGTGCTTTCAGCAAGCATGCAGTAAGCTTTCTCCTCCTTCCTCTTCTGGGAACTCCTTCTCCTTAAAAATATTAGGAAAAGCAGTGCTTTTTATCATTTCAGGGGTTTATCCAGAATGTGTGAACTAGCCCTGCCCCTCAGGTGACTGTAGTACAGCTAGGTATGAGGGGTTATCTGCTTTCTCTTTTACTAAGTGCATGGGATGACTGGAGTCGCTTCATGACCAGGTGGCTTGCGAGTGTTCATGGAGAGGGCATCTCTGCCCACAGCTGAAACTAAACACTGCAAACTCAACTTTAAAAACTCAGCTTCGAGCGCTGTGGGCAAAGCTAACACGTCTGTTGGGAGAAAGCAAATCACGTTAATAAATGGTATCATAGTTCAAAGTGCTTTCTCAATATAAGGCTAAATTAATGTAATGCACTTCTTAGGGACAAATCAACAGCAATCAGGCTAATCAAATTGTCATTTAAAATAATCCGACACAAGTAGAAAATCCTATTCAGCTAAGTAATGATGCCAGTCATTTTATTCAGTCACTTTCAGAGTATAAAGAGAATCCTTCATTTTCGAAGTCAGTAACATTAGTTCCTCCAGCTCCTTTTCCTTCTCCTAGTACACCTCCCCTTGCTTTTGGAGGGTCACTGTCTAGGACATCTGTCTCCCACCATCCTCACGCCTTCGCCACGTAAACAAAACCTCAGCAGAAGTCATGCCTCATTGCAACACACCATTAACGCCTTCTGGTTGCATTATACAAGCATTAGGTGTCAAACTGTCATTAGAGGTTGCTTGAGGGTTATTGGGACTACAGGTCCGCCCTCACATTTTAGACAAAACCACGGCACACTCAGTGCTGCTGCCATAGTGGCAGTGGGGGAGGGCCAGGTGGATGAGGTATAACCAAGAGCAAAGTCAAGATGAAGTCTGCAGGGAGCCACGCTGGGTAGCTGTTGTGGGACTGTGAGAGACAGCGTCAGCACAGCAAAGCTGGCCCCACCAGTGGGACTTAACATCGTAAGTTGTGCAACGGTAATTAAAACACAAGAAGCAGGGTATTATTTGGATAATAAACCTGCCTCAAAAGGGTGTTGGTTCTCAGACCTCTGAGCTAACTCAGCCCACTGGTCCCACTGACAAGGCTGTACCGTGCCTGCTCAAGAAGCAGCCCCAGGTGAAAATGGTATGGAAGGAGCTAGGCATGGAAATTAAGAATTAACAGCTAATTCATTTATCAGATACACACAGGCTTTGTCATCTCCTCATTAGGACATAACACAACCAGTTCTGCCATTGCACTCACTATGCAATTTTAGGTCCTTGGCTTCTTCTGAATGCAGGTAACATTTAATTCACTGCTAATGTGCCTCCTTCCAAAATTTTATTTTTGAAAATTAAGAATTGTCATTTCCTTCCATTTGTGCTCCTGAGAACAGCTATGGTAATCGGCATGTGCAAAGGTACAGAATCCAGGAAGATGCTTAGTGTCATCTTCTTTCTCACCTAGGCTTTTGTTTGGGCTTTTCTAACCATCTCAGTTTTGTGGGTGGATGATCTACATGCTTTGACTTCTGGAACCGTCTTCTTCCTGCCCAGGGGTCTCCAAACTCCAGAATGTTTATGACACGTTTCTTTTGCTCAGTACTAGACTCCTCTGGGTTTTATCCCCAGAGTTCCTGCAGGGAATTAGCCCTTTCCTTTCATCCTTGGCTGTGCCTCCACCTCTACAGCCCTGGTGTCAAGAAGTCCATATGCAGGAAGCTTCTTCAGAAATTCTCCACTGACTAGGGTTGCTTTTCTCCAGCTCTGGAGAGAAATGGCAATGAAGTTGCTCATCTGTTATGTGATCTGCCATCTGGATAGACTATCCCCCACACAAAAGGGAGTTAACATGAGCTGAGGGATTCAAGCACATCTCGACAGTTCAAATATATGTGAACTTTCAAAGAGGATTAGATGCAAAAAATATTACTATGCCATTCTGATAACAGGGGCACTGGGGATATATTTTAAGGATGCAGCCAATGCAACTACCTGAGCTATGGCTTCCAAGGGACACCATGTCTCTGCTCTCTCTCCTCAGTCTGGACACTGGAAGATGGGTATGTGCAATCAGCTCTCTACTTTCCAAGATCCTGGAGACCATCCAGGGGCTCAACTACTCAGGTGAGCAGAAAAACCTCAATAACGTGGAACATAATGGAGTGCAAAGAACAAAAGTGCCGTGAGAGCTCTGCTGAGAGGCAATGTGGATCTGGGAACATTTCTTCCCTGTCCCTCTTGTTTCCACTGGCTCCTGTACTCGTCAGTTCCCTGTAAGTACAGGCCTGTCCCAGTGCCACCACACAGCACTGCTCCTAGGGCATGAAGCAGTGTGGCACAGAGATATATGGGTTGCTCTGGAGTAGCAGGTGTGCCATCAAATCAGATGCCTTTGAAGTCCATCTGGCTTTAAACAGAGAATTGTTTCACAAAGCAACCTCATGGGGATGCTGTGCAGAGCTCACTTGGCCCCATGCTTTAATCACTGGGGCTCCATGCTGTGCAAAAGCTGCCAGAGTGCTTCTGGACCACAGCTGGTAATAGCAGCGATAGCTGGGCTTGCAGAGTAGGGTGTCCGAGCCATAACACCACCCTGGACTTGAAATGGTACTACAAGAGCCAGCTCTCATGTCTCCATCTACAGCACAGCAAATCTACAGCCTGGGCAAATGACCTGTGAGAAGCTGGGATTTTATTGTATTTTTAAGTACGTATGTCTCCACAACAGTGTCCGGCAAGTCACTCAGGTGACAGGCACCGAGGCACGCTCAGTCACCCATCAAAGTGGCACTGTCAGCAGGCTGCTCCCTGGGGATGGTCATGCTGTGAGCTCAGGAGAGGTCCTCGGGGAAGAATGGGAAATCGTAGCTGAAAGGTGTGACGTGAGCACTGGAAATGCACAATCAAGTGAGCCAAACACCCTTTTTGTATCACAGACTTTCTTCTTCGTGCAGCCACCAAAAAGTCTCAGCTGTGATTTATTTTTTTTTTTTTCAGCCCATGCTGGTATCAAATACTTTGAACGGATGGGTTTAGCTTCACCGGTGCAATATCCCTGCTGTAAACAAGGCTGACGTCTGTGCCTGCCCTTCAGTCCTGTAGCAGCCCTGTCCCCTCTCCCTCTTCTCCTCTCTAATAAAGACATCCCGCCAAGCATTGCATTTTTTGAGACCCATAGCAGCCTTGCCCTGGCTTCATGCGGGCCAGGAAAAGAAAAGGTGACTTCTTCCTCTGCCTCCTTTAATTCCCTCATTAACTAGATCACAATGAAAGGGAAGCGGCAGTGTAGTTTAATTGTCCTCCGAGCATAGCAAGGTGGAGAGTGGTGCTGGTGAGAAGTCCTGCCCATGAGATGCATTCTTTATACCCCTGTATTTTACTTTGGGGAAGGTGGTGTGTCTTGGCATTAGCTTCCTTTCTCTAGGTCCCTTCTCATGCTGATCGGGAATGAACTGACGAAGTTTGCCGTGCTGCAGCTTCCCGGCATCAGGAGAAGACAAAATCCAGACATCCTCATTGTGTACTGGATGTAGGGGTGGGGGATGGGCATTAATTAGGCAATCATTTCGCAGAGCTCTGAAATATAAAGCGCTCCCTCCTTGTGGCTGTCAGGCAGTCCCTGGAACTTTGCAGAGCACCGTCGGATCCCATCCCGTCTCCAGCGAGTAGGGGTGGGGGGGGTGGGAGCTGAGGGAAGGGAGGAAGGATGGGGAATAGAGAGATCTGTGTACGGAGTATTTCTTGCAGAGAGACAAACTTATTAACAGAGACAGTAGAGGCAGAAGCCAGAGATGCTGCAGCTGATGCAAGTTGTGAAATGGTTCTGGAGCTCAATTTAAAAGCACCAAAGGCTCAGGCACACAAAGAAACTGCCTTGGGTAAGAAGGCACCCCGAGTGAAGAGAGCACCAACATCTCTGTGTAACTGTGCTCCTTCCCCTAGGCAGACTTACAGTACCACAGATTTTTCCATCAGGGCTTGCTACCTACTTTCCTACTTAGAGTAGTAGCAGGCAGATGGGCAACTACTCTGCTCCAGTCGATTCATGGTGATGCCTTTGCTATCTCATTTTTCCTTGAGCTTTTCCTTGAAGAGAGTGTTGGTTCTTTTCTGCTTCTTAACCTCTTTGCATTCTACTAAAACTTTCCCCACTTCCTAATTCTTCAGGAGACAGTCACTAGCAATTGGAAAAGTACATTAAAGCAGTGTTTTGCTGGGGAGCTATGAGCTGGTATGGTGGGGAAGCTCACGAAAGGTGTTGAGCTGGAGTCAAGGGACACTGGGACTTTGTTTCCACTCTGATCTTAGATGAATTTATTCTCAGACTCTGACACATGTGAGCTCATATACAATGAAGAGACCAGTGCCAGGGGCTTCCTTTGTGGAGGTGAAGGACACTGCACAGCTCTCCTTGCCCAAATGGCTGGAACAAGATGGGGCAGGAGGGTGGGGCAACTTTGAGCCTCTCTGCGGGAGGTGAGATGGGAGGCTTAACTCTGTATTTAGCAATGATCTACTGGAAAGGAGGTAAAGGCAGCAGGTGACACAGCTGGGGAATGGGGAGTCCCAGTCAATATAATGGAAAACCAGCATGGATAGGTGGGACCAACCCACCTTGCTATGAGCCAGGAAGGAAGGGAGGACAAGCAGTGGTAGTTTGCCGTGAGGCCATCAGCCTGTCACGGAGATACCAAAGCTCCCTTTCACTCACTGTTGGCCTGACTGTAATCCAGCACCTTGTGCTGTGGTTGTAGGTGCTGGATTTTCCCATTTTGCCTTGCAGGGACAAGTGCTCTCTTCTCTTGCTTCTCCAGTGCTTCTGCAGCCTTCCCTCTTCTCCGGACATGGTGTGAGGGAGTCCCCAGCTGGCTACTGCAAGGGGGCCAAGTCATCCTCCTGCAACCAGGTGAGAAAGAGAGTTAAAACAAATGCTGTGGGTTCAGGTAGCTCCACATGAGGCCACAGCTGCCAGACACAGCCTAATCAGAGAGAGGTTTCAAGGAGAAAGCAGGGGCTACTGGATCATCCTCAGCTCTCTGGGAGATGCCAGAAGAAGGGTGGTGGCTGCTGATAAGACAAGCAGCTTACCTGGCATAGGAGGGAGGCTTGCATACACTCCAGCCCTGAGAAAATACTGTGGCAGCTCTGCAGGGAAGGATGTCTTGCTGTGCCTGGATGGCTGCCGTGCAGCTGCTGCGTTAAGGGTGGCAGTGAGACGTTTGCCTGCCAGAGCCCAAGGGCTTCTCTGAACAGTTTTGCAAAGTCTAAGGTATGTCTGAGAGTCCTGTCTGAAATCCCCAGCTGAGGGCCTTGTAATCGACATGCTTGTGTCTATCCCAGACCCTGGCTACAGGGCTCCCGCTAAAGCAGTAGTTACCAGTTTCAGAGCCCAGTTAAGGGCTTACACTGAGACAGGACTCTCAGACATACCTTAGACTTCGCAAAACTGCTCAGAGAAACCCCTGGGCTCTGGCAGGCAAATGTCTCACTCCCACCCTTCACATGTCAACAGCCTCCTGGAGAAAAGGACTGGAACTAGAAGGAGCTCAGGGCTTGGCTCTAACAGCCCCAAGCAACATCTGTGGCTAACAACTCCTAGAGTTTTGATCCACAGACTGCACTTCTGAGCTCCATTCTCTGTCTTTTACCTGCTCGCAAGCCCCTTGCATAACCACATATTTATTCCTCTCTTGCTGGTTGCCCAGCATCAATTTCCTTATGTCTTGTCAAGCTCATCCCATCATCTTGTTCAGTCTGCTTGTGCTTTTTCAGCCCTAGCCTTCCTTCCTCCAGCGACACCTCGTCTCTTGGAGTAACAGGGGGTGGAAAGCTGCAGCCTAGATACTTGTGATGAATTGGAATCAGTTGAAAGCAGGGTCACTCTAATTGCTGCCATTATTGGACTTGTCACTAAAAGGGGTCTGCTGTTGATTTATAGGCAACCTGAATTTAAATAGTCACATGCACAATGTGCAGCACCTGTGGGAACCTCTCACCTGGCTTTTCAACTGCTGCTGGACACTAGAGATCATCAGCTGCATGAGGTAGTAGCTACAATTACAAGCATGTACATTTTTATGGTTTGGGTTGTTCCGTGCTCTCTGAAATTCCCAAGCCAGTCTTCAGTTCCTCTTTCCCCATCAAGACCAAAAGGTCCTGCTGGTAAAATATTCCTCTTTCCTCACTCTGAAATGTCTGAAATAGAAAGCGTACATGTTTCTGACTTCCCCTCCAGGTGTCTTGCGATTTAATTAATCCCAAGCCACATCTGAGTATCTTCTGAGATGGAGGTATACTACTAATCCACTTGCAGAGGAAAAGGCATATGAAGATAATTGCTTCTGTGTCTCTTTTAATATGAAAAGAATGTCTATTGCATGGAGAATCACTTCCTTATGTATTTCTGATGAATGACTGTTTTCATTTAAATCCTATAAAATAATGATGTAAGTTGATGTGCTTTTGAGAATGTTGGCCCCTGAATTACTTCTGGATCAGATACTTACTGCTGGCTGGTGTTCAGACTACTGCAGATAGCAACTGATTGGCTCTTCAATATCAGGCCGAGATGGACTAGTAAAGATCTCTCATGTGAAGAGTGGCCCTCACCTGCCTAGATTAGGCTGTACTTCTGACTGAAACTGGTAGGATATGCTTTTCAGGAATGTGGCCATTCTGAAATCCTGCCAGAAGTAGACAGGGGCAAGGATGTATCTGGTTCATCAAGTGACTTCATCTGTTGTGGGACTGAGCCCCACTTCTCAGCCCTGTGTCTCTTTAGCAGCCACGTCCTTGTGGCCTTCAGGTCTCCTGCACCTTGAAAGCCCTTGTGGAGTAATTTTTTCCTGGTTTGGACCTGAATATTCATCTTCCAGACAGCTCTACTAACTGGTTAATACCCACCCTGTGTCTACATCAGATTCCAAATTCAAACACAGGACAAGGTGCTGAACAGGCAGAATAAAAAAAGAGATGCAAACCAGAACGACAGGCAAACACACTCAGGCTTTGACACTTGAGGTGTTTATAACCCAGACTATCTACAGTGAGATGTCAAACATCGTTTGAAGATAAACAAATAGTCTTGTAACTAAACAAGCAGGAGAAACAACAGCAGCTAAAAACAGATGCCTCTGAGCCTGGTCACTTGAAGGATGGCTTAGAAAGGATGACATAAATCTGACAAACCCAGTCCCTTCACTTCCCATGTTGTAAGGAACTGCAATATCAGACGAACTGAAAAATGCAACCTGATTTCTTTTCCGGTGCACATAAGACTAAATCCTATTGCCTTGTCTCCACCTGACCTGTAAGATATCCTGGTCTGTCACTGCTTCTGACGAGTTTTTCTTCCAAGTAAGCTTTCTAGAGAACCTGCCACATAGAAGTCCTTGCTGGGAAAAGCAAAATATTGACAGCAATCCCTGCAACTCTGACAGCTCGAGTAACTCTTCCTATACACCCTACACATAGAGAATATCTTTGGGTAGACTAAACTGAAAATACCATGTCTTGTTTCATTTGTGCTCACAGCATGATTTCCTAGTGCTGTGTGAATGGCAAATGCCAGGAAAAACACTCTCAGGCTGAAGGTGAGGCTGTAAGTATGTGTGCCTGTGTTTGTGTGTATTCATAGAGAAATTATTACATTACTTGTACTAGAAAGAAATGCATGACTTGTCTCCAAGACTTTCTCCTCTGCATGAGAGGTGAGGTGTGGAATACAGTGGCCTTA
The DNA here is from genome assembly GCA_013396935.1 of Baryphthengus martii. Lineage (NCBI taxonomy): Eukaryota > Metazoa > Chordata > Aves > Coraciiformes > Momotidae > Baryphthengus > Baryphthengus martii. The sequence continues at coordinate 36,622 of VWZK01015561.1, read as the reverse complement.
CATGAAGTCTTCTTAGCTTCTGTTTTTATGCACAATTAAGTTAATTCAGGGCTTACCTGATTTTAAACCTTATACAAAGCTGTCAGGCACAATACTATAGCTTTGTAACTGTGACCCGACAGCACTGGAATCTATGTGCCTTCTCGAGTCTTAAGTAATTTTACTGGAACTGGATGCTAAAATGCATGGTGTTACTATTACTTACTGGCAGAAGGGTTTCATCTATTCTATATTGAAATATGCACATTTTAATTTCTTGCCTTTGCTGCTTGATTAATAGATGACCTCGGAAGGCGGTCAGAGCATTTCTGTTTTGTGCAGCTCTCTGCCTGCAATTCTGGAGTTGGAAGTGGGGAGCAGAATGGAGCCTGCGATCGTGCTCTTGGCAATGTAGCACAGACTCACAGCCTGGGTACTAGAGCAGCAGCCGGAGGCAAGTGTGTCCAATTTCTTTACAGGATGTGATTTTCATGCTCATCAGATAGTGGAAACTGGAATAAATAGAATTAATGAGCTCTTGGAGCCATTGCAGACAGTGTCAGTAGAAGTTCTTAGGCAGAAGCTGCACTTTCCCACTCTAAGTGCTCTTAATGGAGTCACCAAGCATGCAAAGAAGGGAAATCCTGTTGATATCCCATGCTTTCTCCAACCACCTCCTACATCAAATGCTCACAAATGAACAAAGGATGTGACTGAAAGCAAAGGTGGGAAGAAAAGTTCGGCTTTCCCACTGGAGAGAGGATGCTCTAGAAAAATGAGAGCTAAGCCTGGTGCTGCCCCAGGAAAGCAGACCAAAATTCAGAAGTGATCATAAAGGGACACAAAGTCTGGCAACTACCTGGAAAGGAGCAAGGTGTAGAACAGGACCATGTAATAGCTGGGTATGCTATTTTCATAACTTCTCTGGACATCATTTCAATCTTTGATGATTGTTATGATAAAGAAGCTTTTCTTATACCATGCTCAAATTTCTCACATTCCACTTGGTGCCCATGGCCTGTCCTGCTACAGTGCACTTCCGAGAAATCACAGAATCATAGAATTATTGAGACTAGAATAGACCTCCGAGATCATCAAGTCCAGCCTATAACCTAACACCACCACCTCAGGTAGACCATGGCACTAAGTGCCACATCCAGTCTTTCCTTAAACACCTCCAGGGATGGTGACTCCACCACCTCCCTGGGCAGTCCATTCCAGCGCCTAATGACCCTTTCCATGAGGAAGTGCTTCCTAATATCCAACCTAAACCTTCCCTGGTGCAGCTTCAGGCCATGCCCTCTTGTCCTGTCACTAGTTGCCTGGGAGAAGAGCCCGACCCCCACCTGACTACAACTTCCTTTCAGGTAGCTGTAGAGAGTGATAAGGTTCCCCCCTGAGTGTCCTCTTCTCCAGGCTGAACAACCCCAGCTCCCTCAGCCTCTCCTCATAAGACTTTCCCTCCGGTCCCTTCACCAGCCTCGTCACTCTCCTCTGGACCCGCTTCAGCACCTCAGTATCTTTCTTGAAGTGAGGGGCCCAGAACTGCACACAGTACTCAAGGTGAG
>VWZK01015561.1:7764-35060 GCA_013396935.1 Baryphthengus martii | reverse complement strand
TGCAGTCTAGGTAGACCACATCCACAGCCTTCCCCTTGTCTACCAGGTGGGTCACCCAGTCATAGAAGGAGATCAAATTGGTTAGGCAGGACTTTCCTTTCCTAAACCCATGTTGACTGGGCCTGATCCCCTGGTTGTCTTGCAGATACCACTCAATGGCACCCAGTATGATCTGCTCCATAACTCTGCTAGGCACTAAGGTCTGGCTGACAGGCCTAGAGTTCCCCAGATCCTCCTTCCGGCCTTTCTTGTGGATGAGCATCACATTGGCCAACCTCCAGTCATCTGGTACCTCCCCAGATAGCCAGGACCACTAATAAATGATGGAGAGCAGCTTAGCTAGCTCTTTCATCAGCTCCCTCAGGACCCTAGGATGAATCCCATCTGGACCCATAGACGTGTTAGGATCTAAGTGGCACAACAGGTCATTCTGCTCCCCATCCCCGTTTACCAACTCAGGAGCCCAGTTGCCCTGAGGATTGCCAGTCCGTTTGTTAAAGATTGAGGCAAAGAAGGCATTAAGTACCTCAGCCTTTTCCTTGTCTTCCGTTACTATGTTCCCCCCTTCATCCAATAAAGAATGAAGATTTTCCCTGGCCCTCCTTTTGTTATTAATGTACTTACAAAAGCACTTCTTATTATCTGTAATAGAATTGGCCAGATTAAGTTCTAGCTGAGCTTTCTCATCTCTAATTCTCTTTCTACATGACCTTACAATATCCTTAAATGCTTCCTGATTCACCTGCCCCTTTTCCAAAGTTGACACACTCTTTTTTTTTTCCTGAGTTCTTGCAAAAGCTCTCTACTCAACCAGGCTAATCTTCTTCCCTGCCAGCTCATTTCTCGGCACACAGGGACAGCCTGCTTCTGTGCCTTCATAACTTCACTCTTAAAGTAAGCTCAGCCTTCCTGGGCCCCTTTGTTTTTGAGGGCTGCTTCCCAAGGGACTCTTCAAACTGATGTCCTGAATAGAACAAAGTCAGCCCTCTGGAAGTCCCCCACATACTGAGAATTCTGTCATATCATGGTTGCTGTGCCCCAGATGAGCTCCGATCACCAAATCTTCGACCAGTCCTTCCCTGTTTGTAAACAGTAGGTCTAGCGGGGCACTACCCCTGGTAGGCTCGCTTACCAGCTGCAACAGGAAGTTGTCACCCACACATTCTAGAAACCTCCTGGACTGCCCTCTTTCTGCTGTGTTGTGCTTCCAGCAGACATCCAGTAAGTTGAAGTCCCCCATGAGATCAAGGGCTAGTGAACGCCAGACATCTCCAAGTCATTGAAAGAATGTCTCATCGGTTTCTTTATCCTGGTTGGGTGGTCTGTAGCAGACTCCTATCAGGATATCAGCCTCATTAGCCTTCCCCTTTATCCTTTATCCTTATCCAATGTCTGGCTCCATCTTCCCTGTGTCTTCCCATTACAGACAGCAGAAAAATCTCCCCATACCTTCTCATCCTAGGGCTGAACAAACCCAGTTCTTGCAGCCTCTCCCCATATGTCACATGCTGTCATCCTCTAACCATCTTAGCAAACAGCCACTGAACTCTGTGTTAATATCTTTTTTTACTGCGGAGCTACAAACTGGACATGATACTCCAGATGCATTGTTAGGATCGGTGAAACAAACTGATTCTGCAATTTGAAATCCCAAATTTAGCATCAACAACATACCCTTAGTTTCAGGAAAAGAAGTTTCCGTCTCCCTTGATGGCAACACATGCTGATAACCAGACTGGGGATTTTGCACAGAATGTGGTAGGAATGCTGCAAGAAAAAAAAAAGAATTTTGGCAGATAATTAAAAATAAAAATAGGTGTAGGCATCTGATCAGACATGAATCCAAATTGCCACAGGTCCAGGCTCTAGGTATCCTTCAAAATGCAAGAGTTTCTCCACACCACATCAAAGGCAGCAGTCGGGCATGGAGTTTGGGTGCACCCCAGTTGCAAGTAGCTTGGCCAGCATAGAATTACAGCCCATTCCCTTTTTGCAGGATGACCACAGTGGCAGCAGATCATGGAGTGGAAGGAGAAGTGGCTACAGGGCTCTGCAACAGCACTCAAGGCAGGAGGGGATCATTGAGGTAAAGATACCTAGAGAAATTACATCAAATAAGAGTTTACAGACTGTAAATGCACAACCTTTGATGCTCCATGGCTCTTGCAGGCAGAGGAGGAAGTAAATGGGGATAGATGCACCCAGGCAACCATGAGCCACAGGGGATCAGGTTTTTTCTCCAGGCTGATCATTTGCTTGGTGATTATGGAAGTTCAGCAGACCCATTCTCTGGCACCGACTGAGTGGGTGGGTGGCGGGGGAAGGAGTAATGGAGCTAACGCGGTGATTTTAAGAAGCATCTGCTGAGCACGCCAGCTTGGAGGCAGAAAGCAGCGCTGAAGGAAAAGCAAGAGACTGTGGAGCTCTCCCGCCCGCCCGCCATGCTGCCCTGCTGCTGCAACTGGCAGGCAGCAGGGTAATGTCTTCACGGGGCTTGGAACAGCTTGTTAAATATTGTTAAATGGCTTAAAATTCTCAAGGTGATTTGGATTAAAATACAGACTTCCAGTACTTTTATTATTTATATTTCTGACTGATGTTTTTTCCTCCCTTCTGTTATCGGGCTGTGACTTCCCATGTATTTCTGTGATAAGTCACTCACACTCATAGTGTGCCATTTAGAGAAAAAGCAAAGGGCTGCCAGTGAGAGACGTTTGCTATGTTATGCATGTGTATCTACATAACCCATTCTATTCTAACATACTGTTCTAGGAACGTGAGAGGCCCAGGTCACCTAGAGACAAATGCCAACATATAAAAAGTGTTTTAACAACTAAACACAGAATCAAAGAATGTTAGAAGTTGGAAGGGACCTCAAAACATCATCTTGTCCAACCTGCCTGCCAGAGCAGGATCACCTAGAGTAGGTCACACAGGAACGTGTGCAGGTGAGTTTCGAATGTCTGCAGTGAAGGAGACATTCAACTGTACCATCCTAATGTACCGTTCTAGGCATGTGAGAGGCCCAGGTCACCTAGAAACAGACGCCAAGATAGAAAAAGCATTTTAACAACAAAATTTGATGTTAAAGCTAAATCCCCATGTCCAGAAGGCTGAATTATCAGGACCAGTTCCCGTCCTATTGTTCACAACACACACACACGTTGGACGCTCCTCTTCACAGCCATCTCTTGTCGTCCGGTATTCACTCAGAGTTAAAGCTCTGCCATTTTGTCACATCAGAAATCCTCCTGAGAGGCTACTTTCAATGCATAGGAGTGCTTTTTAATTTAACATTTGTTTTCAGGAGCAAATAGGCAATTGCCTCAAAAGAGGAGAATGAGTGAACCTCACAAAACTGTCACTGACCTCACGTAACTCATTCATGTTAAAAGACCTTCTGCACCACCATGCCAGTTGTTAAAATGTCGCTTGTTATTTATACCGCCACAGCCAAACATTTCATTTATGACTGTCAATGAGCAGCAAGCTTGACTAACAAACGAAGACACGGAGCCCTACCCCATATAACCCCGTGCCTGTCGCTGCCCTTGGCCAGCTGCAGCCAAGCATGGGAAGAGCCGGCTTGTATTCTCCGCAAGGCTGTGCTTCGCAGCAGCTTTCTCTCTGCTGCCGCAATCTCACGTTTCATAAAGTTCAGCGCTAATTGAAAAGTGCTTACTCCTGTTTAACTCAAGTGCTTAGTGCTGCCTGTGTGGTTTTCATAGGAGGAATAGCCAACGATTCCGCTGCCAATGAAGAACTGAAGTTTGAGCATAAAGCAGCGATTCACTGTAGGTCAGGTATGAAAAATGCCTTTGCCTGTCTGGAGCTGTTGTATTTCTTCAGCGCACAGGGGATTTTTCTGACACTCCTGAAGCTAAGCTGTCAGCAGGTTATAAATCAAAAGGCATTCAATTAGAGGCTGTCTATTCTTCATCAGGAGGGCTCAGGCTTCCTTGTTCTGCAAGCCTCATATCAAACCCTCCATACAGTGAGGAACTCTGTGCTGCCCTATTCAAAACTGCTGAGGAGATCGCTGGGAGCTGTTCCCTGGTGAGAAGAGATCCCATCTGTGTACCCCGCCTCACCTTCTGGCACTTTCAGGCTGAGAGGCGGCTGTTGGGTCTCAGATAACTTGTGGCTGTTGGACCTGACAGCCCAGCCCTGTAGCTGGGGCTTACATGAATGACAAAGTCCTAACAGAGGAGCTGGATGCTACAGATTTGGAGATAGCACTAGTGAAACAATCTTATACTTGCTAGGGATGACAGATTTTCTTTTAGAGAGGGTAAAAAAGAGTCACTTGAAGAGCCAGAAACTGGTGGCTCCCTCAGGAAATGCTAACAAACTCCACCATGGGCCACTCCTGAGCCTGCAACAGTCTGCTTAGTATCTTCTAAAGGCAATTTCCAGAGGTTAGCTACAGTCAACTAATTGTTACAAGTGAAAATATGAGCATACAATTAAGAATATTGTTTTTGAAAAAGCCTAATTAGACTCCTCCACACCCACAATCTGTCCTTCAGTGAGAGGCTTTTTGATCTCGAATCCATCTTAGTAAAGACAAGAAGTGAAAGCGGCAACCAAAAATTATAATCACAAACCTTATTATATATAACAAATGTGAATAACAGAAAGACTGATAGCTGTGCAAACAAGTCACCAGCTAGGAAAGAGACAGCTGATGGAGGAAGATGAAAGGCTAATGAAAAAATCCTGGGTTTAAGGATTAAGGGCAAGAAGGCATTATTTATGTATATTAAGACCTAATGAAATCCTTGCTCTCACATAGGAGTATAGGATTCAAAGGGACCTCTTGGATCACCAAATCCTCCTGCTATCTGTAGTAGCATACCAAATAATCCGCTTCACGGAAACAGTGATATTAATCTTAAAGTAGTTCTTTCTGTGCTCAGATCCCAAGGAGTGAACAGGAGTGTAGAAAACATTTTAGAGCCTGATAATTTGGTTGTTTATACCCTCCTTGTGATTTCATACTCAAATTTGTTTGTTGGCTTTTCACACTCATTTTCTCCAACGAAGCCATCACTCATCAAGTTCATGAATGTCTTTTCCCTTTGCTAGTCCCTGTAGGTCCAGCGCCAATTGTGATACATACAAAAAAAGAGGAAGCATTCGTTGAATATTTATGTTGTGTATTTGGAAAGAAACGAGATTTGCTTGTTTTGCAGGAAGGAAGAAATACTTTCTATCTCATAGGTAGCAATGGAGGATGTCATACAGCAACCATTATAGTAATGTACAGGAGCAGCACCAGAAAATCTGCGACCAAGAATACTGAAACAAGTGAGTCATTGACAGTGATTTGTAAAGAATTACTGAAAGACGAGGCAAGCTACAAAGGACCAGAAAAGTGCTGACGTTACACTGTTGATTAAACAACGCGAACCAGGGTTGTCCTTAGAAATCATGAGTCATTGCTTCTCTGCATGTAGAGAAGATTTGATTGCGTGTCTGTCCGATCTTTCCTGCAGGCAGATTGAGCACCTATGCAGCTGGTACAGCATGTCTGGTGCCCATGCTGATCGCTCGCTAGCAGCAGCATGCCAGACTCTTCAAACTGTGAGTCCATACTTAGAAAAGGTATTGTGATGATCTGGATTTTCCAAGTCCAATTAGTCTGACACCAGTCCCAGGCAAAATTATGGCTAAGTAGACATGGGAGGTGAATAAAGCATTAATGAACGGTAGAACAGTCCACACCAGCCAATGCCAAAACCTATTTTCTTAAAAGCAATCAATGAAACCTCTTATAAAAATGAGATTTCGTATTTATCTGATTAAAGTTGTCTTTATAGATTGCTGGAAATCAGAAATGTCTATTTGACAGTTTCATATGTCCCTCTGATTAAAAAAAAAAAGGCAATAAAGAAAATCAGTGTAACCTCTACTACACTGGTGAGATTAAAGACTGGATCATAGACGTCCAAGTAATTGTCAAAGAGAAAGAGCTCAAGTAAGCAGTTTTCATGAGAGCCTCAAGTTCAGTCCAGAGAAGATGAAGAACTGACTTTGACCATGATCTATAAATACATGCAAGGTGAATAATTTCTGGCAGTAGATAGCTCTATCATCTAGCCAAGCTAGATTTGTAAAATAACATAGCTAAGACCAATGCTACACATGTTCCAGGTAGGAAGAAAAATTATTTTGAACAGGAAGCAGTTGACCATTAGATCAGCTCATTAGTCATATGGTGGGTTCACCCCTGTTTGACACCTTGGACTGCCTTTTGCCCACACAAACTCTGTGCAGGCAGCCCCTGCCAAAGCTGGTGGCCAGCACTAGGCAGCAAGTCCAACTCAGGGATACTCTGTGTGTCTCACCATTTTGGAAAGGGGCCTAGGTGTCTTTCCATCTTAATTACTTCTCATACCACAGCGGATGCATCGTTACACGCTCCCTGGCTGATGAGACCTTTAGTTCTCAGAGGATCGCAGAGTATCAGCAAGAGCATCACACCATGGGTTAGTATTTCAGTGAGGCCTGTCACTGAGTCTAAGCTTTGTCTCTCTATTTTTTTCTTAGTGGTGTGTGGGGCAGCCACCAAGCCCGGGGCAGATATAACAACACACATTCATGATGCTCTTGCAGTAGCGATCATCTGATCGTTGCCTGAGTGCACTGTTTACAAACAGCCACTTGGGCTGTTTCCAAGCAGCTGGTTGCAAGCACTGCAGATAGACACTTGAACTTTATTATCTGATCTGTTGCATGGGAATCACTCAGCTAGATATTTGAGGGTATATCACATTACTTCTGGCACTGCAGTTTCTGTGAAGTTACCTTGGGAAGGAAGGACTCTGCATAACCAGGTCTGTAGACATCTGGAACAGACCACTTCTGGGGCAATCTGGAAAGCATAAAATGATGGGTCAAGGGGAATAAACTAACAGACAGACTTGGCTGCCCGCCAATGCCCACAGGACTTCTGGATGAGAACAAACACTTTCCTGCTAGGAAGATCATCTTGGCCCTGCCAAAGACACCAATGCCATCTGGGATCTTGCTGAACTTCATGGTTGCTGCTTAGTAGATAAGCAGGACTCTGCTTTTAAAACAAAAAGATGCACAAAAGGCAAACTTGGGGTAGTTGTAGTAATGGTATCTTAGACACTTTTCCATAAGCCAGTGGTGAGGTAGCATCGGAGCCGATGTATGGAGTGAAACAGTTGGAGTTTGGGGCAGGGAGGCTGGTTCAAACTAGCTCTGGTTTGGACTCATGGACTGAATCCCTGTTAGCAGCTGGAGCGTGTTAGAAGTGTTTCCGGAGCATGTCTTTGGCTTCCATTTCACATGAAAGGAATCTGCTTGTGTACTCCAAGGCTGATCCTCTCTGCAAGCCAGAGCAGAAGATGGGGGACAACTAGGAAAGTCTCATCAAAAGCATTCACCTAATCCAAATGAAAATGCCAATGCTGAGACATCTACAGATGCTCAACACTGCAGTATGCAGGAGACTAATGGAGAGGAATATTCAGGGCTACCAAATCATGACAAAAATTGCTACCATCTTTTTCTTATGGGGAAGTTGCTTAACAGGGAAAGCTTTTTTTCCTTTCAAGTCATCACAGATGGTCATCCAACTTCGTAAGGGTGCCAGACTCCCATGTCTGCTGTTAAAGTGATGGAACTTCTTCTATTCCTAATCACACTATGGCTGATAATGACACAGGAAGGACAATCTTTATCCTTCTCTTTTTTAACTCACTTAAACAGGTAGCTTGAACAAAATGCATATATATACTAGATGGCTTCTTCAGATGTCATTGAAAGGAAACATAAATGCCAAAAGTACATTCTTTCTTGTATAGCTGGCCCTCTCTGAAAACGCTAAACATTTAGAAATGCATATAGAAGTGTCTGCTTTTATTGCAAAATCAGTGTTGGACATACCCTACAGAATCAGAACCAATGCCTGGTTTGGACTCATGGACTGAATCACATGAAAGCCCATGGAAACTTCTTTTATCTTTGATGGGGGTCTGAGCAGACTCACAGAGCTGTTTCCCACAATGTGGAATGGACTGGCTCAGATATACCATGATAATAGACTGGGATCTGTAGTCTAATAGTCTTCTAAAGTATCCACAAAACTAAGATATAGCGGGTAAGAGACAGAAGGCATGTAGGAAGGATCTACCTACCTGTCCTGCATACTTCAGCCAAACAAATGAAAACATCCATCAAGGCACACAGAGTTGAGTCTACAAAGCTCTAAGCACTCATCTCTGGGCATCAATAGCTTCGTTTTGCTTTCCTCTATTCTGGTTTTCTGAGCAGCGTGTTGCGGGCAGGGCAGGAGAATGACTGAAGTATGCATGCTCAGACATTTTCAGTTGGCTTATGACACGGCATGAATATGCTGTAATGGCAGGAGTTTGTATTTATCTTCAGAATTTCATTTCAATTCCTGTTATTTATCTGCCTGTCTCTTCTAATATACACTGGATACAAAGAAATGACATTGCAATAGACATTGATATATTAGGTAAGGGATGGTTACTGCCAAAGCAGTGATGATCAAAGGATGACACACTTCACATGTATGAGAAAATATTTTAGTTATTCAGAAGCAGCACTGAAAAAGCTACATCCCAATTAAGGTGTAAACTCTGCGGCTTGCAAGGTGCAGGGAAATGGCTGCAAGTCCCCTCTGCAGAGACTGCTTAAGAAATGGCATCAGTGAGTGCTCTAACAGTAGCAGAGGGAGAAAAACATCATAAATATGAATGGGATGGGAATAAGTGATACCATCACCACCTATCTGTGAGTTTGCCTGTGGCTGTAGGGGTGGCAGTAGTAAAGAGCTCCTGGTTTTTTCTAATGCTTGTGAACACGGATTGCGGCTAACTGTCTGCGTGCATGACTATGTCGCCTTGCTGTAGCTGGTTCCCCAGGTGCTATGATGTACAAAGCAAATATTTGATCCCTCTTCCCACTAGAAGTTTTTTTCCTTACCCAACATCAGCTAGCAGCTTCATGGCCCTTCTCTTCTTGTGGTTCTGTCACAAGAGTCCATCCCCCCTTCTACCTTTTTCTAATCTCAAATTAAAATACCACCCATTTTCCTTTCCTGTTGTGTCGTAACATCACTTTTTTGTACACTACTATTCATTATTTAAAGCGGTGTCTGTATTATTCAACTCGCTGAGCATTTTGGGGATATGGTATCCATGAAAGAGATTGTGCAGCGTTACTGTACTGAATTGTGGAGTAACAACACTGAGGGGCCTCTCTTCTCTGTCAGAATAGCTTTCTACTGTCAAACTGTTCACAGGTTTAGAAAGACCATCACTAGTTACTCTCATGTCTTTTTGAAGTCCATAAACATATGCATGCATATGTGTCTGGGCATATATTTCCATGTGTCTATGGTACGTGTCAGGAGGATGTGATAATCTGCCAGATAACCTGTAGATAACCTTTGCTCAGCTGCAGTTTTCTGCACCCTGTGCTGTTTATCGTGCGTCTGTGGATGCTCCACCATCACACCAGACTGTTTCCCGAAGAGCTTTTGTCTGTAGTGCGATGTTTCAGATCCCAGCCATGGCTTTTCTTCCCTTCACGCTCAAACTGACCGCTTCCCTCTGTGGATTAAGCTACAGGTTTGTGACAGCAAGCGTGTGCATGGATAGGATGAAACAAACTGGCTCATCATTTCACGAATCCCGACTCTCTCCTTCAGCCTAAAAGACATTTGTTTTTCTTTATTCTGGGAGGAGACTGTCTCTGTTAGTTCTGCATGCTGACTGTTCTTTCTGCTGATCCACCGTGGGACTATTTAGTGACTCCTGATGAGTTTTCCGTCTCAGGGATCGAGGGTTGTTGTGAGATTTGTTTATTTTTCACCTGTGATTTGTTAGTCTTTCTCTGACTTCTCCCCACGCCTCTCCTCTTCCTCTCATTGAGCCCTAGGTTTGCAGAGCCTTGGGCTATGCACGCTCCGTGGATCTGTTTTAGTTCCCTGTCAATTATTTCTTCTTGTTTACGGTAACAGCTCATATCACATTTTATTACTATGGCTCATCATTGCTTTCGAAACACTGAATTTATTCTGAAATGCGTCTGGTTTTTAGTCTAGCTCCTCACTGTTTCCTAAGCCCAGGGGGATTTTGTTGTTGGTTTTCATCTTTTTTGTTGGCTGCAGTTGTGTCTATTTTCCAGGACTGTTGCTTAAGTTTTTGTGGGAAACATGGAAATTTTTTTTCCTTCTCTTCTGTGACTTCTAAGCCTTTTAGTCATCTCTGCCCCGACTTTCTTTCCCTTCTGAGCCTTAAGTGCTGTGCTCCCTTGCCAGCCATTGTGTCGAACACAAAGATGAAATGACAGGGGTGTGTGAAAGCCCTTGCCGACACTTAAATATTATCTTTTCCTGCAGGATATCACACTTAACCCTGCACCTCCACTGCCCTTTACAACCACCTTATTTTCATTTTGAGAGAACTCAGCACTGGCAGCAGCATGGGATTAATATCTCAGCTGCTGCTGTGTACAGGCAGAGAGCCAGCTTCCTCTCCCATCAGGCTGCTGAAGCGTCTCACACTTGACCACCTGTATCCCTGCATGGTTAAGGGCAGTGCTGAGCTGTTTAACCCTCTTGCAGTTCTTCCAGGTCAGTATCCCCTTCTGTTAGGGCCCAATTTCACCTATGAAGCTGAATTGTCTAGAGGGCATGTGCGGTAATTTTAGAGGAGATCCTGCTACCCCCTTACCAGAAGGGAGGGAAGCTCATGTTTCTGATAGGCACTTAAAAAAAAATGCTGTAGCTGATCTGGGGAAGGAATGGGAGCAATGTACTCTGTTTATAATGTAAACAGGATTTAAGACTTCCCCAGATGCTTATACTTCTGCCAACTTCACATGATAAAAAGGCATGCGTCAGGTCTCAAACCACAAGATTTTCTGTAAAATTCATGACATTTAAGAAAATATATTTTGAATGTTTATTCACCCTCCACATTCTGGGCCTAGAATGTTTTTAATAGAACCTTCCTTTTTCTTTAAGGAAACAAGTTTTTACCTCAGACACTGGAGCATGGAAAACTTGAACTACCCAGGGAGGTTACAGCTCAGGACAGGCTTAGTGCTCCGCTGACTTTGGCAAAACTGAATTTCACTATTCCAGGGTTGAAGGTATTGGGAAAAGGAGAGAGCAAAAAGGATAGGTCTGGATAGAAGAAGTAGAAGAATCCCCTGGAGAGATGAGTTTCTTGCTGCTGAGAAGAGAAGGTAGCTATTCCTACTTACCAGACTTGCTGTCCCCACCAATTTCAAAGACTCGGGCTCTTCATTCAGCAACACCGTATAACTTGGATTCCTACAGATTAGGCAAAGCAAGCTGGAAAAATACGATTCTGCTACCCCCTAGGAGTGTATTGTCCTAAGTGACAGTCTTTTCTCTACCTCTAGAGCACCCTCCACCTTATCTCCTGGCAGAAGTCTCTCTGAAAAATGATTTTACAATCAGGCTACAGGGTGCATCCATAAGGTGGGGAAGACTACCAGACCCACCTCTTATTCCTGTGACTGGCAAAAAAATAGGAGTAATTTAGGGAAAATTTCACCCAAAGTATGTATCTGGCTACTATAAGGAGAGAAAACATTTCAGGGAAGTAAGAACTCCATTGAGTAGGATCACAAGCCAAAAGATTAGGTAAGAAAGGTGTTTCAGAACCTCGTTCATGTTCCTGAACCTGGAGGGCAGGTCCTCTTGTTCATATGTTGTGTGAACCAGACAATTAGACATACACAACTAGACAGAAGTGCCATCATTCAGGTGGTCTTAAGTAGGGCCAAAGAAAGACTCCAGGTAGGAGCTTGTAACTGTGATGAATCCTTTGCACAACAGCAGGTTAAGAGATGTTATTACACTTCATGTCACAGATATTATCTGTGACACTGAGCAACTGATTGAGCCAGACCAGAACAATTCAAGTTTCCCACCTTAATTGATAAATGGCAACTGTTGTGTTGTCTCTGCTGCTCTGTAACTCCACTGAAAGCATGATATTGGCCTGTGACTTGGGTTGGAGGGATTTCTAGCACTCCACATGGTCTCACCAGTTGTCTTACATTGCTGAGAAAGCTGACTCCAGAGGGCTTCTGTACTATACACGCCAGTGTGCCTCCACTAGGCAGGTGTTAAGGATTTCAATCACAGCTTGCAGCTATCAATGAACTCGGAACAATCCTACAGCCTTTCTCTACCTTTGCCTTTTCTAAGAGATAGCAATAATGATAGTCTCTGATTACAGAGGGGCTGTTGATAACCTTTTAGTTGATGTTAATAGAGCAGCTGGAGACCCTTCAGTTACTACAGAGAATGCATGCACAATATTTTGTTTTATTGTAGTTGTATGAAGACTGAACAACTTAACTACTTGCCACTGGAGCCCTCAACACTAGAAGAACATGGATCTGATGGAGTGGGTCCAGAGGAGGGTCACAAAGATGATCAGAGGGCTGGAGCACCTCTTGTACAAGGACAGGCTGAGAAAGTTGGGGTTGTTCAACCTGGGGAAGGGAAGGGAAGGGAAGGGAAGGGAAGGGAAAAAAAAAAAGAAAAGCCAACGGTATCCTGGGCTGCATCAAAAACTGCATGGCCAGCAAGTCAAGGGAGGTGATTCTTTCCCTCTACTCTGCTCTTGTGAGACCTCACCTGGAGTACTACGTCCAGCTCTGGAGCCCTCAACAGAAAAAGGACATGGATCTGTTGGAGAGAATCCAGAGGAGGGTCACAAAGATGATCAGAGGGCTGGAGCACCTCTCCTATGAGGACAGGCTGAGGGAGTTGGGTCTCTTCAGCCTGGAGAAGAGAAGGCTCCAGGGAGACCTTATAGCGGCCTTCCAGTACCTGAAGAGGGCCTACAGGAAAGCTGGGGAGGGACTTTTTATAAGGACATGTGGTAATAGGACAAGGGGCAATGGTTTTAAACTAGAGCAGGGTAGATTTAGATTGGATATTAGGAAGAAGTTCTTTACTATAAGGGTGGTGGGACAGTGGAACGGGTTGCCTAGGGAGGTGGTGGAGGTCCCACCCCTGGAGATATTCAAGGTCAGGCTTGATGAAGCTCTGAGCAACCTGATTTAGTTGAGGATGTCCCTGCTTACTGGGAGGGGTTTGCACTACATGACCTTTGGAGGTGCCTTTCAACCTGAAGCATTCTATGATTCTATGAAAAGAACACCTTTAGAAACCCTTACCTAACAGCAGCTAGGCAGCAATAAGACAAATTACAAAACAATTTCAAGCTGAAGGCACAGAAAACTGGAATATAGACTATTATGCAATGCAGCACAAAATGAAATCTGGGTAAATAGTAAATAATCACAACCACTGGTGATTACTTGTGAGCATTGCTGAAAGTGATATGTGACCCTCTGTGTTATCTGTTGGAAAAGAGTATAAAACAACCTTTTCTTTCAAGAAAGGAGAAGTCTTCCTCTCTATATAGGCAACGGAGGACAGGAATCTAAGGACACGAAGGACACTACATCAACAGCTAACAAATATGTAGAGGAATTAATAAAGTAGTTGTTGTGTAAGCAGCTACAGCAAAATAAGGTGATAAATAACAGGCAACTGGGGCTTATAATGCATCTGGCAAATCAATTTAATTATATTCTTTGACAGGATAACAAGCCTAATGGACACAAAAATACTCCACAGTAGCTTTTTGTATAGTTCCCTGAGATATCCTAATATGTGGATTACTGAAATCTGAATGGTACTTCTCAAACCTCAGCTCTCCCAGTGTGTGCCAAATGCAGGGAAGTGTGTCACTTTTATGCAATGCTTTGCAGCCAACACACAGTCATTTTAAACTACACAACTGTTTTAAAGATGTTTTCTCAACCTACAAATCTACGAAAGCCACTGAATGAAAAGCAGATTACACCATATCCTCTTTCATAACAAGGATCTGAATCCTAAACTTCAGGATTCCAGAGGGGCTCAAAACCACAGCTCTGCAGATGTTTTGCTATTAGAGCAGCCAGTAGAGGTGATGCACAGAATCTTGGTTTATTTTGCCATCAGACAGCAGCCGGCAGTTTGTTGGAGGTGGAAAATTTGTTGGAGCTGTGAACAGATACCTTTCAAATTCATCAAGAATTTGGGTTATTGCCCAAAGGTGCGTACTTGTCCTTGTTGCCCATGATGCCATTTACCTGCCTGATCTCTCATGCTGGGAATTGGTCATGCACTCTTACTTCTTTCAGCCTGGGTAGGAGGAGACCGTTTTCCCTGGCCTTCTTTATAATATATTTTTCAGGCAATTAGCAAGGGGAATAGGAGAGGCAAAGGATGGTATAAATCTAAGTAATGCAATGCCTTGTCAGACACTCTGTGAAGAGGTTATGGAGCTCTGTTTGAAACACTAGCCAAGGGCAGTATTCTGGCATTTCTACAATAACAGGCATTTGTTCCTTGTGCCTTGTTTTTGGCTCTATAAACACCATGAGATCCAGTGGTTAAAAACCGCATAGCTTTTGTTAGTATCACCGCTAGGAGCTGAAAACATGAGCCAGGTGTGGCATGGATGACATGGATCAGATCTGTTAAAACAGAGATACCAGAAAGTTCTTGAATCTCACTGTGGTCTGCCTACTGGAGGACAAAAAAAATCATCTTCCCAGGAGAGGCCACAGCTTGGTCCATTTCTCCTGAGAAGATGTGGAGCAAATGTTTGAACTCTCTATCTCCTACTGGTTTCTGCTCTCAGTTGCACCCTATACGACCTTGCACTCTATATGAGTCCTCTTATCTTTAGGTTGAATGACAAGGAAACAAGAAAAACTATTTCTCTGGGAGATGACAACAGAGAATTAAGCAAGGAGGTCCCTTGTCATGACCAAGCCACCCCGCTCCTTTTGAGAACAGACTACACAGAGCCTAACCATACTTGCAGGATAGAAAGATGGAAGCATGTACACAACTCCGGAGGGTGAGAATACACGAAGTGTGAGCTAGAGGAATGAGCTGAAATCAATAAATTGAAGCTCATCCCCAGTAAATATAGAGAAAGGGATGAATAAACATGATACAGAGAAATGCAGAGATCACAGAAAAGAGTTGTAGGGTTAATGAGAACATAGTCAGGGGGAAATTGCTTGATGTGACTGGTACAAATGCACAAAATGCTACATCAAATGGATATTGGGATTAATAGGTGTTGTGACTTTAAGCAAGTAACGTAGCTCAAGAGTATTGAAGCATGTTTTGGTCAGCACAATTCAAAAATATCTAAGTCAATTGGATAGAAATGAGATGAATGAATACAACAATCAGCAAATCTGGGCCCATTTTATTTGTCAAAAACCCCACCATCACTCAGTGTAAGGTTTTCTTAATGCCAATATGGTAAGTCTTCTAATAAGTTTGCTTAGAGGAATAGAACCTTGGTTCCCTCTATGAGGAAAAATGGAACCAGTCATTTTTAATTAGCCACATTTGCAGGAATTACAGTTTTGTTTCCTCATGGCTTCATATGCCATGTTATTTTGCTTTATTTATGAATGGATGTTTCTCTTTCTTTGTCAGTTAAATGTGTGTTAAAACAAAAGACCCGTGCTGCACCCCTTTTGAGTGGGTACATGCCATAAAGGTTGGTGAAGGCATTTTGTCCTCCAGTCTCAGCTCTGCTGGCCTAGATAGTGACTCACTTCATATGTTTCAGACCAGCTTCTTTTGAGGAGAGGAGGTGTGATACAGGTCCCATAGCTGTGTAGAAGATGAGAGTCTCTGTTATGCTTGCAAGACAGGATTTAATTACTAAGTGCAAATTGGTATTTGGTGTTAAAGTGCTGGGAGAAGATAAATGAAAGCAGAGAAAATATTCAGTAACTGCTGAAAAGGACCTACAACAACCCAGACACAAGGAGATACCTCATTAATTACTTGTTTTAGTCCCCTTTGGACTCAGAAGACAACAGCAACAGAATTACTTTTGTTTGCAGCTGTGGGTTCTGTTTTGACTGAGATATGTGTTTCCTCTTTATACCTTAATGGTTTTTGACATATTTCTGTTTGGTGTGGGAATTGATTGCTTACAATTTACCTAGAGCCTGTACTTCGATCAATGTGTCAATCTTTCTGGTTTCATAGTGTCTTAGAGACAGCAGCAGAAATAAGGACTACTAAGAACAGATCAATCCTTCCAGAGTAGACTGAGACGTTCAGGACTACAGCTGTTAAACGCCAGCACAAGTAGCTATGTGATATTCAGTACTTGAATTCTACCCCAAAAAAGTACACTGAAGTAGCAGTAGTTGTTGATGACTGAAGTCAGAAAAAGTCTCTCTTCCAAGAGACCAACTTTATCATTCTGTTTCACTTGTCCAATATTTTCTATTGCAAATCTTGAAGAAATTTCAGAGAAAATTAACAGAAATCAGTGAGGGACTAAGCTACTAAGTAATAGTAGAGTAAACCAATATCTTTTCCACTGACAAAGCATAGCTACTTCAGACTGGCAAGGAGCCCTGATTTGTGATATTACCTCCTAATCCCAATCGAAATCTGTGACCAGAGCCGTCAGGTGCTGCCTTATGAGAGCAAGGCATCACTGAAGTTTGAACTTAGGTCTAAGTTTCCTGAAATTGGAAAGATACTATGGGCCTAGGGACTTGTTTCAGAACTGCTCCTTGTTAAATGGAGTTTATTGCCCTCTTGAAAATAGCTTAGTCCTAAGAATCATCCACATCTAAACCTGTTTGCCAGGGAGGGTCAGGAGGGAGCGTTAGCAATTGCAGCCACTGTTGAGTTAGTACAGAGAATGCAGGTCTGCCTGTGCTGTCCTTCTTGCTCTTTCCTACCTTGTCCCCCAAAATAACAAAACGTGGTAGTATTTGGTCACCACTCCATTATGCGTTGTCACTGCTACCCAGCATCTTGACAGTTTATATTTATCCAGGGAGAGTGGAGGCGAAAGAAACAAACAAACAAACCAAACCAAAACCAGAAGGAACTATGGAGGAGTGGATGAGAAACTGACAGTTCCTAAAACTGTAAAGCTTTGGAGGCTTTTGGTTTATGGCATCATGGGGGATGACTGCACAATGAAGAGCTGGCTTCTGTTGTTAGCAATATTATTTAGCAATTTCCAATCCAGCTGTGAAAGACTTTTTGTTAATACACATCATGATTTTAATAGCATGTGTGTAGGTGGTGAAGAATCAGATTTTTTTAAGCTTTATAATCAAGGTGAGAGGAGGCAGGCACAGTACATGAGAGAAACACGCAGTGTCAAAATACTCTCATCTATTATCCCCCAGGTCACACTGGCAGATCCTTCCCACCTCCCACCTACTGACTGGTCTTAAGGTTGAAAACTGTACCCTGCTCTGAGTGTTTGGCTTTATTTATTTATTTATTTACTGTAAAAACTCAGCTAAAGATGGAAAAGAAGCACTGCTGAGTATATCTGTTAACCTCAGAGGTTAAAAATCATCGCTCGCACTTTGTATGAAAAAAATGTCTGCATGCAGACCTCTATGCAAACTATGCCTACGGAGATGGAACAATGCTTGCTTAGTACAAGATGAAGAGGAATGTGTAAAAAAGCAAAACCCATTGAAGACAAGGCAACTAGTATTTTTACTGTTAATACATGTAAATGCACTAGAAAACTGGAGTTTTGCACTCTGGTAGCTTGGGTTTAAAGCACATCCTGCTTCATCTTCATAAGAATGTTTTTACCCTAATGACAGGGAGGCCAATTCCAGCGCTGCTTTTTGTTGCACTTTGCCCAGTGGCTGCTGAAATAGGGTACCTCCCCTGGCCCAGCCGTGCACTCCTGTGACTTTTCTTGCATTAGCTCTAAGCTCTAAAGGTGCAACTGTGGAGGGTGCTGAGTGAGCAAGCTGATCTGTCAGAAAATGGACGTGGCCAAAAAGCAAACAGTTTCAGCATATTGAACTGACTTATTCTTGTGACCTCACAAGATCTGGCACAAGGGATGGAGCACAAGGCAAAGGCAAGATGGCTAGTGTAATGTCGGGTTACATCAGGCCAGGACTGCCCTGTCATCATCAACACAAAGCCCAAATGGTTATATATGATTCAACTTAGAGACACTCAGAGCTGTAGCCTTGTCTTTTTTCCTCTTTACAAAAAGTAAGGGGAAGACTGAAAACTCTGGTGGTTGACCTAGTGCCACTCCCATGAATAATATAAAAACAGCCCTTTGTTGAGTCTGCTGGCTCACAGATGCGCTAAGGACTCCCCTGCGCTCACCATGGAGAAGGACAGAGAGCCACTCATCCTGCTGACTTTCTGCTCTATGTCTTCAGATACAGCATGGCATGTGCTGTCTCCAAGGATGGCACAGCACCCTGGCTTCTGTGCCTCCATGTCTGCCACATTTGGTTCGGATGACATAAACTTTCTGACTCCTCCAATGCATCTTACATCTGAAATGTTTTGTGGTGGTTCCATAGCCTTGGCCCTAAAACTTTTTTTCTCTCTACAGGCTCCCTGGGGATAATTTCATCCACAAACACAAATCCAACAACCATCGCTATACTGACAAACACTGACTGGTGTCAGTCTCCTGTCCAAATTAACATCTCAACTTTTGTCTGAGATAATTTTGGGGCTATCTAGCTGTCAACTTAAATTCAGTAAGGCCAAAACAGAAAGCTGGTTTTATTTTTCCTGCTCCTTCCCTGTCCTCTTCTGTTCTTTCCCCTCCTTCTTAATTACTCCCACTCCTCCTTCCAAAACTTTTGAAACCCTCTTCTTAACATCAGTATCTCTTTGAATCATCTTTCTCCAAGATCTCTCACCCTCATTCTGTTTAAGCCTTTCTGGCTCCCATTACATATTATTCTAAAACCCAGCTTGTTGTTGTCATTGAACCAACTACATCTCTCATATGTCACACGTTTATCAGCTCCTGCTTCTAATAAGGCAGTGAGAGCAAAGATTTTACTACGTTATTACCACGCTAGTATCTTTCTACTTATCGGCCAGAGCAGATTGCATGGCAAAAGAAGTGAGATCCAAATGAGATGCTTGAAAAAACATCTGTGATGCAACCAGAAAAAAGGCACAAGATCATCTTGCTTCATAAATTCTGTATATGTGAGTTATGTCAGACAAAAACTGAGACTCAGTATGTTTTTATACTTTATGTTGTCAAAGCTTGTTTAAAGTTAATACAAGTAATATTTTTAGCTCAGCATGATAGCAAGGGGTTGTAAATATGGTGGTTTGTACTCAGAAGTGATTTGAATATAGTATCAGAAAGACTGTGATATCAGGCCTTACCTATCTCCTGGTATTTTATGTGTAATTGTTCCTAGAAGTTTGAAGAACTACAAAAGCAAATTCAGGTCAGCTTAATTCAACTACCTTTCCTGAGGTAAAAGAGCATCTGAATAAAATGTAATGTCCCCTCTCTTCCAAGAACGATTTTGTGAGGTAGGAGTCTCCCAGAGCTCAGCAAACAGTCTCAGGGGATTTCCTTGGTGGATGCACACATCATCATCATTACCAGGTGAGGTGAAGAGAACAGATGTCCTTTCCTACAGCAGAAATGAAAAGCCTTGCTCGGTAAGAAGAAATGGAAACAGCCACCAGTGTAACAATACAAGGCACCAGGGCATCTTGCCTCTCCATTTTTCCTCAGAAGAGAAATTCTCTGGTCATCTTTTGTTTGAGATGTGTTATTGTGGAGTACAGTGTAACAGGGAGCCTGGCACAACTTAGCTGCAGACGGTCCCTCTAAATGTAATAAACCCAAGTACTCCATTTGTTTTTTTTTAAATGAAAGAAGTGAAGCTGGAGTTGAACAGACCCGAGTCACTGGCAAATCTATTTTAAAGGACAGGAATAGAGGCTAGTGACAGATATTTTGGACTAGCTTGAGTCACTGGGAAGACTGAATGGGTATGTCAGATTTAGAAGACGGTTCTAGTACAAATAAAATGCAAATAACATTTTGAAAAAATAGTTTTGGTATTTTGATAGCAAACATTTCCTATTTAAATTTACATTTAGATATTTATTACAATACATTTACAAATATTTTAACACTTTTTTGAACTTCTGAACTGAAAACCAAATTATTCCTCTCACTGTCAAGGTTTAAGGTCAGAGCCATCCACTACACCTGTAAGAGACGCTCTCTGTTAACCTCTCTCCCTCCCTGAAGGGGAGAGAAAGGGAATAAGGAAAAGAGACTTATCAATTAGAAAAGAAAGCTAGAACAGCTTTTATTAAAATAATGATAATAATAATAAAATGAAATATATACAAATATATACAAAACTAGTATTAAACCCATCACACACCACACCTCCCACCTGACGGCAGTTACGTCACCGTCACCACTGATGCTGTGGAGCAGGCACTGGGGAAGTCCTACACTGGGCCCAGCAGCAGACAGCAACTATGTTCAGGAGCTGGATTCTAGAACCGGATTCAGGAACACACAGATTGGGATAGAAGGCAGATCAGACAGAGTCCTCCTCGGATGCCGGCCATTGAAGAAGAGAACTTGACCCTCATGATCCCTCAGCTTTATACCGAATATGATGTCTACGGGATTGAATCCCTCGTTGGTCAGTTTAGGGTTACTCGCCCTGTCCACTCCTCCCAGAGGTGTGGTCTTTTACTTTCCACACCCCCTAACACGGTACACAAGATCCAGCAGTGGCCTTGATCTGCACACTAAGCCTTGGTACTAACTCTAGAGGTCGAGTGTTGTCACTGTTAGAAGCAGGCACTGCCTGCGAAAGAATCTCATTAACTTCAGAAAGTGCAGTAACTTAGAAGAGACTGAGCTGAAAAGTCAAATCCCTGACCAGAATTAGTTCTATTCTATCTCAAAACAAGACAGTTACCCTAAATAAAATATACTGATTATACACTGAAGAGTTAAGCTCAAATCTGACCTGAGGCAAAGCGTGGGCATTCTCATTTTCTTCAGCACTTGAAGAAATGGCCATTTATAGGATTACATGCAGCACACAAATTGCAGAGGGACAGGCTTTATGTCCAGCATTGTGTTGCAGATCAGCACTGCACTAACTTCTTAGCTAGAAAAGCACTCTGCAGATATCCACCACCTGAAGGACGCGGATGGAGCTGCAAGGATTCAAAGCCCCTGGGACAACTCGATCCAATCCAATACGGGCACTACATATCAAATTCCTATTTGATATATCATGTTGGCATAAAGAAAATCCATGACTGAGAGACAGAACAAGGTCTGAGGAATAATACAGCTGTCTGAGGAATAATACAGCTGTCATTCCTGGCACAAAGAAATGATTTTTTACCTTCTAGGACTGACTGGATTTTCACTGCTAACGTTTTTGCCAGACTTCCTTTCAATGATGCGTTGAGGCTAGGATTGAATATTTTGCAGGATACGTGCAGAGGAGACAGAATAGTTCGATCTGCCTTCAACTTGTTCTTAAATTAAGATTAAAGGAGAAAAAAAGGCATAATGGAGGGAGGGGGAAAGGAAGGCATAAGAGTTATCACAGTGATCAAATTGACCCATGGGCTAGCTCAGCCTGATGTAATCCTTAGACAGCTGATTAGGTGGTTTGCAGGTCTTCTGCAATGAAGGACCAAGGCTTGGCTGTGGTCAAGATGTGCCCCTGGTTTGGGGGATGGTTTGGAGGGAGCGATGCTATAGACTATTAGCTAGCTTTTTTTCATGGACATCATAAAAGGGTTGAAAGTCAGACTGCAGGTAGCATGTCTTCCCTGGAGTCTTTTGATGAGGCTGTTTATTATGAAGTATTGCTTAGTCTAGAAGAGACAAGTGTATTGGTCTTGCAGGTCAATAGTAATGTATTTACAGAACATCTCAATTGTTAAAAATGAAAGATGCAAACATAAAACTCAGTGCTCTTAATGACAGAAGATTTGAAATACTGGAACACAGGCTCCATTTTCGCTTTGCTCTTCTCCTTTCCTCTGTCTTCATCTTTCAAACTCTTGTTTTGCGCAAATATCTACACAAAATTTAAGGCCATCTATATGAAATGCCGGTCACCTGCTTTTGGACCAAGGTTATAGCAGGTCTAGACTTCTCTGTGAAGATTGTTTTGCACAGAGACCAACGATGTGCTATCTGATGTTTTGTGAACTGACACATTATATTTTTGGTTCCTATGATTCATCAAGCTAGTTTGAGTGAATGGATCTTTTACCCTATAATTTAAATTGAAGGATATTGAAGGGCAGCTGAAATTTTCCCCAGCTAAAAAGAAGTCTCTTTTCTGTGAGTATTGGAAGAATGCTCCCAAAAATGCAAACTGTACTGATGGCTTTTCCATAGAGCAAGTGTAGACTCATTAAATGTATTTGGGCTTTTTTTAATTTCCAACTCCTTATGCTCTTATTTTATAGTCTCCTGTAAGTAGAATACAAATTCGAAGATTGTATTTCCAACTTGCAAGACTGTGTGGGTTTGAAAGCATCCAAGACAAGTAGCCCAGTCCTAATTCAGAGCTTTGTTAGTGCAGAATCTAGTAAAATGAACTAATAAATTGGAATACATTACCTGTCACTTCAAATGCCAGTGATAATTTGCCAAACACTCAGAGTAATAGCGGGAAAACACATAAAACATCAAATCTGTATCAAAGCTGACAGCAAAAAGAATATTCACTGTGAATTAGTCTTCCTGGTTTGCTGAAGTTCTTACTGATTTTTTTTTAATAAAAGATCTTCTTCTCTCAAGGGATTTAAATACAATATATTCTCTAACATGCTCAACAAATGCCTTGAGTTCCTCACCTGAAAGATTATCCTTGATGACTTGGAAATCTGTGATCTCCTGCCAACATCTTTGGGAGGACGATTGGTCAGTTTGGTGATCCAGCTGTATAATACCTGAATAGGTAGACATTTGGTTGAGGACCACCAGCCTTTCAACAGAAGGATCTCACTTTCATAGTTGCCTTTTTTCGGAAAGCTGTTCTGAGAACTAATAATGACTGAATTTGTAAAGGCATCGGTATCTGCTGTTTTGCAGCTACTAGAGAAGATGAAAATGTTCAGAATGGAAAAGCAACAAGGAAAATATTTTGCAAACAAATCAGAAATGGTATATATTGATCAGAAGTCAAACATACGCTTGGTGGAAATAAAAAAAAAATCAGGGTAAGAAAATAACAACTCTGCTTTCTGCCAATTTGTGCCAATTACTAAAAATATTTTAATGAACCTTTAGATACATTGGATGTGCACAGGCTGGATTGCAAACCTGGGTCATTAGAAGTTCAAATAGCCTGGCTCACAGCAGGACCCAGGAAAGCCAGACAGTTTTGTCTAATCCTTGTGGAAGGAGTAAAAGGGGAAAGAGGTAGCCACTGACAGATCTATAAAATGAAGTATTAAGAAAAGGGCTTAAGAGGAAGAGCTACAAAACTGTGCATGGAATACAATGCAAACTGGCTGCAGAGAGAAGACCAAAAGTCAGCGTGAGAACTACCATAAAGCCTGGTAAGAAATCTCTGGTGACACAGTACACAGCATATATTATCTACCCTAGTATTTACCCAGCCTTTTAGACCACTTTTGTGTCCCACGTGAGGCCCCACATTGTCATAACTAGAACTGAAGTTATCTTGATTAGACATTCCGGAGTTTCGCATATTTGCTATAGTAAAGATACAGCAAATAACTGCTATGCAGCCAACAATTACTGAAGCTTTAACCCTGCTGTGGCTTGTTACAGCCTGAACACCACAATCCATTAGAAAAGCTAGATCCCTGCTTCCAGAGCAACCAAGTCAAGGTTGAGTCCCACCTTAGCCATAGAAGAACCCTCTGCAAAGAGATACCTCGTTCTCTTGCAACAGGACAATCTGTAAAAGCTAGTCCAAAAGTGATGCCCCTGACTGCTGTTTAGGTGCTTGTGATAGCTCTTCCGTGAGATACACAGCCCTTCCTGGGTAGGGCATGTATGTAGAACATAACTCAACAGGCCACCATCGCGATGAAGTTCTATTGTATGCCTGAGTTTGAACTAAGTTTAACAAAAGGGAGATTACCCTTCTCTTTCTGTCCAGGCCTATAGCGCTGCCTTGCTTTGCACTGGATCTGGTGCTTTTCTGATCCTGTGCAGAGCTAATCCAGATCCTTAAACCAGAAGAAAACTATTGACTTTCCTAGCTAATTAATTTATTGCTGAAGGGGAAAAAGCCCCAGGGGCTCAAGTGGATGCAGGGCTTTCCCTTTCAACAGCAATGAGAATGGATGACCTCAAGCTGTAACAAATAACTCTTAACTATGGGCTAATTTACACCTGTACTTGACCCACTGTGCAGAATTGAGTTCTTATTACAAAATTACATTCTAGGTTTAGTACAGGCACATCCCACCTTGTCACATCTTCATTATGAGATGAGGTCTGCAAGCATGTCTAAAAGATATAATTTTTATGGTAAATGTGTCTATTCTGTATCTGTGAAGAAAAAAAAAGGATAAGGCGTTAATGAGGATGATGAATTGTTTTTCTATCCATTGACACCTATGGAGGACGAAAATGGCACTGCTGTTTTTTAATCAGCAGTCTCTGTGGCACCTGAGTATCCAAAGATCATATCATCTGAGTTTCTTGTGTCAGTTTTTGATAGCAAATTCTGTGTCTGCCAATGGGCTAGAATTTCCTGACTTTGTAAAGGCGGAAACATATTTTAATCTTAGGCTTGTATAGTGGGTTGTTTAAATAAATACATGTGGAAGTGTGCAGTAAGTGGGTTTTTTTCACATTTTACACTTTTTAAATGATTCGTACTGCTCCTTTTGATAATGCATGAATTAGTAGTTAAAATAAATGACTCTTGATAGAGATCATGGTATGCCCATCAGCAGCTGACTGGACCGCAGCCTTGCAACCATACTCTGTGAGAGAACCTCTGAGCTTGTGCAGGACTGAAGAGAAAGGACATAATTGTGTACTAGAAGCACACTTATGCCAATGCAGGCAAAACTGTGACTTTCCATAGCTGCCCATTCCTCATTAGGCTTTGGGACATTTGCCAATATTATCCATGTTTCTGTGTAATTCCAGAACGTCGAATGGCAGCAAGCATAGTGTTCCTGCCTGCAGAGCCCCACTAAAAATATTCCCAGTCAGTGCTGAGTGTCTGGTTAGAACAGCTTGCTGAACTCTATCAATTAGCCAGATCTTAATCTATTTAATGTGTTTTATTAAGGCTATATAATGCTAATGTTTTAATCAAAATGTCAAGCAGTACTAAATCAAATTCATTAGGAAGGTCCAAGTCTATCACATTCATGTGGTTACCTTGATCAAACAAACCTGTAATCTCATCAAAAGGTGAAGTCAGGCCTGCTTGTCAAGACTTGTTTCCATAAAGCCATGTGGACTTGTTTTCATTATATTCTTACCCTCTAACTCCTTATTGATTGAATCACACGTAGCATGACTGCTTTAATTCACATAACATCACTGCTTTCTCTAGGATTACTTAGGATGCCAGGTCTGTTATTACCTTGGTCATTCTGCTTGATTCTTGGAATAACGCAAGGTTTCCTTTGACCCTTTGAATTTGTAGCTGTACAGAGAGCTATTAGAAATTAGCATTAGGGGGCTGGAAGTCTCCACTATTTTAGTGTGAGAATCCTTGCCCTTTGGATACTGTGAGGTAATAACTAATCATCAATACCCAGCTGTTTGTACTGATTCTCTGAAAGACAGATGTTGATATTCCAAAAATGGACACAACTTACTCCACTTCCAAATGCCTTTTGACTTTCTTCTAATTTTGGTCCTTCCTCTTCTTCACTTAAAACTAACCATCTTATCTCTGTCCTCCCTACAACTGTACTGAACGTTATCAGATTTTCTTGCTCGGGCACTCCGTGCCTCCCAGTCTATTCTCTTTTTTACAAGCCTGCCCGTGACATTTTTTTTATCCTAATTATTCCATTTTTAACCTTATCTTTCCCTTTCCTATTTACAATTCATGTGTTATCTTTCTTTCGGATTTTGTTAGCTCGCTTTTTTCTGTTCGCTTGCATTGCCTGCGGTGAACATAGTATCAGTAGGACGTGACATTCACCAAATAGATTCAACTGGGTTTTGACTTTTTCTTATTCTCCAAACCCCTGCACTTACATCTTCACAGATTTGCTTACTCAGTTCCATCCACATTTTCATTTCTGTCTCCAAGCCATAGTTGTCATAGATTTTGTTTCCCATACAAAGTTCTGTTCCCTTTTTTCTGGCTACAGAAACCTATCAGTCTTTCCAGTTTCATCATCAATGTAGCTTTTATTTTTCACAAGGACAAGTGAAGCTACAGTTAGTCTTTGAACTTCACTGGAATCTTTTTATCCTTCAGATGGGCAGTACCTGTGAACACACAGGGACAACCTGAAGTGAAAAAAAATTGTATGGAGCTCAGGGTAAGAAGCCAAAATAGACACTATTACCTTGCTTCACAGAACTGTAAGATTTACAAAAAAAACACATTAGGTATTAGAGCAGGTATCAGAACTATACTAAGCACTCCTGAAGAATCTGCAAAATGAGGTGTCCAATGTGCATCGCTTCTATGTCTTTCTTATACAAGAAGAGGAGCTATATATTTAGTACCGTTCAGAAAAAGCTTGTCCTTATACCATTTTAGTCAGTTCCAGGTTTTCACCCAGGTTGACAATGCTGTGCAATGAGTCACTTTTAATACCTACCTCATTTGTTTCTGACCCGAATAACCTTTTTATAGACTCTTGTGTACAGTCTAACACTTCTTGCGGTGCACCGCACTTCAGAGGCCAGAAAGACATCCCACGCAACTTCCATGGCTTTGGAGCAAGCCTCGGAGGATCACCAAACCATCATATGCCGGGAAGGTCAACCCTGGGTTATTTTATTCCTCTTGGGAGGGACAGAGGGACTGGTACCCGAGGTGTCAGGCGGTATCTGCAGGTGGGCTGCGCACCGACCCGCACAGCCCGTTCTGTGTCCCGGCGGGAAATGGAAGCTCCCCCTTGCTCGGAGCCTCACTCCCTCACCGCTGGCACCGTGACCTCCCGTGACATTTTGGGTTCGTCTGGCCTTCCGCACGCCGCCGAGGCTGAGAAACCAACTTCAGCTCTCTCCACTCGACACGAACTAAAGTGGGCTGTGTCCCTCCGCCAGCCTCGCTCCCCTCCTGGCCCTCAGGCCTCCACCGCGAGTAGCTCCTGCCCCTCCGAGTGGCCGCAGCTCTACGCACACCACTGCCACTGGGCCAGCTGCCGCGGCTGCTCCCGCCGCAGTGGGGCGGGGACG
>VWZK01015560.1:317193-400275 GCA_013396935.1 Baryphthengus martii | reverse complement strand
GCCTTTGGCATCCTGGGGTGTATTAGAAGTGGTGTGATTAGTGGGTGGAGAGAGGCTCTCCTCCCCCTCTACTGTGCCCTGGTGAGACCACATCTGGAAGATTGTGTCCAGTTCTGGGCCCCTCAGTTCCAAAAGGACAGGGAACCGCTTGAAAGAGTCCAGCACAGAGCCACAAAGATGATTAAAGGAGTGGAACATCTCCCTTATGAGGAAAGGCTGAAGGAGCTGGGTCTCTTTAGCTTGGAGAAGAGGAGGCTGAGGGGTGACCTCGTGGATGTTTATAAGTATGTTAAGGGCGAGTGTCAGGAGGATGGAGCCAGGCTCTTCTCAGTAATCTTCAGTGATAAGGGGCAATGAATGCAAGCTGGAACATATCAGGATTCATGCAAACATAAGGAAATTCTTTTTTACAGTGAGAGTGACAGAGCACTGGAACAGGCTGCCCAGAGAGGTTGCAGAGTCTCCTTCTCTGGAGACATTCAAAACCCACCTGAATGTGTTCCTGTGTGGCCTAATCTAGGTGATTCTGCTCTGGCAGGGGGGTTGGACTAGATGATCGTTCGAGGTCCTTTCCAACTCCTAACATTCTGTGATTCTGTGTGATTCTGTGATTTGACGTGCATCTCAGCATAGTTCTGTATGACATGTAATTTCCCTTTTGTTGTTCTTTAAATTAAGCCATGTAATGTATATTTTATACATTCCTAGAAAGAAAGATTATTGCAAGATTTAGTAAGAACAAAAGAAGTAGGGCATCCATTTCTAGTGTTACTCAGTGAGTTGGGAGACCTGGCTATGATAAACAGCAGTAAGATATATGCTGGTAAGGCTGGTGGTTTTGTTCTATACAACATGGATAGATCATCATATTCTCATCTTGAGAAGAATGAAATTGGGATCATTTTGAATACTGGTGAAATTCACTTCTCTGTAACTTCAGTGAATAATGTTTGAGCAGCTAATTCCAGTCTTACATCTGATATAACCACTGTTGAATTTGATGGGGATGTTTGATGGGAATGCAGTTAAGCCAAACTGATTGCTTCTGAAAATTCTAACCTTATGAAGTCTTAGAAAATATTTAAATAAATCAAATGCTGTGCCTCTTAAAAATGAAAGCACTTCATATAGGGAGCAGATTTCAGCTGTCCATGCATTATTGCCATTGTTTCTCTGTAATATGATAGTATCTTGGACCCAAGCCATGGATCGGTTTTCCATTGTGCTTCTGCAGTGCAAACACAGGAAAAAAAGAAATAAAGAAAACTGTTTGCAGAAAGTGGCTGCTATTTGTAACAAGGTGTTACAAAGGAAATTAATATGTAGAGAAAATTTCAAGACGAAAACAAGACCTGACGATAATTAAATGAGTGGCAGCAAACATAATCAACTTATTGTTACCTTCCTGACAGGACAGAGATTGTGTACTTACAGAAGCAGTAAGAGCAGATGATGTTGAGTACAATGGAGAGACGCACGTCCAAGCTGACTCTTACAAAGAAAAGAACAAAGTTGGCAAAGATCAAACCGATCATGTTTCCAGTTTAGTGTTCTGATAACTGTCACTCTCAGTTGGAAAGAACTGCTCCCTCAAAGATATCAAGCCTTTCTGTGAGTAGCAAGATGAATATTCACATTGCTTAGCACAGAAGGAGAAAAAAAAAAAAAAGATTGAAGAACTTTGGAAAGATAGTGTGAAGCTGATGAAAAATGTACCCACAATCAGCACAAGTTATAGAAGTGTAAAGCAGAATGGTGTGAGACAAGGGAGTTGTTTATCATGTTGGAAGTAAAACGGCAGAAAACCTTTGGGGTTTTCTTGATGGATACTGTACAGGACACTTGGAGGTTTTTGGGACACTCCATTAACTTTGCATCCTAAAATTTCCTTGGGAGCATATTTTCTTCTGATCACAAACTAATTTTAATCTAGTGAAGGACAACAAATGTGACCAGCATGGCCATTTAGAAAAAAACTCGTGGAAAACACATAAAAATGAAATGTGGTCATGACAGATAACTAAGCATTTCGCTTGCTGAAAACCAGAGAAATTTAAGCTCTGACAAAAGAGAACAACGAAATCTCAGTCTCGTAGCAAATGAGAACTTTGTGGAGCTTAATGGGAATGGAACTTCTCTCTCCAATTTTGCTGGAATGTAGTGAAGATAGCTTGAGATTTTTTTGAGGTCTACATAATGTGCATCTGTTAACACTAATGAAATCTGAGCCTAATTAAAAAGACAATGTCTGTGTAATACAAGCGCAGTACCAGTCTCCACAAAGGGCATAAGACTAGAACCAGAAGTCAGAAGTCCTTTTTATTTTCTTTTATTCTTTTATAAATTACAATTCCTCATGACCCCAAATGTTGTTGTGTTCAGAATACTTTTAATAGTGGCAGGCAGTTGGGCGGACAAAGTGTTTCTTGGCTTAGCTGCTTACTTAACTGTTGGTGTGGTGGTGTTTTTTTCTTTCCTGATGTAAATACATAAGCTGAGTGTCTAGTCCTTCTCCCATGCCCTAAACTGCTGCATTCTGCAAGCTCTCACTATGGCAAAAACACAGCAACAAGACCACCTTTATGCTGTTTATTGTGTCTCGTAGTCTTGAGAATCATCTTTGCTAGACAGATCCTTCTCTGCATACCTGCAGACTTCTCCAACAAGTGCTTATGACTTCCAATGGGGTTATTTGTAGTATAGGGACTGGAAACTGCTAAGAAATATCTTTAAAAAGAACCCACTGTTGTTGAGCTGATTTATTCCTTAAGGATTTCTTTTAACTGGCAAAATCCAGAAAGGTTGTTCATCCTGCTTGTGCATATTTTCACTTTCTTGTTTTAAAAGAACGGCATTTGGTTTCTAAAAAGACCATGAAGACCTTAAAGATAAAATCCTGCCCCACAGAAATTTACTAGATCTAGAATTGCATCGGTTTGGGATGGAATATATTAAATTATGTTTATCGTGTGCTAAAAAACCCCACATCCTTATGCATGCAAGAGCTGTCAAAATATGCTATTCCAAAAGGAAATTTTGAGGGCAGTTAGGAATTCTGTATGAAAGTCTGTTTTAAAATATTTTTAAACACAATGAAATAATGATCTTGTAGAGGAGAAAGTCTCAAAATTATTCTACAATTAGCATATTCAGCCTTGCATATAAATGATTTACTTAAGTGTCAACCTGCAGACTAATATAGATATATTTCAGTCAAGAAGGGCAAGGAGTCTTTATCAGAGTTCTATGAATCTGGACCCTAAAAGGGTTTGGAAAAAACAGACAGCAATTAATTTTGGCCTTCAAGGATTATCAGAAGGCTTCACATAAATTAAGAAGAATGCTGTGGAAGTTAGGAAGGTAGGCAGCTGTGTGATGCTGGAATACCAATGACCGTCTTTGTTTATTATAAAATAAAAGGCTCAGTTTTAAGAGAACAATGAATTCCTATAAGCATATGAAGTTAAGCATTTGCCATTACTCTTAATTTGCTCATAACAGAAGCAGACAAGATCTTTGTCTTTTGAAAATAATTCTTTAGTATGAAGAATAACTTGTTTGTTGGTCAGTAGCAAAAATGCAGTGCTCTGATATTGAAAAAAAACTAGCACAGCACTGAATTTGCAGGCATCCGATAATTCAAGAGGGAAAAAAAATGAAGAAATATACAGCATGGAAGAACAACAGCTCCATTTTTGAGGTACATTTCAGAAAAATACCACTGAAATATTTTTCATTACAGTTGAACAGAGAGATCCAGACATAAGCATACTAATAATGAGCCCAAACTCTGATTTTTGAGTACATGCACAGTCTGTGTTGATTCTGTTAGTGTCCATGTCTTCATATGAAAGAGAGACTGGACTCTAAGATGAACCTGAGGATAATGCTGACACTATGACTTGCCCACTTAATGTTTTTGGAAATCTATGACAAGAAATTGCAGTTGAGACAAATTTGAATCCAGTCTTCTAGATTCTGTATTCCTGTTTTATCTTGATCAGACTTCCTTAAAATAGTGAAAACAAGCATTACTTCACAGAAAGAAAAATGAAAGAACTGGGTAAAGACCAATCAGATACCCTCTGGATATCAATTATCTGTCTTTATGTGGTCTCTTAAGAACCACTAGATTATCATCCAGATTTTATTCTGAAATTGCTATTAACAATAACATCTTTACATTGCGGAGTTGAGCTATTAGTCCAAAGAACTATTTTTGGTTTGGATTATTTATTTAAGTCTGAAGCTGATATTCTCACAACACTACATTCCCCTTAGGGTATTGTTATTTTTGCTAAATGAAGAAGAAACAACATTTCCGATAAGAACATTTCATGACAATAAAGTTCTTTCTTTATGGTGGATTAAACTGCTAAGTGTTCGTTTTATGTTCTGATCTTAGCGTTACAGAACAGCACAATTTCAGAAGTTAAGGACCCAAGCTATGTAGGTTTTGTACCTCACACTGCTTCTGAAAATAATAAATTATCAAAATCATTTTTAAGTGGAGCGATGACCACCCAACTCAGCCTCCTATTACAAAAACAGAACCCCGCTGATTTCAGTGATGTAAGCAAGGAGAAAACTTGATGCTCCATTCCAGCCCCGAATGCCAGCACTCTGAACAGAGGCACGGGTAGCAGGGGTAATAGTGAAGGACAAGTCAGATCTTGCTGTCATCACTCTTGGAGTCAGATTCATTGAAAATGCTGCCAGAAAACTTCATCTTCTTCTATAGCGTATAAGTTCTGAGTAAAACATGCACCACTGAAACCATATATCATTGGCTCTAGGAGGGCAGGCTGCAAATCAAGCCGCTTGTAGCAACCAAAGCTCAATCCCAGAGTAAAAGTCAGAGATACGGCAAACACGGTATTCTCCCAGTTAATTCTGGCTCAGTGTTTATAACTTGCAGCTTTTTCTTCCATGAATTTCTCTAGCTGATTTTTGCACTCATCACTATCCCAGAATATTTACATATCCTATGGAGAAGTACCTCCTTTTGCTTCCTTAAATTTGCCTTATCTTTTTGTTATTGTTGCCCCCCTCCATCTGGCAGGGGAAGAGAGCTGGAGCAGCTGTTAGCTTACTTCATTAGCACTTTCTCTGTGCTAGTTATGATTTTATAGCCTTCTATTGTATCCCTTTATTCACCTCTTTTGCAGGTTTGTCTGAGTCTTGGTCTGTGTAACGGTTTTTTGTGTGGAAACTGTACTTTTGAAAACGTTCAGCACATTCTCTGTTAAGTTTCTGGTTTTACTATAGTCTCTTTGGGATGCAACTGAGAACTGGGCTACCGCTTTCATAAAACCAGTTTCTCAACTTACAGATTTCTTTCACAGGGCTAAGCAGTTCAGAACCTATTTCTGTTTATGTAAAACTTTGCAGTTTTTCTGTACAGATTGCTTTCTGTTTATCGGTATTCATAGTCATTTGCCTTTCAGTGTCATGAGAACCTCCTGCATCTCTTTACAGCTGGCTTTTAGTGTTACTGGAAAAAAAGTTTTTCCTTGAAAATCTTGATATTCTGAGAAAACTTTGTCTGCTAACTCTTCTTGCCCTTTACTAGATCAGTTTTGGACATGCTTAGTTTGGCTTCCTGAGGGATTCCCCCGGTGACATACTGCACTGAGAAAGGTGCGCCATTTCATCCCCTTTCAACCACGTCTTTATCTGTGAGAGAGCATTCTCTCGTGTCCCATGACAGCGCAGTTTCTTTAAAAGTCTTTGATGAGGGACCTTGTCAGATATCTTTTGGAAATACAAGTAGACCGTATCAGCTCAAACTCCCTTACCCCCATGCTTGTTGTTTTCTTCAAAGAACTCTTAGCAAGGAGCTTTGAGCAGCAGTAGCTTTGAGAGTCATGGCCAAAGCTATGTTGACTTTTCCACAAAATAGCGTATTCATTCGTATATCCAATAATTCTGATCTTTATTATAATTTATGCCTATTTTTCCACCAAGATGGCTATTTTATATATTGTTATTTTTTTTTCAGTTTTACTTTTTACCTTACTTTTACCTATCAAGTTTAGCATCTGTCTCAGATTACCAAGGGTAACTTTCTGATGAAACAGTACTGGCAATGAAAATGAATCCTCAGTAATCTGCACTGAATTAGCGTGACAGAAAGGTGGCATACCTGGAGAGACATAGTGGTCTCTGTGTAATCAGAGAGGGCTCAAAGTTAGAAGCAGACTTCGAAAATTTGACTAATGTCAGAGCGAGACTTTGGCATAAACTACACGTGTTGCCTTTGCGCACACATAAATCACATGTGTAAGCCATCCTTCTTCCTCTGTGCTTCTCTCTATGGGTGGGAAAGGAGTGACATAAATGATATTGCAAAGATGTAGGTAGGAGAAATTGTAGTGCTTTTAAATAATGACAAAAATAGCAGGATAATTGCGGACCTGGGAGTAGACATTCATAGCCTTGTAGGTATAATGCCCTGGCTGTGCATTAATGCAGTAGTGCCACACAAGTTACTTTTCGGCTCTGTCTGCCACGGGGATCCGTAGTTGTATAACTGCACGTGTGGGTCAAGAACTTTCTTAAGAGCTCGCTCTTTTCCTGCTTTATGGTAAGTGCATGCGATATATCGCCATGTGGGTCTAAATCATGTTCATGCTTACTAGATATTAAGTTTGCATAAGAATACATGACATTGCAAGATACAGTGAGTAAAGCATCAATCCCAGCAATTGCGCTGCGGAGAGTAGGCTGGTGAAAGTCAGAGCGGTTCTTTTTTTGGAAAGAAGATCTCAGATGCAGTAATTCTGCAGCTGCAGTGTGGGGAAATAAAGATACTTAGGATCACCAAGAACAAATTTATCTTGGAGAAAATATAGCGTATTTGTATCTTGGTATAAGACAGTTTTAAAAGAAATTTAATATGTCCAATTAAAATTTAGATGTGGAAATTAGCTTATCAGCATTTAAAAAGTAGAGAGAACTGCATAAGAAGTGGGTGATACAGAGTCTATCCCTCAGGATCTTACCTGCTTCTTAAACCATAGAAATGGTGACATTGCACTTGAAGCTTCTGAAAGAGTATTTGAAACTTATGATGACAATGATCAATAGGTACCGCCGGAATGCACCATTTCCAGTGGCAGGACTCCCTGCTCCCATTTCATCAGCCTGCAGCGAGGTTTGGTCTTTCAAATCAGCTTCAGCTGATTTACATCCCCCAAATGTGAGGTTGTTTCCCAGAATTCATTTCCTGCTTCCAAGCTTCCCAAAGTGCATTTCTGCAGGTGGTTATCTAGACCCTTCAATCCAAGCCACTGCTATCCTAGAGCAGCCATTTGGCAAGAAGCAGATTTAGCTCACCTTTTTTTTATCCAGCTAAGAAATACCTTTTCATTTTTCATTTCTTCTTTGAGCTGCCAAATTCTCTTGTGCTGCATAAACATCAGAGAATAAAAACAACCCTTTTTTTTCCCTTCTAGAAGTACAAATTACAATGATGATTTACATGTTTTAAATGAAATCCAGCTGTTTGCATCACAGCTCCAACTCCGTGTGTGTGTGTGAGCAAGCATGTTGCTGTTTTTTTCTGCAGTCTTTGATAAGATTGCAGGGGTTTGTTTCTTTTCTTTTAAGCCTTGAAAACTATTTCCTAGTAAAAGATATAACTTGAATTGGTACTGCGTTCTTCTCCTGGGCCTTTTGTGAGTGTGTGTGTTTTGGATCGATATGTTTGTAAGCTCACACTTACACTCTTGGTCCAACTCAGAAAGAAACAGGACTCCACTCCCATCAAAACTGAGTGACTATAAATCAGTACAGAGGTGCCTGGCAGCAGCAGTAGGAAGTGCTACGTACTGGTTACTCATCTTGACTGCTAATGCATCCAGTTATATCTGTTTGATACATGCAGCAGTTAAATGAATTTGAACCTGCCATTTGCATCCTGACAATGAGACAGAGCTGCTCCCAAAGTCCGTCCGCAGCATTCAAATCCTCCCAGAGAAGGAGGAGAATGCAGGCAGATGCTAAAGAAAGCATGTATTCACAAGACAGGGAAACTGAAATTTGTGGGAAATCCTGCATCCACAGATGCGAGGGTTGCTGTTAGGACATTGAAAAACACGTGAAGATCAATTGATCATATCTCTGCTATTTCTTTGACCTTAGGAGAATTTTAAAGCAGATACTCTTACAGTATATAACCCGGAGGGTTATCTGTCTATTGGTTACGGCAAGCTGGTTTTATTTCTATTTTGTTCCGAAGTGACATGGGACAACAGCGATGAATAACATCCATTGGATGTAATATGAGGGAAGGCTGCGGTCTCCAAGGAACCCATAGACACGTGCTTCTGCTTAAGCACTTGAGTGCATCTACTGAGACCTCTGGGTTTATTCATCACCTTTGGCTCCAGGCACGTAGCTCAACGTCTGGGGATCCACACAGGCAGGATCACTGGCATTATCTACGTATGTAAATAGTTTGCTGGTGTGGGACCTACAAAATTAGCGAGCCCCTTGAAGTCCATGGAGTTGCCCTGGTGTTAAATTGGAGCAAATGAGAGACTACCATCTTTGGACATCTTGAGATGAAGAGTTTATGTATGTACGTTGTACTTTTCACATCCATAATCCAAAGATTGTAGTTATCTTTTTATTGTCTGGTGTTTTTTGGGTTTTTTTTCTCTGCAAAGGGTGAAATAGTGTGCCCATTTCTAGGCAGAACAAGTTATCTGAGCATATCTAGAAATTCAGAAGATGCTTTCAGTCTTCTCTCTTCCTTTCGTCGTACTCTCATGACTACACAATAAGGCCTAATAGTTATTTTTATACAATGTTTGTTCCTTAGTCCTTAGTGAGCTTTAATGAACTTAGCTATGTGTTCTCTCCCAAAGACAAGTAAATACATGCAATATCCCTTGCACACGGACTAGAAATTAGATATTGAAACGTGTAAGAAGTGCGGACATCACCGACTCCCAGGCTGTATTGTTGTGAGTCTCAGCTCCAGTATTATCCCCTACCCCAATTTGCAAGTGGGACTGTAGCAAGTTTATAGTGAAAGCCTTATACCTTGATTTTGAGAGCTGGGTTTTCATCTTAATGCTGGTCACTTCTGCATGTTTACTCTTCTGGTTTCATTTAACATCACCCACATCATTAGTCTGACCAGGCTGGATTTAGGTTTGGTTTGTTTTCTTTTTCCTTCCCATTAATTTTTATGACAGTAGCATTCATGCATTCTCCCCCTAGGGGAAAAAAGGAAAATAAAAATTTGATAGAACTAAGGAGAGCCTGTGTATGCTTTAAACAAGAAATGATTATATCTGAGAAAGAAAATACCTTCGGATAAAGGAATATCATTGTCTACGAGTAATTAAGTTACACTGATGCTCTAAGAGCCTTGTGTGCCTAACAGGCCTATGTCTGCATATTGATATGCATATAAAGAAGAAATTTTACAATGCGGGTGGTGAAACACTGGCCCAGGTTGTCCAGTGAGGTGATCAATGCCCCATCCCTGGAAATATTCCAGGTCAGGTTGGATGACGCTGAGCAACCTGCTCCATTTGACGATGTCCCCGCTCACTGCAGGGGGTTGGACTAGATGAGCTTTAAAGATGCCTTCCAATCCAAGCCATTCTATGATATTCAGATTTTCTCTATATAAAAAATAGGCAGCCAAACTTAGTATTTGTATGTGTGCATCTAATGCATGTGCTCTATGCATAGGAGAGATAATACAAAGCATTTATTTACACATGCACACACAGAGATTTGGGCTGTAGAATCATGTAATACAAAGGAAAATTAGCAGATTGATAAAATAAAATGAGCTTGGTCTTGCAGGAAATTCTGACTGTCGTGAAAGAGAAGCCTAGCCAGAGGACTTATCTGGCTCTTGGACAGAAACTGCCTCTCGCATTGACCTTGTTGTGGAACATCTACCATGCTAGCTCACTAATTTAGTGGACAGTTCAGATTTAGCATCAACAAGCATGGATCAGAGCACTTGTGATGTGAGCTCTTCCAGGAGAGTTTATACTCCTGGTCTTCCCAGGAGCTGGAGCTTCCACAGGGGGTGATGTCATCTGTTGTATTTGGGTTTTGTGCCGTCTGCACATCTTTGAAGCACGAGTTGTGCTGCATGGCAGAGGTACATTTGTGTGATGTACTGAAGACTCTGATGAAGCTGAAGTGATCCTCTACACAAGCAGGGGGAATTGAGGGAGCTTCTCGTAGTTTTCTGGGTTGTATTTGGTTCTTTCTAATAAAAACTGAAGTTAGATGCTTGTTCTCAAAGTTAACATTTCTGTCTCTGCTTAATCTGCTCTCTCATCTTCCCTTCCTTAACATGATTGATTGCTGTGTTCTGAAAACAGCAACAGAGCTCTTTGGCAGCTTGAGATCTTGAATTGTGCTGTAGTGGCAGGAACAGTTGGCAAGGGTTTTTGAAAGGTTAATCCGCTGAGGATTTATGGGTTTGTGTTAGAGAGAGAGCAAACATTATTTGTGTTGTCATGCTATAAAACCATAATCTGACATTGATGGTTGTTTTGATTTTGCTTATATTTCAGTGAATGGGAATTACATAATAGTAACTTTTCTATGCAGATCTTAAAGTGGCTTAGAAAATACAATGAAACCCTTTGTGGCAAGGGTAAGGAGGCAGAGAGTTTCTCAAGGACAAACAGCAAGCAAAGGATAGAAACTGCGTGAAAGGTTTTGGTGTCCATTACGCTGCTCTCTGGTGCACACTACTAGCTTTCTCTGCCCCCTCCCCCAAGCCATTCAATATTATTTCACTTGTCCAGAACCAGGGAAATGCATTTCAAATATGATTTTTTCCTTTGGTTGCTGTATGCTTGTTACTATGGCTTTATTCAACCATGCCATTCTTAAAAGGCTTGGCAAGTTTTGCAAGGTACATATTAGTTCCTTTATATGTCCCACATCTTCTGTTGCAGACCTCGCACTTCAGGGAAGTGAGGGTCAAAGTCAGGAGGTTTTTCAGCAGATGATGTGATACTAAAACACAAACAAACCAAGAAGGACCTTAATATGAGGGAATTGTTTTCCACGTTAATATCACTTAAAGGAATCCTTTGAAATAGGGTATCACCAGTGCCGTGAGTAGGAGTCAACACTGAATTGGACATTGAGATAAATATTAAGAATGTATAGAGTTTACATAACATCAAAGAACTTTTAAAATCCAGGATACTGTAAACAATGGCTGCTAACCAGTGAGCCAGGAAACCTCTAATCATGTATAACAATTATTATATTTTTAACACATTACTGAACAAAGTAGATGGGTGTTCGGGCCACAGTGTGTCCACCAAAGCGTTCCAAAAAATAAGTGAGAGGTCAGAGATGTCAAAGAAAAGGAGAGAAAAAGATAGAGTTTGGACAGAAATTAATTTTCTTTGATAATAAAAAAGTTCCCTTCAAACTTTAGGCTGAAGCCTGGGCTGATTCTTGCTTAATTTGAACCAGATTGCTTATCTCAAATTAAGAGAATTACTTGGCCATAAGGCCAGTGGACATGTTCTTGCAATCTGTGCTTGAAATTTAAGTTGAATAGTTTACCTCTGGGAAGAAGGAGGGCAAATGCAAAACTCAATGAACCTTATATGACAGATAATAGAGACAACATGAAAGATAGATAACAATATTAAAATTTGTTAGTTTAATATGAGTAAAAATATTCTGGCAATTTTGTAGGAAAGCAAAAGTTAAAAGTTCAGCTTCTGATCGTGGCTTCCCGTGTTCTGCCTGTAAGGGACTAATTCACATCTGTGCAGCGTAAGAATGAAGAACTTACCAGAGGAGTCGTACTCATTCCAGAGTGCTCACCTCTTGAAAAGCAAATATGTGGTGACACAGAGCGGCTTCCTTCAGTCTTCCCTGCAAGGCCACAAGACAATATTTTGTTAGCTATGTATTACTATTGCTGGTCTGTACACTTCTTTTAAACTCAGACTCTCAGAACTGTGATCTTCAAATTAGTTGTCATACTGGAATGATAATATTAGTATGTTAAAGCTTAATATATGTGTTCTGGAGTTATGAATTGGATACGTATTCCAGTTGTTTCATCTCTACATGGCTAAAATCTTCTACATTCAGTTGAGAAATACTGGACGCTTGCTTTACTTGTGGCGTAATGCACTGTCTTTCATGGCAAAGCAAGTTTTCTAGATCTCGTCGGTTCATCACATAGTATCACTTGAATATCAGGCAGAGTGCACGTTGGTTTCTTCCCCCATACTTCAGAAGCAAAGTGCTTATTGCCATTTTTAAAGTGAACATGAAAAGAAACTGATGCAATGGTGAAAGAAGATAAGAATTGTTATATCGTTGACTCTATAAAGGAAATATAAGAGAATTTTACTGAAAAGCAGTAGGGGGCTGAGGAGGAGCTGAGATGTCCGTTTCCTTCTTGGCTCTGAGAAAGGAGTTAAAATAACAATATTTGTAGACCTATTACTATTAGCATTTGGATATTTGACGATTACCACAGAAATGCCATATTCTAAGCATATGGAACAATTGCAGCCTACTGGGTTGATATGTTGGCAAACATTGACTTCTTAATGGCAACTGCTGTGCAAGTGACAAAAATGCTTCTGTGCCTTCTGGTGTGAGGAAACTGTTTAAGCAACAGACTCTTGGCATGGCTTAGTGTGTCTATAGGAGCCACTCCTGCACTCGTCAGCAATGAAGGTGACTAGGCAGCAAAAATCATCTGCCACCTGGGCTGAAACTCGTGGTTTCCTCAGCGGTGAGCAATCTAACCTCATCCTGTTGCAGAGGTGTGGACTCCAGGTCCATCACTCAGACTGTAATCCATGCTAAACAAACACAATAAGAGTAACCCCACAGCCACCTTTTTCTTGTGCGGAGTGTGGCACCTCCTGTGTCATTGATTTGCAGATGTCAAAGTGGTGTCAGTTAATAGTCCAGTCTTGAAACCATCAGCTACTTTATTTCTGAGACATGTCTGTTCCTCAGTTCTTTTGAGCTTTGTCTTATCTTTCTGTCCAACCTGCTTGTTTCAGGAACTTTAGTTTTCATGGAACTTCCAATAACATAATTTTCTCTGTGATTTCTGTAGGTTTATCTTCACCCTGTCCTCTAAGGGAGAGAAATTAGAAAAGTTATTTTCATTTTTCAGGTGGAGAACAGAAGCATAGAAACACCTAATGGTCTTACCAGAGCTCAGAGAAGAAAACCATGGCAAAGCAGGTCCAACTTTCACAGGCTTTTAGCTGTTCTGGGATTCTGGCTTACCTTCAGTAGTTGTTGGAAGTGCTTCCTTTCACCTCCATTTCTCTCTTGCTTTCTTTACTCCCAGTTGATTCTCCAGATGAAATTTGCTGTGGTCCATCCAGCTATATCAAACTGAAGGATATTATGGATTGCAAAATGTCATTTTTCTTTTTCCAGCTAACCTCAGAAAATTGTTCTAGAACCTAGATACGACTTCAGAGTTTTCATACCTGCAAATAAGTTTACCTGCATAACTCTGCTAAATAAGGAAGTTGCTTGTACCCTTAACTCTTGATTTATCTCTATAAAAATATGAATCTAAATGTGTAAAAGGAAAAAAGTGGATATCTTTTGTAAAGCGATGGTACTCTCAAGTTGAGATAATTAACCACAAAGGGGTAATTTCGTATCTGTAAACAGAAAGGGTCGTGCTAGTTGTCATAGTAGGTTTGAATGTTCATAAAGAGTAGCTTGAACTTTCTGGTTTGGTTATAAGATGCACAATGCCCTCTAGTTCTTATTCATGGTAGTATCATCTCTTTAAAAGTGAAATTCCAACAAGTACAGCTATAGCAAAATCCGTAGAGTCCAATAATATTATTGGATAGCAGTTGTTAAGAGGTCATTCATTTTGATTTGGCTGAAATTATTTTGAGAGGCTGGATGTATCAGTTAAAAATAAAGAAGGCTACAATAACCCTCTAGATTTAAAACTCAAATAGACTGAACTCTTGCCCTCATTGTTTCCTGCCTTCATACAGCTCAGAGATGCTTGCAACTTAAATTGAAATTGCCCTTCTACATAATTAACTTCTGCCTGCG
Source organism: Baryphthengus martii (assembly GCA_013396935.1). NCBI lineage: Eukaryota > Metazoa > Chordata > Aves > Coraciiformes > Momotidae > Baryphthengus > Baryphthengus martii. Next base: position 386,199 of record VWZK01015560.1, on the reverse strand, counting down.
AAAATTTTGCACCTTTGTAGGGAAGTTCAGTAGCTGAGCTTTAATGTCATGTTGTGGTTTAATCTCAGAGAAGCAATTACTGTTGCTTGGTTACTAGTGCCATCGCTAGCTCATTTTTAAACCAAAACCCATGCTAATTGCACACAGTTTTAGGTTTAAGCTTTAACAGAAGGTGCAAGTGAGGGTTAAGTCTGATTTACGCGTCTCAACTTTCTCGTCTGAGTCATGATGTTTTTCTGTTTCTGTACAGGTATAAGAAATATTTTCCAGTGGGCTGTGGTTTGGTATTCTTTTCTGACGTGTTCTGGTAACTTCCAGGGAGGTTTTGTCGGTAGGATCAAGTACTGATAACTACACAGATTCCAGAGCTGACCAGAAGCCTGATAGCTCTGAGTTCAAACAAACATGAAACTTAAAGGTTAGGAAAGCATATGAAACAAAGTTCATGGAAAAGACAGCAGATAACTTTGTGAGTAGAAACTGATGGTTTGTATGTTCCATCCTGCCAGGGATAACTCACTCCTTTTTGACCGATTTCAAAATCTCTGTTATGCGAATTTCAGCAGCAGGGACAGAGGATCCACCGATCTTGGACTGGAACAAAGGAAGCATCCCATTGATATAACTGGAAACGTTGGCTAGGGATTATATTCCAAATACTGTAATACTTAGTTATAGTGAAGCTAATGACTTTTACTTTGCTTGAAGGGCCACCTTGCAAGCTTTGGATTTATTGTTGCATTAATTAAAGAACATCAGAATGGCCCGTGTGTATTTGACTCAAATGTTATATTGTGTAGACACACTTGCTTTCAAACAGAAATGTTTAGTAGTTCAAATCTTGAATTGAAACTTGGTTGGCAAATAATAGACATACTGGAAACTTAACGTTTCTGCTTTTGAGTGGAGCATGAAATTGAGGTAGACAACCGCAGTCATTCTAAGCCAGTCTCTTTAATTCATCTTCAACACATATTTCATGTGCAGTAGTGCTCTCCCTGTTGTATACATGTCATTCTTCCCTTAGGTAAGTGAATAGGTTAACTGGGCTTTTGCTGGTTTGCTGGTTTTAAGTCTCACTGTCTTTAGGTAGAAAACTTGAGTGCTGCAGATTTATAACCAAAGTTATTCCAGTATTCTGAAACTGTAAATTATGCCTCACTTCATAGCCTCTCCTTTTCCACAGAAGACAATTTTAGTGCTAGGCGAATAAAGTGTTTCTCTCATGAGTAAGGATATAAGCAGACCATCAGTAAACTGTGGAAAAACACAAGCACTGAGCATGGTGCACATGATGAACAAGGCTTGAAAAGAGAGCAAATTCAGGCTTATTGCTGAAACAGAAGATGAGTGACATCCTTACCCCTGCCATTATAGACAGAAATTTAAACTTCTCTTAGAGTTAAAATGCTAACCATGATATTTTTCCCCTGCTATAGTTTTGGGTTTTTTTTCCCAAGCTGCGGGTATCAGGATATTTAAACTCTTGCATGGATTTGCAGATCCTTGTGAACAGAAAGTACCGTGCACTTCATTTTGCTTAATGTTTCAAGTTTATGCTTTTTTTGTTTTCTGGTTACTTCAAGGGCTGAATGTGAGAATTTAGAGCTGAGACCTCAGTGTTGTACCAGCACATACAGACATGGCTGATAGCCATCTGATGGCCAGGAGGTTCTTGCGTACGGTATTCCATGTATCCAAGTGCTGAAAATTTATAGTGTAGATGAAAAAGCTGGGCTTATAAGACAATGTCATTGCAATGTTCTCTGTAGAAAGTTTGTACATAGAGCTGGCTGTCTTAATTGTGCAGAAATGTGCTATCCTTAAAAAGCACTGCATTGAAAATACACCAAAACCGGAACAGTTTGGAAAATGGGAGGCCATGGGGTTAAGTAACCGGCCTGGGGCTCTTCTTTAGAAGTCATTCCTATTTCAGGATATAGGTTTGTATTTATCTGGAGCAATGGGCAGTTTCATTATTGTTTTCCTGTTATCCATACAAATCAGCTTTAGTTCAGGTCTCTGCAATTGAAAAAAAAAAAACAACAAAGAGAATAAAAGAGACCTGCTGTCACAATGGCTAAACACTCAAGAATTACAGCTTGAAAATGAAACTTAGATCTGCAAAGAGCAGCTAGAAAGCCTTTTAGAGTAAGGTAACTGCAAGGGTGTTGCTCTGGCCCTGTCCCCTCACTGTTGCGCAGCCATTTGAAGCTGAGAGCGAGCAGCCCGCAGCGGCAGCACGTGGTTCGTTCTGCAGCTGCCCACACATCCCAGCACTTGCAATGTAAAATTTACTCCTGTTTTGCCCCCTCCCCTCGACCAGCTGACTGATGATTTAAAGTTGGCGTGTGAAGCACCCAGATGTCCAGCTCCAGGAGGAGTCTCTTCAGTAGAATCATCTTCTTGACAACTCATTTTTCTTTGTCTCTTTCTTGGCTTTATAGCAGGTTTTGTAGCACCCGACTTGTGTATCTGGTGCAGGGTTTGACTGCTGCAACTCTGTTTGATCCTCCTTGATGTATTTTATTTTCCCTTAAGCTTATTAGAGGTGCTATTGCCTACAATATAGGTCTTGGGGAGGAAGGAGTGGGTTATGAATCATGTACCTGACATGAGGAGAAAGATGTTCTCCTTTCCAGAATGAATTTCTGACGTTTTTAATCTATAGAAACACCTATACTGCCATGCATGGAGCAGGTGAAATGTGGAAAAGAAACATTGTTATCCCTGTGTATATATAACACCAGAGTTTTATGACCCTGCAGCATCTGGTACATGGCAGCAACAGATTCATCCGGGGGAGCAAAGAGTCTAGTTATATTGTCCTGCACAGGAGGACCCTGGGGTAGTGATATGGGGTCAGGCAAATCAAAGTGAAGGTACCTGCAGAGGATTTTATTCTCTGCAGTGGGTGCTTGGTACTTTCCAAAGAATCTAGTGGTTGCATTTTGTCTCAAATTGTTCATCTGAAGCTACTAATTGCATTTAGAAATTGTCATCCCTCATGACATTGTGTACTGATTGTTGACAAATTCTCTCTCTCTCTGAAATTATAGCAATCATTGTATTTTCCTCAGTCAGTAACTGTGCTTTTAATCTTCATTCTTATTATGGATGGCCAGGACATGATCTGCACACTTATCCTTTCCACATAGTCAGTTTTCTGTGACAGTCCTACCTTACTCTGCCTATTTCTGGGTGAGAGCACTTTGGGTCCAATGGCATCGATGGGATATTTCTTTGATTTCTGTGTTGCAGTGATAATTTGTGTTTTGGTGCTAATAGGAATTTACCTAGATGTCTATAAAATTGTAGATTCCAATGACAGTGGCGGTCTTTTTAATGATAATATACACCTTCAAAGCCACACCATGTTAAAGAAAACAGAACAATGCACTGAAAGCCTAGTTGTATGCTATCTGAAGCTTAACCCTTTATCTGTACCAAAGAAAGGCAGTTCTTTTGGGTGAGAAGGTCAGACTGCCCTTCCGATCATGGCATGCCTCTGCCTTACTGCCCTGTTCAATCTCATCTTTCTCTGATGCTCCTTAGGTGTCTCCTAAAGATGCACTTGGTACACTTAAGCATCAGGATGGTCTGTTTAGACAGACGGTAACCTAACAAGGGAATGCTCTCATATATTATTCCTTGTCAACACAGACGCCGAGAAAGAGATTATTTACAAATTTGTGGTGTACAATTATGATACCTCCAACCTGTGATGGATTGTGCCAGGCAGACTAGTACACTGTGTCCTTGAGACTGAACCATCTCTTTGCCTTGCTAATCATTTTGACTGCTTGTCTCTAAGCTGAACTGATTTGGAGTCAGGTATTTTTTGAATCAGACAGCTAAATTCCCAGAAATGGTGGAGAGCATAAAAGCCTTTCTAATAGTCCTGTAATATCAAAGTGATGTAGTTTCCACGCTTCTAAATTTCATTGAAAATATATATCTCATTGGTGCAAGAACTGCATGCTAGCTCTTCTCTCTAGGCAGTCTTTCAAGCTTTCACCTTCTCTCCTCACGTCAAATGTCTCAAGTTTTCAGCAGGACTTCAGGAGTGTGGGGTCCTACTTAATGCCTATACTGCTTCTTAATACCTAGACTACTTCTAATATTCTTGCGTTGCCTGCAACAGACTTACGACTTTTCAGTCCTATGCCCCAAAGTGTAATTGTGTAAGCAAGCTGGTAAAGCATTACACCCTCCTGACATCTCTCCTGGGCTTCCTCAGGGAGGTGCCCACGTTGACGCACAGCGCACAGGGGCACGTAGAGTGTTTTCTGCTCTACCTTATGCAGCTACGGGGGGCAGAAGGCAACTCTCTCTGGGGCAGTGCAATTCTGTGGGGGCCTGAGGAATTACACAGTCCTGTAGAAACAAACATATTTCTCTTGGCACCAGCAGAAAGCAGATGTTAACCTGATCAATTATCGATGAGGCAGAAGGACAATATGCAAATTGTAACAGACTACAAGCAGCATCTTGTATGTGGTGAAAAATAGAAGAGAAGAAGGAGCTTTGGTATATGAAACAGAAATAAAATGTGTACAGGCATATGGAGCTCTCTGTACTTCAGGATATATTTCTGAAAAACAGCAAATGAGCCACAATTCACTATTAAAACTGAAATGCATTTTGCTGGCTTTACTCAGCCCACTAATTGCCCATGAAAATTCAGGTCTGGTATCTGACACATTAATTACTCAAAAAACATTTACACTAGGGTTTGCAGAAAAGAACAAAGAGAAAATGTAAGTGAGAGAATAAAAAGCTGGAAAGCGAGGGGAGGAGGATTTTAAGACAAGCATTCTGATGCATTAATCACACAATATTCTCTGGGGCCAAATGCTGACCACTGCAGCACATTGTGGAAGTGAGCAAATGCCTGTTAGCCGGACCAAGTCAGTGAGGAATGACAGCTCCCCAGCAGGCGTGGTCACTGGTACACCCCCCTCCACACACACACGTGCTTACATTTCTGTTGGATGTAGAAATGAAAACGTTCTGGGATGGGTTGGGAGGTGGAGGTGGGGAGACCTTCAGGAAGTTTCCACTCAGCCGCTGCATTTATCTAAGGATGCAAGAAGGAATCCATGTCACGGAGCGTTCACACTTCTGCGTGATCAGACGGTGTCCCTGGCTGTCCTCTGCAGAGTTGTGTCTTGATAAGATTGACTTTTTTTGTGTGATCACTGGTATCAATGTATTGCCTGCAACAAACTTATCATCACACCCTAACTCTTCTGAGATCACAGACACCGGTGGAGAAACTCGGTGGTAAATCTAGAACTGAGGAAGAAAACATGAATGACGTGTTGGTGATTACACCTCGTTACAGAACCAATGCCGTTTACATAGGAGTAAATAAGAGCTTTTGGGGAAATTTGGTCTTTATGAAGCCTCTGAGGAATAAAAATGAATTTTTATTTTTTTTTCTCCCAGATTTCATCGATTGCGATGTAAAGACTATTTATATTGTGTGCCAGAAAGGAGGGAGGGAAGTTGTTTGCTATGAGGAGAATTAAGGCGTGAGTTACTATTGAAATTAGTGCTCTTTATCGACTCAATCTTGTCATCTCCAATAACTACAGTTTTACAGAAATGTTAAACTACTTTAAAACTTTCATTTCCTCTTTAAAACTAAATTACTTTTGTGTTTTCTCTAGCAGTAGTGCCGCCCTAAGGCAAGCAAGTTACAGTAGAGCAAACATATAAACAACAATCAAGGCATAATTACTAAATGGGAATAACGCGTTCTAATGCTGCTTCTCCCAACCCAGCTCTGTGTGTACTGTAATGGAAACTCTCTCCTGCTATTTGCAATCGAGCTCTTCAAGCAGATGTCGGATATGCTTGAGCAGTTTGGATTGTCTGGTTCACTGATCATGCAGTTCAATCCAAAGCTCTTTTATACTTTCTCCTAAATTAAGAAAAATTGGGTTTAGGGTTAGATAGGAAACTCTGAATAAAATAATAAAACACAGGAATATTCCTTATATTATCTGTAGCTTTTACTAAATACTGAAATGTTATTTTTGTTTCCAAGATTTGCTTCCCTCATTTTCCTACTATTATCCAGTGTTTCTGTCTCAGTCATGAGCATTAATCTAAATTATTATATGCTTTCTGTGAGAAGACACAACCAAATTAATCTTGAAAAGACAAAAGAATATGCCCCCCTATACCTTGCTTTACAAAATACTACTTTTGCTTCAGTTTCAGATAGCTTTTCAAAATCTGTTGTGTGTATCGCATTGGAGCACAGGTCCTGAGCTTTTTGAAATTTATTCATTGCAAATCACCCTGTTCCTATTCATCTGTTGATATTTTTCCTTAGAAAGAATTCACACTGTGCAAGTTTGAAAAACTCAGGAAGCTAAAAGAATTGCAAATCATGTGAGTAAAGAATTGTGAATCACGTGAGCTTTCAGGTTCCTCCTGACACCATTGGCTCACAGAGGTTCTTCTAGACATATAGAGGGTTAAACCTTTATTGCAGAATTCAAAAACTGTCATTGCTGTAAAATATCGAACTGCATATGTTTAGTCCCATTTATTTCTACTACTGTGGTAGCTTAGAGTCCTAATCAAACATGAGCATACTCTTTGGCAAGACATTGTACAATAGCAGGGGTAAAAAAGTGTTCCTCTTCTCGAAGGACTTCAACTTTGCATCTTAAGGGAGAGAGAGAGGAGAGCAACATAAAGATCTAATCCCTAAGACATGCAGTGCCATCAGAGCACCAACAGACTGCAGTTGGATTTGGTTTTGTTTGTGTGTTTATTTTTAGTTCTGAGGGATAGCTGGAAATACTTTCAAGAGGTATCTTTGTGAATGTTTGGAAGACAACAGAACTGATGATAAACTTTCTTGGGTAGGAGCTGACATGTTATTGGAGACAGCTACTAGCATCACTAGTGGTACCTTTCCAGACTTTGTAAAATGGAAGAATGTTAATCCTACTGTCACTGCAGGATAAGAAAGACAGAGTCAGTGACTGCTCTGCTGTGAGTCATAGAGTCATAAAATCATAGAATGGTAGGGGTTGGAAGGGACTTCTGAAGATCATCGAGTCTAGCCACCCTGCCAGAGCAGTATCTCCTAGGGAAGTGGTCCTAATCCCTGTCACAGCACGTACCATACACTGGACTTCTCTGCTGGGGGCTCAGACTTTCTAGGGCTCTTACCTAGGCAAAATAAACACATGGCTGTTTTGCCACCTGATCTTTCTGCTGCCCTCCACAACTGCCTGCTCTGCCTACAACAAGCACTGACCTGCCAACTGGAAGTTCGCATGGTCAGGAGTCCTAGTGCAGGTCTGGCATCTTCTGTGCCTGTGTGGTGTGAGCTCAGTGGGTAGAGAAAAGTATCCAAAACACTGCGAAAACTATTATTTTGTTGACTGCCTTTCTAGAAGTGTCAAAAACTTTAATATTTTCAGCAGCCATTGCCTGTTATTCTGGATTTAGTATGCAGATGTAGGACTGAGCAAAGGCCATTACTTTCCTGAACAATATTTTTCAGCAGATGAAAAAATAACTTCCATTTTCTGGGATCACAGTCACAGACTAACAATTCGCTTGAAAAAATCAGCCAAACATTGAGCCCAGGGTTTTCAAATGCTGAGTTTCAACTCGTAAAGACAGATGAAAGGAGCTAAATATCTTGGTTCTTCAGTCTGCTCTTAAATTTCCATCCCAAGTGCAGTCAGATATAATCACAATGCCAATACTGGTAATTTATCATTAAAGTCACAAATATCTGTTTGACATTGATAGAGAAAAAGAATGTCAGAGCCCATCAGTGTGCCGTGCGAGAGTCCTTCAGCAAAGAGCTGGCACGGCAGCGTTCCTCGATTAAGCATTGCAGTGGAGTAACTCTGACTTGGCTTTGTTGCGCTTCTAGTCAGAAGCACTTTCTGTGAGTGAGAGTGGAAATGTACCCTCTGTGCGTGCCGTATCGGTGACAGGAATGCTTCAAGCACTGACGCAGGGAGTTGCAAAATAAATTAACTCTCACAGAAATGGAGAACTGCAGAAAGACATCAAATCTGCCCAGAAATGTGAGGATATGCTCTGTTCTGAGACCACCCCCAGCCTCTGTTTGTCCTCTGCAGAAAGTTATTTAGAAGTACTGACAAGACTTTTGGAAATACTTGGACATAACCCATGACTACATAATTTTATCTTTTCCTTTTTTTTTTTTTTTTCACTTTTTCAGCTTCTAGAAAGTGTTCTTGTTAAAAGTGAGCTTTATTTCACTGCTGGGAGTGAAATGGTTGCTTCATAAGCCCTTATCTAACAGTATTTTACGCAAGAAATGAAACTGTGGTGTGTTCAAGGGCAGTAAAGGAAACCAAGAAAATGTGCAGCTGGACCTAGTGAGATGTAGAGGGAGACTGCCTATAATTTATTTTGCAGTGTAATTGCCGTCTGATAGTCTCTAAGGATCTATGTGTACTTTGATCTCTATAGAGGTATCTGAGAGCCAAACCTAATGCTGCAGATATATATGCAAATAGATATAAACTTTAATGTTCAGGGGCATTGTGTCATTCACAAAATATAATGAGCCAAATTATCCTTTTCTTACAGTGTGAGGCCAAAATTCAGCAAAGCATAACGGCACACGCTTAACTTTCATTCTGAAGGCAATGACACTTAGAGACATGCTTAAAAGCTTTGCTGAATCAGACTGGACTTAAGCATTTGCTTGCACTGAGATGTACACTGAAGAGAGTTGTTTATTTGGAACTGAAGTAATGTTCTGTTCAGACTAATGGAAACTACAGGGTTGCTTTCCTTTCTGTTTGAAAAAGTAGTATTGGCTGGGGGGGCAGATCTAGTTTGCTCCTCAGACAAGCCCATTTTACTAAACATCAGAATGGACCTTGCACCCCTGTAAAGTAAGTGCCACTCCAGAGATCTTGGACACAGGGAATGGCGAGCCAATCTTGAATGTAGGGAGCGGTGAACCAGTCATTTGACTGGGAATGATCATGAACTTCCCAGCCTTTTTGACACTGGCAGTTCTTTTTAATTAAGCTACAATATTGTCAAAGGACCTAAGGGACAAGGCAGACACATGGCAGCTGTATGCTCTTGTGGCAGAGGTGGCCAACAGCATCCTGCACTGCAGGAATATAGCCAGCAGGTCGAGGGAAGTGATCCATCCCCTTAGTTTGGCACTGGTGAGAGTACATCTGGAGCCGTGTGTGTGTGTTGTTGCGGGTACAAAAAAAGACATTGACAAAATGAAACAAAGCCAGTGGAGGGTTACAGAGGTGGCCAGGGGCTGCAGCACACGAGCTACAAGGAGAGGCTGAACGAGACGTTTGTTCAGCCCAGTGAAGAGGGTCAGGGAAGGTTTTACTGTGGTCTGCAGCTGCCTGATGGCAGGATATGGAGAAGATGGGACCAGGCTTCTCTGAGGTACACAGTGGAAGGTCAAGAGGCAACAAGCACGAGGTGGGCATTGGAAATACTACCTTAGATGTATGTGAGAGCTTTTTTTCACTGTGTAGGTGATCAGTGTGGGGTCCAGGCAGGCCATGGCGTCTCCATTCATGGTCTCCACAAGGATGGAGATATCCCAAACTGTACTGAACACAGCCCTGAACAACTGGCTCTGCTTGCAGCTGATCTGAGTAGGGAGTTGGACTGGAGACCTCCAGCAGTCCTTTCTGGGCAAAATTATTTTGTGGAGAAATATTGTTTTCTAAAAAGCACTCCTACAGTCTCACATTTCTTTTATCTTCTTTAGCAGTGTTAAATCTGTTTGAGTCATACACATTTACCACAAGTCAGCATTTTCATCACTGTATTTCTGTTTAAATGAAGTCTTCCGACCTGGAGCCGTTTGGTGAGAGAGGAAAAGTAATTATGCACCAAGCTCTTGTTGACTGCAGATTTCCCGCTCATTTTTATGTACCTAGTCATAATCTAACTCTCATAAAATTTAAGCACTGCTGCATTGCTAGCATTTCCATTTCGCCTGGTGATTTTTTTTTTTTGTTAATACTGTGCTACCAATTTACTTAAAAGAGAAGCCAGAGTCTCTTTTTATGGATAGCATGCCTAAATTTCATTTTTTTTGTGATAACATGTCTGAATTCTATTTTGATACTCGCAGAAACAGTAAATTGGGTGAAAAAGTCACTGGATTTTCTTTTATTGTATTCCTCCCAAAGCAATCAGTTCGATTATTATTCATCTGCTGACTTAAAAGTAATGTCACCCCCTGAAACATCTTGTTCAGGCAAAGTGAATTATTTCTGACAAGGATTCATCTGTGGTAGTACTGTGCATTGAGCAGCCATTGAAAGAATATGTAGATTTATCTACTTCTTTTAACATAGATGGGGTAATGAAAGCCCATCTCATCTGTGCACCTCAGAAATCCATGAGTAATTAAGGTAACCAGCCTTTTGTTTGGAAAAGCTGAGTGTTGTGTGTGGTACTCGGAGAAATGATCTGTAAATGAACGAATACAGCTACATCAGTATTCAGCATTATTTGCTACCATGGAGCGAAGCGAAGGAGAAAACAAAAATATGGAAATGAGAAGAGGAGGTAATGCGAGAGACGTGAGAAGGACAAAATCCTTCTGAGCAGCGTAAGAGCAAGGACATTTTCTTTCTTTTGTTTTCTTCCCTCTGCAATAGAACAGTCACTATTCTTTGTTAGGCTGCACTCATTAAAATAACCACAGTGAAGACTACTTCACTTTTTAATTAAAACTCACGTATATCCAAAAATTCGGAAATTTTATCAAACTCTATCTGGAAGGCTTTATTTCAGGAGATTTTCAAGTCAAAACTGTAAGCTAAAGAAATGAGGGTGATTATACAAAGCTGTCCACCCACTGTGAACCCAGGCTCATCCTTCTTCTCTTCTAATGTAAGGCTGAGGCATGCTTAACAACAAACTTTCCCTCTACATCAGATTGCCGCTTTAATAGCTCAGGTTTAGAACAGTATCTTTTTATGTGTTTGTACAATACTTACCGCATCAAGATATCATTAAAAAGAAATCTGTGGTGGTGATACAAACAATTTCTTTAGCACTACAATGAAAATAGCCACTTTTCATATAACGCCTGGCGGAAGAGGTCAAGGTTGTAACTGCTGCTTTACAGAGCAAAGAAGGAAACTAAGTCAGAAAGATAAATGACTTGGTTGCCACCAGTCAAGAGCAAAATGTAAGGCTGCACCTATGCAGGCTTTTCGAGTTCACTTCTAATTTTAACCACATTTGTACCTATCCAGTTTGTTGAGCTGTATGTCTGTCTGCTGGCTTACAGCTTTTTCCTACTAACATCAACTTTGTTAATATACCCGCTGCTAAACTCAGTCCAACTGATGACTAATGGGGTAATAAAGACGCCTCCACCACTTTTCAGCTGTGCATTCCTAGACAGTTAAAGCAAGTAGCCTAGAGGACTTCATCATAACTAAGTTCATATAAGACACCTGGCTTCCTTCTCTTTCTATATTGGTATAGATACTAGATTATTTTTTTGTGTTATGTCCTCAGAAACCGCTAGTACTCCTATGCATTGGAGAGAGCAGCAAGGCTCTGCAGTCCCCCAGCAGCTGTGGCTGTGCCACGGTCGCGGTTAATGAGCTGCATTTGTCTGCCCCAACACTGAGGCCAGCCATGGAGGGAGGTGCTGAAAACCCAGTAACTTTTATGTTTTGTTCAGATGAATGAGAAAAAAACATGGTGCTTGTAATGATAAAGAGGGGAACAGCAGGAGGAATCTACGGGGTTTAGGAAAGTCTTTGGAAGTTAAGTTGGAGAATCAGATTAATTTGTAAGGTTGGATGCAGTGTGAGAGAGGATCATTTGACAGCATTTTTGACACCATGGGTTTGTGTCATGAGAGGAGGAGAGGGCAACTGCACAAGTGAACTGCTTGGGCTGTGTTCTATAAATGGGAAGTGCCAGGGCCTGGTCTCTTTGCTGGCATGCTATTTTCAGCTTTTTAGACAGATGACTTGTATTAACACGTGGGTGATGAGTGTGAGGAGTCAGTCTGGGGAACTTGTGAGTACATGAAGCTCTCCAAGTGCTCATAGCCTTAGGTTTGATCCCAAACTGTTCCCTGACAAACGTTGGCCCTCCCATATGCAATCAGAAATTTTCTTTCAAATCTATTAGCTCCAAAACCCTCCAGCGGATAGCAAACTTCTGTGCCATTTTCTTAAAAGTAAGACAATTTCTCCCTAAGGACATAGAAAATCTATGTATTTGCTATCCTTTTAGCCCTTCTGGAGAAGTTTCAAACTGTCCCATTGGGACACAATTTAATAACCTAAAAATCTGGGTAAAGCATTCACCTATTCATCCAGGAGAGTCTGTAACTTCTAGTGTCCTTTTCATTACATTACTTAAGGTGCCTGTGGTATGCTTATTTTACACATGTCAAATATTTACAATGGGTCAAGTATTATTTGGGCCTTTAAAAATAGCTCTCCTTTCCCTTCGCACAGACAAAGCTGAAGCTTCCTCTGCAGAAGTAATCTGCTGTGGTAGGAACGACAGCTGCTTGGATATAAAGGTCCACTGGGTAGCCAAAATTGTGCCAAGGTGTATCTAAAATAATCACCGCCGTGGCATATAGTGACGTACTCTTGCCTTCGTGCAAAACGAACTGATTGTCATTCGGCAATTTCAAGCGATGTGACCCCCACACACACACTTCTATAGGTATCTTAGCTTGTTCTTTTCAGTTTTTAGTTATTAATACAGACACTTTAGTTAGCAAAGATTTGACAGGAATGAAGGATTGACCTCCTGTGATTGAAGATGCAGACAATCTCAGCTTGTTAAAATAATAAATGGGTACCTGTCAAAGAGACACTCAGAGCAAATGTGGCCCCTGTAGATATCTCTATTGTAGATTTTTAAAAACTCCTTCTGCTTCCTTGTATGGATATTAATTAATAATAATATTTTCTTTCATTGAGATAGATGGAACTGCTAATTACTCTTTCCCCATGAATCCCTCACTAGTACCATTTATCCTGTAATAATTAAACATCTCAAGGCAAAAATGGTTGGTTAGTACTTAGTCACGATTTAAGTGCTAGTAAAGAATTGGCATATAAATTGCTACAAAGAAGGATGTGGTTGGTTGTAGGATCAATCTCTAAAGCAATTAGAAACAACAATGCCGGACCAGGGATTTTGTTTGGTACCCCTCTTCAATGTCTTTGCTCTGAAGAGAGCAAAAGAACTGCCTGATGCTGGCAACACAGCATGCTATAAAACCCCCGTAGCTGTATAAGCCCTTCAGAATCTGGTGTTACAACCTCAGGAGGCAGGAGAAGGTCTCATGGGTGCTGCAGGGCTCCCTGATACGACCATCTCAGATGACCTCGTGCAAGCACCCAGGCGGTCCTGAGCTCAGTAACCACATTGCAGGGGCTACAAAAAATGCAAAAGTCCTCAGTCAGTCTTCGATGATCGTATGATGCCTTATCCACAGAGAGTCACGTGAAACAGCAACGCTAGCTTTTGGTATGCTTTCCTTTCCTAGACAAATTCTCATTAAACTCCATCACCCTGAAATGTGGGCCGCTACTCCCTGCATCTATTTCCGCAGCGTGCATTGTTGTCAGGGATAGCACCAAACCAGGGGCAGCTTTTGGTACAAATGTCTGGTAAGTTTGGTTGTGAACGTACCACACCCAGGCAGTGTCTTACCGCACCGATTTTTATTGCTGTTGGTGTAACAGGGCCCAGGATGCCTGTGCTTTTGCCAGGTTATTCTAGTTTTACTGTGCTGTGAGTAAGATCAGTAACAAGCCCTTAATACCTTAGAATGGAGGCAAGTCTTCCTTCCTCAGGTGTTCAGAAACATTGGTCTTACTGGAATATAAGACTGCTTAAAAGGAAAAATAAATCTGTATTTCCTTAGTCTGAGGGTAGGCAGAGAGACTTTCATTGAAAAAAATTTTTGATGACTGCTTTGCTCTATTGTAAAGATCCTAGTACTACATTGTTTTCCAGGGAAGTAAAGAAGTTCCTAAATAAAGGAAACTTCTCTACAGAGTAGTTGAATATATGGGTATGTTCTTCCATAATAAATTGTTAAAGAACATTAATTTTGGACATTCAAAGCATGCTGAGTTGGTGTGGAGAGAGATAATGAAGTGAGCAGGTATTACAAAATGGCCATCAGAATCTCCACTGGAAGTAAATCTAACACTTCCATGTATTTTTAGGGTAATTATTTTAAGCTATAGGTGAAAGTGGGCTGTTACACTGGGTTTATGTGGAGGGAGGGATATTTTCACTCTTTTTTTTTTTTTTTAATTAAAAAAATTAATTAAGAAAAGAAAAAAGAACAGTAGGCAGTCTGCGTGGTGTTCTGAATTTTCCTCATGCTTCACTTTCTCAGTGCAAGAAATTGAGCACTCAATGTCATCTTCCAAAAGCAGGGGCAAAAGGAGGAAAGGGTAGTTTCTTGGATTGATTTTCTGCATACATACTTAGGCTTGAGTTCTTACTATAAACATCTTGTGTTTGGGTAGCATCACAGAAACATTATTAATTATCATACTTGTCCTTGTGTGCCAGCAGCATCCTACAGGTGTTGTCTAAAATCACTCCTCTATACAAGTCACTAAAAGTTGTGTCAAACAGAACACAAGAGCTTTGAAAAAATTTACAGCTCACGTTTAAGTATCAAAAATTGATGCTTGCAAATCAGTTACAATCTCCCATCATAATGGTTTTGAAAAATGTTTCCTTGATAAAAAATACAGCAATTAGTTTGGGAAAGTTGTGATCTGTGGTACAACATATGTTACTGGAGGAAGTGGCGAGTATAATTCTCTGTTGGTTGGTTTTTGTTTTTTTACTCTACATTACATTCTTCAGCTACTACCTTCATTATTTCAGATATTCAGTGAAGAAGTATCTTTGGAAGTTCACAGGGAGAATTAACACATCATCGTTTATGGTCCTGTTCTGAAATACCCTGCAAAGCAGAGGATCTTCATTTAGTCTGAGAGACGCAACCGTGAACAGAGCCTTTGGAAAGAGCTTTGTTTTGTAAATAACAAATGACTTTCAAGCAAAGGGCTTGAGTCACAGCATTAAGAAGTCACCATTTTCTTTGCTTTAAGCTACTGCTCTTCCAATGAATTTCGGTGACTAATGATGTACCAGCACCTGCTCCTTTAAAATAAAGTAGGTTCATGTAGATCACCTTCAGTGGCTTATGTTGTGTTTGAAGAGGCTGAGAACAGCAATTTTCCTCTCCTCAATGTTAGTGTTTCTTGTAAGTCCCAGCCTCTAGCTGAGTTTCAGGAGATAGAATTGCAAAACAGGGAAATGATGCATGCTCAGCTTTAGCAAAAACAGGCTGAATGATCCTGTGACTTTAGCAGTTTATTCATTTGTGTTCCATGTAAAAGAAAACCTGTTAAGAAAGAAAAAGAAAGAAAAGATTAGTGGAATTATCTCAGTAATCAATGTCATGGCAGAAATCAGACCATTAGCTTTGAAATACTGAGAGTGGGACATGAATAACTTTTTAACCATCTGAGGACAGAGGAACTGACTCCAGTGTTCATTAGTCTAGCCAATAAAGCAGTATCACTGTTATTAGAGTCTTACTAAGATTAATGGAGATTGAGGCACAAATTTGATTTTTGTCTATGGCTAATAAAAAATCATTTACCACTTTTCAGCCACTGCAATATCTTTGGAACTAAAACTAGACTTCTAACTCACTCGGTAAGTATATCATGTTTGACAAGAAATACCTGAAGTTCTTCATTTATCAAAACATTTCTAAAAGTTTCCAAGACAGAAAGCTTTAAAACAGCCTTGTGAGCATCAGACACTCATGAGTGTCTTGGGGAAAGAAGGAAGAAAACTTCCAATGTAGTGTGTATTTGTAGGTTTGGGATTCTGTGCTGAGACCCATACAGGCAGATTTTGCACCAATGTATGTGCTTACAGGAGTTTTCAAACAACTGAGTCATTTACCCAGGTCTCAAAGCAAGCTCATAGAAGACCTCACAGTTTTGGTTAGGGACATGATCCTGCACATTGTGCTGTCAAAAGCGTTGTGCTGGGAATGGCATTAGGCTTTTCTGGAGGGTGTCCTTTACAACGTGTTGTTCGCTAGGCTGGTGTGGGTAACACTCAGTTAATCTGTTTTGTTCATCTAATCATAGGCTGTAATTATTTTAATACTCAACCCAGCCATACACAAAAAGAATAATAATGTTTTTGCAACTGTATTTTAAATTAAATTTGCCTTCAGCTGCCTTAGATTGTTTGGAGTCTGTGTGTCAAAGATAGAGGCCAATGTTTTTAGCTAACCGTCATAGTGACTTCATTTCTTGGAGTCCAGTTGCATCTATAGTAAAGTGCCTAACGTGGGTGCTCAAGCCATGCCCTCTAAACAGGAAGAAGTTAAGCTTCTAAATTCAGTTCCTGGCTTTTGTTAGATTTACTATGATGTTGTATTTTCTCTTTCACCAGAGACTTTAGGCAGGTAATTTTGCTTTTTCAGCACTTCTTCTTAGCAAACTGTGTAAGGTATAAAATGTAAAGATGCATGTTGTATCAATAAGGTCAAAGAGCAAATAATAAATGAATGGCACATGGTATTCCACAAATGTAACAAGGAAGCTGTATTTGCACCAGAAATTCGCTTTTAGTTAGTAGTAGTGAGACACTCACTGCTCAGAGAAGGATTCAGTTTGCTTTCTGACAGGACTGTAAGGAGAACACCTTGCAGGTTGAGTGCAGCCGCTTCTTTTTCTTCTTGCTGCCTTAGGTTATTTTCATGAACCTTGGCACTGTTCTGAAAGCTAGAACACAATGAAAATAAATATATATGCAGCAGCTGTATGTTTCCTGTTTCATCTTCAGAGAATGGATATTGTCACAGATAAGGAGGAGAGTATAAATCATAAAATCATTCAAGTGTACTACCTTACCAGTACCATCTCTTTGCTACTACAGTGTCTTCCATGACACTGATTCCCTTGGTCTAGAGGAAAGCAGCAATTTCTGCTTCTCACTTCATCAGCTGTCTAACCAGGCAAGCTTTTAAACCCCAAAACACTGTACTTGAAATTCTAGATCTGCTGAACACAGTGCAGAATTGCCATGGCCTTCCCTGGACACAAAATTTCTTGGGTTTAAGCATAAATCTAGGCTTTTGAATTGATTTTTTTTGTCTTGTAGCATTCATTTGTAGCGTAACAGCTCTAAAAAACTTCCAGTGAGACCCCATTCTATACTAGCACAAGCTGCGCCATCTCTCAATATCAAAATAGGACCTACCCAAAAAACCTTTCAGTCAGACAAGGCAGACTGACAAGGAGTATTAGAAAAGTAGTGCTGTTAACACCTTCCAGTTCCTGCTACCGAGTGTCGCCTTAATAGCGCGGAGTTCTCCAGTGACTTAATCTTTAAGCCAAAACTAAGTGTGGATGAACAAGTTTTATTCGAAATTGTGAGTCAACTCCTCAGCATATAAAGCTTTGGTCTCAGTGGGATAACAATGAATTACTTTGAGCTGAATAGATAGGACCTGTATCTTTTCATTTTTCAGTAAAAGCGCTCAGGTCCTGTTGGTTATCCCTTCATTAGCAGGTGTGGGGGGCATTGCAGGGGAATGCTCTCCCTCGTGGCTTTGGAGCAGATGGTGCACATCATAAAGAAGGCTGCCCACCAAGCAGAATTTGCTCAAATGTGTTCTCATATCAAGCAGTCGAAATAAATGTAAGCGCTTCTGTCCCCAAAGTAAAGCTTACAACATCCCTTAAACTACCACAGGCGAATGCATGCACAAAAAAAAAATTCTGTTTGATAGCAAGAGGATCCTGTGAAGGCTTGTGCTGTTTGCAGCATCAAGTGTGGAAGTAGTCCATGTTTGCAGGGATCTACTAAACTTCTTTCTCTGTGACTCAGAGAAGAAATGCTCAGAGATGGTTCCTAAAGTAGGACTCAGCACCCAGGAGATTCCCCCATATGTTTAAAATGCTATTTAAAGTCTCACATGGCAGCATGATCCTGTCTGAACATCTTTTTCTTTCCTCTCTTCTCAAACAAGTACTGATGGCCCAAGTCCTTTCTTTGTCATGAAGACCATCTGGAGTTTCTCTGCTCTTGCCTTCTCTGGTTAGCCAGGATCTGGCAAGGCTCATCTAAAATGCTGAAAAATCAATCAACATCTCCAAGGTCGATTCAATTCTTGTTTCCTCTTGCAGACTGGAGCTGATGATGTCTTTTTGCTCTGAAAGAGTGGGGAAAAAAAAGAAGCAACCAACCAACTCACTTATCTGATGATCTTGTAGCTTGACCTATTTCATACTGTTCTGGAGGCAGAGACGGCAGGGCTCCTGTTTCATTGCAGGTTACGTTTGGCTAGTGAGCGGTTAGTGAAAGGCAGGCCCCGTATCCATTCGTCTTGTTTTATGGGTGGAAATCTTGTGTTGAGCTTTAGAGGTTTCTGATTGCTTTCATCTTTATGTGGGTTGTTAATCTAAGGGCAGAGGTTGCATATCCTTACTTTTAGCATCGATGAAAAGGATTGACTAAAAACCAGTTGTTCTGAAGTGATTTTAAGTGTCACCCATTTTTCATTCCTCCTCTTTTCGCTGTAGAAATTCTGAAATCTATTCAGATCGCATAAAGTACAAACAAAGAGAAGCCAAGTGTTTTAGTGCAGCGACCAGCATGCCTTGCAGATGGGTTATAATAAGATGAGAGCTGTCTTTGTCAGAACTGAATCCATACTTTTCATGTACAACCTTTACAAATTGTGCCCAAGTGGCAGAGTTTGAATTACTTTTTTTACAGCTTTAGAAAACAAATGCAAAAATCTTTCAAGTGCATTCAAAGTCATTACGGTACTTTGCTGAACTGAATCAATTGTCGTAACCTCTGTGGGTGTGTAAAATATGAAATTACTATCACTCTCGTGGTCTTTCCAAGTTTGTAAATTAGAAGGAATTGATTATAGGTGCTTTTGGAAAGGACTCTGGTGTATTAAAAGTGTCTTGATGACAAACAACAATATATTATTTGTAAGATCTTACTTGATGAAACTGTCTTGTCCACTAATGGTTGTTTGTCTTTGTTATTGTTCTGACTTGCCTTCTAACAAATTGATGTGTAGGCTGAGATCTATCTTCTGATGACTTGGGGAAACAAGAGACCTTGCCTATTAAAGCGGTTCTAATACTTGTTTTATTTGATAATGTAAGATATTTTAAAGTTAGTTAATGCCAGTATTTTCCAGTTTAGTCACTCTTTCCCAAAGGGCCAATTTTTATAAATAGTTGCTGTAAATTTATTTTAAAATGAAGAAAGCTGTCTGATATTCTGACTACTTATTTCACTATTCACATTTTATTCACTTCAGAGGTTCTATAAATTATGTTGTAGCATTTTTCTTTATATATTATTTCATAGCTTGCTATTTTCTTATCTCTTTTTCTTTTCTCTAGACGTCAGTTAGTAGCAGTATGTGAACCTCAAAAGATTTAGAGCTTCATTTTTGTTCAGATTAGTAACCAAATTCAGCTAAAAGTCTATAACAGTTTAATGATTAGTATCAAAATAACATCTTTCAAAGTATTTGTCTATAATTTCAGAAAACAATAGATCAAAATAACATAAAAATATGTCATGTTTTGAAAAATATTAATGAATATATAAATAGTCAAAACCCATTCTTCAATTTATACTTAGTAATGTTTTAATTCTGCTGGTTATTAAGCAGAACCTGTTCTCCTTGATTTGATTAGACCTGAATTGCCGGCCGCTTACTCATTTTCCAATGTGGAAGTGGCATCTCATGCTTTCACTTATACTTGATGTACAAGGAAAAAAAAGGTATATTATACGTGAGAGAGTTGGAATAATGCATGTTAACGTAACAGGCTAGAGAGGTAGGCCCACGCCAACCTCATGAAGTTCAACAAGGCCAAGTGCAAGGTCCTTCACTTGGGTTGAGATAATCCCAAGCACAAATACAGGCTGGGGGATGCGTGGGTTGGAGCAGCCCTGCAAAGAAGGGCTTGAGGGTGCAGGTTGATAAAGTGCTTAACATGAGCCAGCAGTGTGCACTGGCAGTCCAAAAATCCAACCATATCCTGGGCTGCATCAAAAAATGCATGGCCATCAGGTCAAGGGAAGCGATTCTGCCCCGCTACTCTGCTCTTGTGAGACCCCACCTGGAGCACTGCATCCAGCTCTGGGGCCCCCAACACAAGGAGGACATGGATCTGTTGGAGAGGGTCCAGAGGAGGCCACAAAGATGATCAGAGGGCTGAAGCACCAGCTGAGGACAGGCTGAGCGAATTGGGGTTGTTCAACCTGGAGAAGTAAAGGCTCTGGAGAGATCTTCTAGTGGCCTCCTAGTACCTGAAGGGGGCCTACAGGAAAGCTAGAGAGGGACTTTTTATAAGGGCATGTGGTGACAGGACAAGGGGCAATGGTTTGAAACTAGATCAGGGTAGATTTAGATTAAATATTAGGAAGAAGTTCTTTCCTCTGAGGGTGGTGAGACACTGGAACGGGTTGCCCACAGAAGTTATGGATGCCTGATCCCTGGAAATATTTAAGACCAGGCTGGATGAAGCTTTCAGCAACCTGATCTAGTGGGAGGTGTCCCTGCCCATGGCAGGGTGGTTGGAACTAGGTGATCTTTAAGGTAAGGTCCCTTTCAACTCAAACCATTCTACGATTCTACGAATATAGAGATCATTACGATTTGGTTTAAGGATTGCATTGGTTCGGATTTGGAATAGTTGGATACTGATAATAAGTATGGTGAGAGGAAATAGACACGGGTGAAGACTTGATTTACTGTCTTTCTCTGAACACCCTCTGCAGGCCACCAAGAAAGACACACTGTCAGCTTTGACAGACTGACCCATTATGGCAGTTCTTTATGGGCTGTTGTCCCAAATAAAGGCAAAGAAATTCCCTGGGCAATAGATACACAAATAAAATGGGAACGTATTTTAGAAATAATCAGCCAGTTAAGTATGTTTTCCATGTTTGTCATTCTGATGCAGTAGGACCAGATATGTAGCTGTGGATTGTGGTTTTACGTCATGTAAAAGAAAATCTTAGAAACTTTGGAGCTGCACATTATATTTCTCTAATTTAATATGTCCTGCAATCACTAGAGCAGAAGATCCAAAACTATCAAGAGGGAAATGTTAAGTTTGACATCATCAGGTTTTTCAGGATTGGAATCAAGTTTCATGCATTGCATTGTTGGGAATCTGCCCTGTTGAAAATTCCTAGTGATAACACCAGTGGGTTACAATGTGAAAGGCTGAACAGAAATACTTGGAAGGAACAAAGAGAAATCTGCTCTGTAGCATATGGGAAGTTTAAGATGTGTCAGGTTGTTAAAGATGATATTCCCATGTTTTTCAATGAAGTTTTTAGAGGTGCATGTGATAAAAATAAATGAAGAAAGGAGCCTATTTTTCATCAGGTAGATTTTCTCTGTGTTGCATCGATTATGTCTACACACATAATCAAATGACTGCATATGTTGTACGTAAAAAAAGTCACCTGTTATGCTGCTATTCGATACCCATCACATTTAGTTTTTCACAGACTGAAAAATAGCATTTACAAACTGAAACGAGGGATTAAATAAGACAGGAATGTCTCGATTTTAAAAGACTGTGGTGTATGTTTGAATTTGACAGGGAAGGGCTTAAATACTCTTAAAACAGCAACAAAGGCAGGAGCTCTTCAAAGACCTTTAACGCTTCTTTAACACTGTAAGCTGACTAGGCAGGGAAAATGGCGACAGGTGGAGCTTTTACAGCTCTACCAGTATTTGTGCCAAAATTCGGACAAGCTCTAGTTCAAATGGCAGCTTGCATCCTCACATGACAAATTATACCTGGTCAGCACGAGAATGGAAAATAAAAAAGACAACTGTTTTTTTCTACCTCTGGGTTCTTTCTGGAACTAAAATACTGCTTTCCTAGAGTTTGCTTGAAAAGAAAACCAACCTGCAGCAGTGATAAATGTCCAGTCCAACTGACCAGTGCGGAGAGGTCATCCAGGTGTTCTTGTCAAGGAACAAATAGATGATGCTTCCCTGTGTGACCCTTAGTTACTCCACGCAGTGCCTCACCGAAACATTTCAGCACGTAATAGCTGTCACTCCTTTCAAAACCGTAAGCCTGTGATGTCTTTATATAGCTTCGGAAACAGTACAGCAGTTCACTGTGGCAAGCTTTATGGTTTTGACAATATATGCCTTTGCTCTTCTTTAAAACAAAAAGGGTATTGTTGAAATCCCTGTGGCTTTATTACATACAAGTGGCCAGCTCTTTACTTTTTCGGTAATCCACATCTGTCAGCCACTGCTTACGAGATAGCCCAGGGGTTATCTGCCCTCTGTTATTGCTTTGATTCCTTTCATTTGTTTGCTTGCCCAATTTAATAACAAGGAGAAATCCAGCTTCTTGATGATTTTGTTGGCATAACACCAAGCTCATCGGCACTTAACTCCAAGATGGTGCTGCGGTTGCAGCTCTATGCATTGGAAGCCGCTATATTGGTTCAGCATCTTTGCCTAAGCGTCTTGCTGTTCGGTTTATTCTTTGTTCTTCCTCTGTTGCTCGGTAGTTGTTGTGCAGCAGCCATGTGGGCTTATTCTATCATCTCAGAGAAATGTTTCATAAAGCAACAAAATTTCCTTTGAGTGTAATGAACCATTCTGTTATGTGAATTTTGGGGTTTTGTCTGTCTAAATGTTTTAAATATGAGGGGATACAATTGCTGTAGTTCCTTGTGGTCTACCAGCATGCAGAAAAGCTGTGATACATAAATAACAGATGCAGAAAAGAACAGAGCAGAAAATTGCCAATTAAAGAACATTGTATAACAACTTCTCCATCTGGGTCACCAGCAGGGTTTGAACCCAGAACGTGCGGTGTTGCACACACCGGGAGGCTGTTAGGGGCTAACAGCCCTTCCTGCAGCAGTCCTGGGAGAGGTGTGCAATAAAACCATTCTCACTTGTGCTGCTTTCCTACTGACGATGAGGAAGGAGGAGTTTCTCACTTAAGTAGCACGATGCAATAAAAATTTGGCCAGTTTGCTTTCTAGTGCAGTCAAAGCAAAAGATCTCTCTAGACAATCACTTTCTGCAATTTAGCAGGGATTATTTTTTTCCTTCCACAGGTGCAACCGTAGTAACTATTCTTTTTTTTTTTAAAGTGTTGATGTATAGTGAGGTGGTGATGTGTGAATGTTTCCCACCTCCTTCCAGGTGCTGTTGCTCACCTTCATGAACGTTTCAGCTTTGCTGATGTGTGCCTCCTCCTTTCTTGCTGTGCTGTTGAATAGCCATCACCAGGCTGCCTAACAGCGAGCAGCTGCTTCTCTGCCAGTGCAGAGGAGGGAGGGGAGTGTGAAAAGCATTGCCCTTTCTCCCACATGGTATCTTCCTTTCTCTAGTGCTTTACAGAGATTGTCGTCTTACAGAGGGAAATCTGTCTAGGCGTTGGTGTTGGGGTTTTCTCTGTTTCCACAAAAAATGATCTGGACACTGCTATAACTTCTGGTAATGTATATAGACAAAGACTAAGCTACTCACCGGTTTCTTTCCAAGAGAAACAGTCGTGGGTACTGCAAAACACATACCTATCAAACTGCCTGTTTCTTGTTTGGGGAATCTGCCAGGAAGTTGCTCACAAGCTTTGCTGCCTGTGCTTCCCGCAGCCCTGTTTCATAGGCAGGTGCATCCTCCTAGATAACCCTCAAATCATCTCCTCATGGCAGAGTTGCCCTTGAGCGCTTGAGCAGCTCCCAGCGTGGCGATGCCTTGGTACACTAAGTGTGGGGGCGATGCTTTCATCAGGTAAGGAAGACAGCTTCTGACACATCAATGGGGAACAGTTCCCACAAATCCCAATGTCAGGTCCAATGTGAGGATACCGCCACTTGTATGCCAGCAGAGGTGCTAGCCTTCCTTGTCAGCTTTCAGAGTGATTTACAAAATAATTTTTAAAATTCATGAACCTTCTTCTTTATAAAGCATTGTTGTGAAGTTGAATATATTATTACACAGGGCGACCATCATTCATTTCTAGGAAAGAGTATGTGACTGTGCTTTTGAAAGACCAGGATGCTGGGATGGTTTGCTTTGGAGAAAAGGAGTTCTTGCACTGGATTTAGTGACTGATCACTGAACACTTTCATGCATGAGCCTTCCAAGAAAGGACTACTGCTGTTTGGTCTGTTTTTTTCCAGATTTCATTTCTATGTACACACCTTGGCTAAGATATTTTTCTTTTTTTTTAATTACCTCTTTTTTTTTTTATGATTACATATTCATTCTCATAACTTAGAAGCTGATCTAATCAGAAATATAAGTTTTCCAGTTAACCTGTTTCAGGGGCAGATACAAGTTTTGCATATGGTTTATCGCTACTACAGCTCTCCACTCAAAGCAGAGCTGGACAACATGGATCCTACCAAGCTTTGCAGGTGAGTTCTTCCCAGTCAATAATAACTAAACACAGTGGGGAAAAAAAAAAAACAAAAAAAACAAAAACAAAAAACAATTAATTTCTTATTTGTCACAAGGAAGCCCTCTAATGTGGTATTGCCTTTGCAGGTTATAGGCCATAAGCTTTATCCTGAGTTTGCAAGAGCTCAGGACAGAGCCATGTCAGGTCTGCCTTGTCTGAACTCTTCTTGGTCTGCCTTTACTTTACTTGGTTTATCTGTGATGGCAATTTCTCTAATCAATTAGACCTCTATCTCTCTTTTGCTTTTGTTTGTCTGTGATGGAGATCTTCGCTTTTGTATCGATAGCAGTAACAAGCAGGGGTCCTAGTAAAGTTGGATATTTATGACTCCAGCACAACGATGCAGTGAAGTACAGGCTCGGTTCAACAGCAGGGACACTGAGAAGGAGGTGCTGGATGCAGCAGGGGGGAGTGCCAAGATGGGAAGGATAAGAGGTGGGGCACAAGCTTGGCATTGGAGGCACAACAGCTGTAACAACTCACTAGTGGTCAGTTAAAAAAAAATATAAAAAGTGTACTTCCTCTGTACTTGTAAACAAGAATTTTACTGTACCATACTCAATATCACTGTGCGGTATTACGATAAGAAATAAAACACTTGCATGCCATGTTAAGAGGTAATTGGCATGCTATGCAAACATGGTCATGAAACTAAAATCCAGAGCACCAAAGACAGTTTAAAAATCACAGCCACATCTTCGTGAGTGAGTCCTGTAAATACACAGAGCTGCACTGAACCAAATGCGTTCTGGTCAACTAGAGCACGAGCAAACCCACTGAGTGTGATTAATCGGGATAAAGGCCATAGGTTGGGTGTTATTGCTTTGTCTTTTATTGAAAAAACAGCCTTTGCTTCACAATTTATTAGTTTAAAAACTGATATTGACCTGAATTTGAGATAATATTGGTAGAATACAACTCTATGCCTCTGTGATTAGTGACAGTGCAAAACACCTCCAAGTTCTCATTTTTCAGCCTGTGAGTATCTTATGGTTTGGGCTTCATCTCAACCACCCCCACCCCTCTGCAGACCATCCACCAGCAGCCTCCACCCTGGGGCAGCCTCCCTGGCACTGCCACTGAATGCTGATATGGACCAATATAGAATTCAGTGGGCAGGATTCCCTCTCCCTCCCAGCTCAGGGGATGGGGGACTCTCTTGTCTTAGTGCTTTGAACACATTAAGTATGTCAACCATTGGAGAATGGGATCTTGGTCAGGATTCAGGGAGCAGCGCTGGACACACCCTCTGAGTTCTACTGTTCTTGCAGGCAAGGTGCTATTTTTCAAGAGGATCTGTACCCATGTATGCTTGTATGCAGGAGAATGGATTGGTTTTTTTCTGAGATTTTGTTAACTACCTCAAGAGAGGTTTAGGGGGTGATACAATAATATCTGACCATGATTAGAGCCTTCCCTTAGGGTTTTTGGTAATTCAAAACTACTGAATGTCCCCTCTAGAGTTTTTTGTGATTTCTGACCTTTGCCTTACTTGAGCTTCAACAGTTGGCCAGAAGAGAAGAAATGCCTCTTCCCATGACATGAGCAGCCTGACAGCACTTTGAGGTACTAAATATTAACGTTTCATGCTTGAGAGACCCTGGTCTCCTCAGTCCCCTGCTTCCTGCCATGAGGGAGGGCTATGATCTGTATTAGCATCTGATATTGTGTTGAGCAGCAAAAGCAAGTCCTTGAAGTGCTCCGATACTAACATTGGTCATGGCAGTTGACAGGTGCTGGCAGGTACGCTGCCTTTTGTAATACTGATGAACGGGCTCGTCTGGTTATCGGTAGGTAACAGAAAGCAGTCATAGATCAACATTCATGTTTTTTAACATGTTTTATGTCCCACTGACTTCAGCTGCTAGCCATTGGCCCAGGCTCTCTGCAGCTGATGATAACAGCAAGCACATTAAAACATGAGAGATGAAAGATACCTTTTCAAGTATTGCTTTAAAAAGGACAAGGACCACTCACAGACAGTGACCGCATTGTAACACTGGAGGGCAGGAGGTTAGCCATGAGCTGTGACTGCTCTGCAAGCAGCAAATGCCCCATCAGGTGGGTAAAACAGAGAGAAAATCATCATCATTAATTATGGTTTTAGCGGTAACGACGCTTTCATTAGAAAAGACCACAGAATAGTTCCGCTGAATGTGAGAAGTGTAGACAAAACTACAAGCCAAAGGCCTCTTGCACTTATGAAGTATAAGCATTTTAAGCAAGATATTATTAACCTGGACATAGCATGCTGAAATAGGCTATCTGATGACAGTGCATAAGTATGCCCTGATGTTGTAACGTCACTAATAGGGTAAGCAGCAAACATACAAATCTAAGCAGAAATGTAAAAATAACACATAACAGCAAAGTGATCACTGGGGAATTATATACTTGTACAAATGGGGTTACAAGAAAACATGTATATAGTAAGATCTTCAAGAAAAAAATACTTAGGACAGGTAGGATGTATGGTGGCATGAAAAAAAAAATACGTGTATCATACATATTTATGTGTGTGTGTATGTGTATAGACCACACAAAACAAGCAAGCAAGATTTCTGGTAAAACCAGAACAAGTCCGAAAAATAAACAGTCAGAAGCAGATAGGCTGTCTTTTTGGAGAGGTGAGCTATGAGCAGAACAACGGGAACAAGTGAAAGACAGACAGTTCATAGGCTGGACCACCCTCAGTCAGCACCAGCTACCTACACCAACCACGTGATTGCTATACACTCACAGCTAGTTTAGAATAAGACTCTTAAGGACTAAGTGATTTGCATATGTAATGATCATTATTCGTGAAGACTAGTAATTAACCATTAGCAATCTTTACTCTTAGTGAAAGTTAATCTAGTCTTGTTCTGAAATTTGAGACTGGCCTGATCTATCAGTCTTTCAAACACTCCCATCACATTGATCTCTTAATTGCCTGATAAGTGCATACAACCATATAATATGTGTGTGTGTGTGTGGTCAGTCACGAGAAGGGAAAAATTAAAACATCCAGGACATGAGTTGCTCTAGACTTTAAAGCCAGGTCAGAGACTCTAGGATATGGCCCATGGCAAGTTCTGTTACACAGCTAAGAGAGGCAGACAGAAAAGACAGCCAGCAGCAGGGGCAGCCAAAAATCCTTGTCATTTCTGGTTCTGAGTCAAAGGTTTCTTTCCATTCCTCTATTTTGCCACCAGCCGATCAGCCCCTACCCAGTTGCGCTGCTAGCGCTGCGATGAATGCCGCTCTGTTGTGAGAAGTGCACATCCCCTCCTGAGGTCCATGGAATTGATAGCTTCTGCCTCATTAGAGACCATATCAAAGGTCAACTTCCGTAATGGAATAAGCTTCGGCCTTCGTGCCGCTGATTTGTAAGTAGAGAAAGGGAGGATCATTGATGCCACAAGCAGAAATTAAACAGAACTGCACTTCCAAATTGGCAGCACCCTTCCCTTCATGCACTTCCACACACCGCAGTATAATGTACAACACATATATACAGTTTTAAGACTGTACATTATATATCGAAAGCATTTAACATACTTCTGCAATCCATTCCTCTGCCTCCTCTTGTTTCTGATTAATTTTCCTATCCCAGCACAGTTTCTGATAGATAAGAGCAATGTTCAACCTGAGAACATAGAAATGTTCTCATATTTAGCTTTTTCTCCTTAAAATTACACTCATCCTGGGCAAGTGTGAATTTCTTTATAGCCGTAACAGTTTTCCATTTCTGCTACCTTTGGAAGTGCCTGGGAACAGGAGGGTACTACCGCTTGAACTGGGAATTACCCACCTCGACACCACCTCTCTCCCTGCAGTTTCAGCCCACATTGATGTTTGGGACACCTTTCGACTACCTTGTGCTGCCTAATGCCATGCAGGGTAACCTACCTCTCAGCTACACTTGCTCAGCGCAGACTTGATTTTCAATCCAGATGGTTGTATTTATTCAAAAAGGTACAATGTTCATCCCAACTTGGATGGCTGTTTTTTTGTAAATTTTTTTTTAAGTCTTGAGAGATTTCACAAGACATTTAAACTTGTTTGTACTTCTAGCAAAAGGCACCGCTCCTGCTGCCAGAGCCAGGCAGGAGCTCCTGTGTATGTGCATGTGTACCCAGGAGCGGGCAGAAGAGGTCTGGAGTGGAGAGCACTGGGTCTGTTTAATGCATACAGGTGCCTTGCTTGTTGCCGCATTGCCGCGATCGCACGGGCTGCGGAAATATAGCACTTTTAGGCACTGCTCTTAGGAATGTACACAGGACCCTTCCACTGCGTAGCCATGCATCTCCAGAGGGAGTGAATGAGTCCCTCGTGTGACATCTCCCTGCGTTTGCCTTCAGAAATTCCTGGCAAACTATTTTGCAAGTGTAGAGAGGAATGCTGTTCTTTATTCAGACACTTATTACATGAGGCTGTGGTACTGTTTGAATCACAAATTGCATGCTAATGGCCTAATTCATAAGCCATTGACATTTTTTATGAGTCCTTAACATTCAAAAATGAAGAATTTGTGCTCAAAAAATAATTTGCATTGCAAAATTCAATAATTTAGTTTCTCATATTCATTAATGCCTAAGCCCACACCACATAACTTACCCTACTCTAACTACACTTCCGAGCACACTGATAAAAACAGGATCCACCGTAGTTCACATAAAGTGCTCCTATTTGCAACTAACTCTTTACCTGCCCTGATTGATTTTATTTGTAGAGAGGAAAAATCCAGCTATGCGGCAAGTGTGATGAATGCACTAAGCAATGGCTGCTTTGAAGCTGCTTTCTGCTCTAATCATGTTTTTCCCCAATGGCATTAACTACCATAAAATATGAGATCATAAAGGGTAATGATATCAGACAACAAAATCATCCTGCAGACTGCTCGGTCCCACTGTATTAGGGGAGGATTCATGTTTCATTAATGAAAACTTGCTTTGCTTTTGACCTAATAGCACTGGTTGTCAACACCAGATGAGAAGACTAATAATGAAGTGTAGCTCTTAAATCATCCTCAGATTCCAAGTGCTGTGTATCGACCCCTTTTACAGAGAGAGAAACTGAGGCATACAGAAAGCAAATAAGCCAAATAACTCTTGCAGGGTCAGCTGACTTCATCCAGAACTCAACACAGCTGCTGTTTGATGTGTACGTGTAAGGTGCTATTAGACAATCGGTGCTATCTTAGAAAGTTTTGTAAGTAGTATTTGGGGTGTTGGAGCAGAATAACTACGGCACCCTAGGCCAGAGCGGAGAGTGAAAATCTGGAGGGGCTGCACATTGGTGGCTGAATGGTATTGCACAGATACTTCCAGGCAGGATTTGTTAAGTGACAAGTAGCTTGATAGGTCTTTGCATGAGGTGATGCTCACATGGGGATCCTATCTCCTGAAAAGGGTGGTTGGCTGCTGCCAGGATGGAGATGGGAGTCTCTGTTATAAGCGTCCTTGCAGAAACGTCTTCAGCTGGCTTAGGTGGGAGGCTCTGAACTACTGTGCTGCTAAATTATTATAACTCAGCTGGCCTGTGATCCTAGGGGACCGCTCCAGCACATGTTTAATTCATTGCTATTGGTATATCTTAACTAAAGATAAAACATCTCTTAAATAGCTTAACTACGTACAAATGACTTCCCACATACTATTTCTGCAGCAACAGTTTCTGTTAACTATTTACAAATGTCTTAGCGGTGCACAATTTGGTCCCTTCTGCAGCAGAAATCCCTAGCGGGAGTCTCTGGAGGGCAGGGCCAGATTCTCCACCCAGGATGTTAACTAACACATTTAGGCATTCAGACTGAGCTAAGCACAGCAGGAGCTGCCTGGGGCAACTTCTGCAACCGTCCAAAATTTCCTCCCGGAGAGCTCTTTTAACAATCATTCAAAACCGTAATTGTGGTGGTTCAGTCAATCACCTCCTTTCCAGCTGGCCTTTTGTCTCAAGCCAGCCCCTTATTCCATCTGTGCTGAGAACTGGCTGGGCTTTCTGGATCAACCTGGTACTGGTGCCCTGAGTGTGCACACAAGCGCAGCCCTGAAACCCAGCAACTCCACAGCTAGAACTAAAGTTATTTCTACTTATAAATTTATAACCAAATTATAACTTATATCCCGTAGTTCTTGCCACAGTTTTTTTCCTGTAACGTATTCAAAACTGGCTTCAGAGCGCCTTGCACCCCACCACAGTACAAACTGGGTGCATACAGCTGCAAACCCGGTTTGACTAGACTAAGGATTAATTTCTCTTTGCAATGATATTTCAAATAATAAACTCCAAACACATCTTGAGGGTTTTTCTGTGACATTTCTGTTCAGTTCTAGTGAAGAGAAAATTGTGATTAACAGGGTAATTCACCAGCATCTATTCTGTCCCAGTATAGAGTCTGATCTTGCTTGCATAGCACAGTAGAGGAAAGAGATGTTTATTCTAGACCAGTGAGTGCTTTCCAGTGTCATTAACTAATTGAAAGGGAAGATTTTGCAGTCACTTTATTGGCTTGGCCCTGAAATTTTAGTCACAACATGGGAAGTGCAACATCAGGAACGAGAGACATGCACCCTTGCTGAGTGGTCTGCAGGATCCTGACCTTTTGCCGTACTGTTTCTTCCTTATATTCAGTCAGCTCTTAATGTTTCATTGGAGCATTGGTGGCTTTCGACCTCCAGTAGCTGAAGTTGCTGACAGTTAATAAAGAAGCAGCTACAATATATTTACAGAACTTTGGGCCTGAGGTTGGCTGCTAAACAGACCTGAAGTGCAGTTCCATAATTAGATGATGGCAAAGGCTTTCGGAACTGCCGAACCATGGATACTTCAAAGTTAAAGGTCAGATGAAATGCTGATTTACTATAAAACAAATCTATACCAAAAAAAGCCCCAACAAATAACAAAACAAGAGACAAAGAAAAAAGGTTTAAAAAATTGAGCTTCCACATTGCCAGTAGAAAACACTTGGATTTGAGACTGGCAGATAATGTATGTGTGTAATAAGTGGATATCACTTCTTTCTTTCTCTGCCAAAGCTAGAGCAGCACAAAACCTACAGCACACTCCTTCCCACATGGCACTTGGTATTTGCAAAGAGACTGGATTGGTACCTAATGGTCAAAAGGACCAAGATAAAAGCTGCCTTTGCAGTTCTCTGCATGAGGCATATCACAATGTAGCAGGTTCGGGCTTTCTCAAATCTCCAGGCAAGCTTTTTCATTGCTTGCTTTTCTGCCATCTGAGAAAGATGCTAATGACACAGATAGAGATCTTACAGTGATTACTAGACAAGCTTCCAAATCCTTAATCTGTTCTGGACATGTCATATTTAAAATTGTAACTTTTTAAAAATGAGCAAATTAATAAACCAGTTTTGGTTCCAAAACATAAGATCTCCGTAAGCAGAATTGACCAGATCTCAAATGCCACCGGTTTGACAACACAGTCCTAAAAGGTGACGATTCTGATTTTGAGCAGTACTTTACAATTCATCTCTGAGGGCCAAGTAATTGGCTGACATAGATGAACGTACCTCAGTAGTGTTTTTCTGACCAATATATGAACTTTAATTTTTCATAGGCACATTTCAACATGTCCTCCTCTGAGTTAGAAGCTGTAATTATGAATCTATCTTTTATAAGACAGACTAAGTTGCCCTTTAAAATGAATAAGCCTTTCTATCATTACTGCACAGCAGATGGAGTGGCAGAACAGAGCTGCCTTGTGGATTGTTAAACCAAACTGTTGCTAAGAAAAAAACCACCACTGAAGACAAAGATGAGTAATCATGTCAGAAAAACAGGTTCCTGTGCCCCTCCAATATATTTATGTTACATCCAAAGCAAAGGCCGACAAACACAGGTATTTGTATGAAATGCCGAAGCAGCATGAGCTTAATGTTACAACTGCTTGTAAGTGAAGATTGCATTTATAATTTAAAGTTGTTTCAAAGTAGTGAAGGGAACTAGGGAGTTGTTTGGGGCAACAGAATATAGAATATCGTTACAAGCACATGCAGATCATATTTTGCTTGAACTAATTCCTCCTGCTATTTTAATATCAAACATAACCCATGCCAGTTTTACATCTCAAATATATTTGGTATTTCAAAAAATAATTAATAGTGTCAGTTTTATTAATGTGTTAAAATATGAATTAAAAACATGACAAATCAACGGGAAACAGCAGTCTGTTTTAATGAATATTTCATACTGTACATCAATAAATCATAGATCAAAGGGGATGAAGCACATTCTGCAATATTTCTTTTCTGTCAATGTGGGGTTACTAAAAGTTTTACAAGTTGTTTTGGCACTTACTTAGGTGCACATTTGGATTAGCATTTTAAGAAGGAAATAAAAATGTTATGGCTTTGAATCCCAGAAGATTCTGCTGTTTGAAACAGATTGTCCTGTTTTCTCTCTTTATCATTTCATTGCTTTAAAAATCTGTGGTTGACCATATAATTGTAGGTCTGTGTCGTGTGTGCAGGGAGCTTGCTGTTCTGCCTTCCCAACAAGGCTATTCCTAAGTTTCTCAAACGGTAAAAATGTTCCTTAACAAAGCATCTTGACCTCGTGTCCAGCTTTATGACTCTTTTGCTCCATATGACTTTGAGTAAGTTGTGTGTGTCTTTCTGGTATCTGTTTTCCCAGAGTACAGGTGAATTTAAATTTAAACGCTCAAACATGAACCCCTTTCTTCATCAGCTGTGTGTGGATGTCTAGCGCCTACAGATCCTTTGATGATGCATGCTGCATAAGCAGAAAGCTTTGCCTTATTTTTTACAGCTGAAGCAGAAGTCAAAACTGCATAGGAAGTAAAAGATTTGGATACTCAGTACCTCTTCTAATTCAGTGATTGATTAGGACTAGGGTCAGTTAACTGGAGACGGGGATATGGGAAATGCAGCTTTTCTGGAGGAAGCTTCTCATTTGGAATTTCAGATTTTCTCTAGGCATATAGTTAAACTCTATCTTCTAGGCTACAAAAATGACCTTCAAAAAAGGAACTAAACTGACATCTGCAGCAACATACACCTGAGTTTGTGTAAATAATGATGGCAGTGGACAAACTTGCCATGTTTATCCTCCAGGACCTTAAGCTTGACCCAGTCCTGCTAATATCAGTGCAATTGTCAGACTCACTTGTCTACATTTTAAGCAAGAAATTCTTGACTTGCCAAAGGTCTCATTAGTGTATTAGAAGCAGCATCTAAATTTGCCTGAGTGGACAGTTTCAATCCATGAATCATACTTGAAGTTTGTGCTTCTATCTGTTTTAACCAATTGTCCCCTTTAACAAATGTTGGATTGACTCCACCTGAGGCACTTGGTCAGTCTCTGATCCTCTGCATCAGTTGTTGGGCCCTGGGACAACTTGTCAGGAACACATCGTGGGTGGCAGTTCACAATCAAGACATATTAAATGCTGTAAAAGAACAGGCATATAGGGGAATGCAGTAGGTTAGGGATCAGGGTTTTTTACAAATGTGTTCATGCCTTTCTGTCTCTGAAGCTTTGGATCAATTAACCATCAGCAGCACAGGAAATTTTCACTGGCAAAGTTTAATGTGTCTACTTCTGTGGTGACTTCTCTTCCAGAGTAGTCAACAATCTTGTCTGGGTGATACTTTCTGGCCAGGAAGATGTTATACAGCCGTCCTTCGATGTGAAACCTGGAAAGTAGCAATAAATCAAAAACAATGTGCCATTTAAACTGAAAAGATAGGAAGAAAAAGACTGTTAAAAAGCAGAGCTCTGGCCAAATGCTTCTTGTAACACCAGAGGGCACAGATCCTGACCCTCCTTATTGTGTGGGCATCCGTTTGCAGAGTCTTGTGTTGGTACCCATCATCCATTCTATCTGGAAGTACAGATTTGCTCTAACTCCGTCTTTTACTCTTGTTTAGTTCAGAAATACTATACCTAAAATTAGCCCTGCTAAGCATGCTTCCACTGTCGCTTTCGGAAAAGGTACTATTAAGAGTATTTTCATTTCTCAGGAAGTTTTGTTTAATTCTTATTTCTCAGAAGTTGAGGTACGTGTGCTTTTTGTAGACCAAGGTGTTTATTTGTTGGTTTGACTAATAAAGTACCTTTAGTTTCAGGGGTATATTATTTGTAAGCCCCATGTTTCTAAATGGACACTGAGCAATCCATCAAATACACTATGTGACAGCAAATTTTAAACTAAACCCCATCCCTACCAATAAAAAAACTTCCCTGATGTCTATGGGATTTGGTTCAGGTTCAGACTAAGTGAGAATTAACTCACAGTCAGAGATGAGTGAAATATATGCAGCAAGCAAGTCTTTCCAGTTTAACAGCCTTTCATTTTCATGTATTGCCTGTGAACAGGCTGGGAGTTTCCCCTGTTGAGTGTAGCTTTTAGGCACAGAGAAAATATTTTTTGGTTGTAGCAGATGTGAACCTTTCCAGAAAAGAGACAGAGGTACAAAGAGTCCCATGACAGTGTCTCCGTTTATCTTCTTCACAAAGGTGTTGGTTACTTGTGCACGGGTTTACAAAGTTTCATGCCTTGAAATTTTATCTGGAACTTCTTATACTGTTCATTCATCCTGCTTTGCTTAGCCCAAAGCAGTCAATAAACAGGATTAAGGCTTCCAAATTTATGAGG
Source organism: Baryphthengus martii (assembly GCA_013396935.1). Lineage (NCBI taxonomy): Eukaryota > Metazoa > Chordata > Aves > Coraciiformes > Momotidae > Baryphthengus > Baryphthengus martii. The sequence continues at coordinate 351,010 of VWZK01015560.1, read as the reverse complement.
TCATTGAATTTCTCTCTGTAGTTGAATATTCAGAGTTCAATTTTGAGTTCTTTTTTTCTGCGGTGCTGAAAACTAGAAATCTATGGGGTCTTCCTCTTTTTTTAAATGCAAGCTGGCCTTCTCACACAACTAAGAATCCAGAACTGAGACTTAAGTGACACATAATAAGAACGGAAATGGTCAATCAGGCTAGTCAGATCATACTTTTCTCAGATAGAGTTAAATATTAGAAGTGAACCTCATTCCTGTTCATAGATTCAGTGGTGAAATTATAAATATATAAACAGGATTCGGCCTGAAAAACCCAAGGGTAAAGTTTTTTTCTTTGATCTGCTGTAGCTCTCAATTAAAAGAAATGAGTGGCCTTTCCAAAGAAGCCAGCTAGCTGCCGTCTGTCAAGTCCTCCATTGTTCATTTTCTTCTTTCTACGAGAGGCAAATATGGTGTTTGCCATAAGATAAAAGAAGAAGATGATCCTAACTGATCTTGCTTCATATCACTGATCTAAGTAACAAAAACCTGATTTAACTCAGAGTGACTCAGAGACTTGGTGCTGTACACACACAAAACCCCAGACTGAGAATCAGATGTGTAATTCTAGTCAGACTCCTTTATCAAGATCATATTTCTGGAGCAAGAAAAAATGCATTTTTCTACAGTGAATTATTTTAATCTATGGCAAAAATAGAGTTTCCTGGAGAATCTGACACAGGAAAATACTGTCCAGATTTGATGGGAGGGTTTTTTGTTTTGTTTTTTTTTTTACTTTATAAGAGCTTTGATACAAGTTCCCAAATATATTGTAAATCATCTTTTTAGTAAGGTAAAAGGTGGGAAGCCTGAGAAATCACAAGCAGACCTATGAACAGAGGAGTTTTGTAAACAGAAGGGTAGCAGAAGCTGACACTGTCAGTACTGCACCTGGGGACTTCTGATGCGACTTCAGCCGCATAGTGATACCCCGCAAACTCCCTCATTAGCTGGAGAGCCCCAGGGATGAGCTGCAGAGTGGGCAGGACTGAGGTGTAAGAAAGCTTTAAAAAGACAAAGCTAGATTGTGTTTGGTGTAAATCATGCCAAGTTTACTGTTGTTCAGTGAAACGTAAGCTGATTAGAGTGAGCGACACCAGCATCTCCACTTGTAACGATGCTGTCTCCTTGTTAGTGGCTCAGCAGGTGTGGGGACACAGAAGTGTCCTCCTGTGGCTGCTTGTGATTTTGGAGGGAGAAGCTTTGCCCAACAGGTTCAGACCACTCCTGTTTGAGTATCCTAATGCTCTGCATGACGGGTGGAGATCACAGAATCACAGAATGTTAGGGGTTGGAAGGGACCTCTGGAGATCATCAAGTCCAGCCTCCCTGCCAGAGCAGGATCAAAGAATCTAGGGCAGGTCACCCAGGAATGCATCCAGATGGGTCTTGAAAGTCTCCAGAGAAGGAGACTCCACAACCTCTCTGGGCAGCCTGTTCCAGTGCTCTATAACCCTTATAGTAAAGAAGTTCTTCCTCATGTTGAAGTGGAACTTCCTGTGCTCTAGCTTGAATCCATTGCCCCTTGTCCTATCACAGGGCACAAGTGAAAAGAGGTTGTCACTTCCTTCTTGACGTACCCTCATATATTTATACACATTAATTCGATCCCCTCTCAGTCTTCTCTCCAGACTAAAAAGCCTCAGGTCTCTCAGCCTTTCCTCATAAGGCAGGTGCTTCAGTCCCTTAATCACCCTCTTAGCCTCCGTTGCACTCTCTCAAGTAAATCCCTGTCCCTCTTGAATTGGGGAGCCCAGAACTGGATGCAATACTCCAGGTTAGGTCTCACTAGGGCAGAGGGTAAGGAGAACCTCCCTTGATCTGCTGGACACACTCTTTTTAATGCACCCCAGGATACCGTTGGCCCTCTTAGTCACAAGGACATATTGCTGTCCCATGGAGAAGTTGTTGTCCACCAGGACTCCAAGGCCTTTCTCCACAGAGCTGCTCTCTAGCAGATCGCCTCCTAACCTGTACTGGTGCATTTTATTATTCCTTCCCAGGTGCAGGACTCTGCACTCCTTTGTGTTGAACCTCGTTAGGTTCCTCTTTCCCTATCTCTCCGATCTGTCCAAGTCTTGCTGAATGGCCACACAGCCTGAAGGTGTGTAACAAGTTCTTCTCCTCAGTGTCACCCAGCAGCCAACCAGCCCAGCTACCTTCCTGTACTTCCTCAAGCTCAACTCGGCACCACAATGGTTCCAGAGCTTTTGACTTACATCCCCAGAAGCTGGGAGCGCAGCAAAACTGGGAATGCATTTTGTACAATTCATCAGGCAGATATTCCCATACAGCATATTTATTTGTGCAATACCACCAATACCTCATTTTTTTTTGAATAGAAAAATAGAGAGGATTACATACATTCAGTTAAATATGTATGGCTACTTACAGTAATTAGCTACCACTAATTAAGTAGCGAGATCAGGGATAGAAATGAAGACATAAGTCATTCAGTATATAACTGCTGATTTTGCTGTACTCCACTGATGTTCCACAAGAACAATAAATCCCCAGATCTCTGCAGTGGGCAAAGAGGCGTTTAAATCTAAGACTAATTATACAGATGCCAGAAGAGGCTACAGGAGGTCTTTGAGGATGTCGATAATGGAGTCCGGGTCACAGTGCTGTGCTGTGCCCCAGCTATGTTGTAACACTGCATCCCTGTGTAATCCCAGCTAGTAGGACACAAAAATGCACCCAGAAAGGAAAAAACCTATTGACCAGCAACACAGAAAAAGCAACTTCGGTCTCTGAAGATACTGGAATGCCAGAATGTGCAGAGATTGATCTGAAACTGATACCAATTGCTTCCCATCATGTTCAGTGTATTTGACATAATTACCTTAAGAACAGTCCAAAAGCGCTGTATTGTTAAAGCTAACAGATGGAAGACGTGCTCTGCTGATAGCAAGCACATAAGACAACAATATTGAAGAGATTTCTGAAAAGTTTTAATTAATCTTTATCTCTTTTCTTTTTCATATCCTTGACATTACTTTGGGCTCATTTGTCCTGTGGAGCCCAAGCACTTGGCTCCTGGTTACAGGACTTCAATGGATAAAGTTTTCCCTGATGATATATGATAAAAAAGGAGGCGCTCAGCTCATATGAAAGCTACTGCAGGGTTACCTTAAAGAAAAGATGGTTTCCTCTACTATGTGAAGCAAAACTTCATATATCAGTGTTGACATAAGATGGTGCTAAATGGGTAATTTTTTTTCAAGGGTTTATCTTCTCTGGCTGAGACCCATTATTTTATTGCATCGGTTGGAAACCACCACACTGCATGACACAACCGTGGTTTTAATTAGTCTGAAAAGTTTTAATTGGGAAACAAAGGGAGATATCTTATAGATTATTATTGCATACTTTAATTGCCTGACTTGAAAGACCATTAATTATCTTGATGGGGAGATGACACACCTTTCTGAACCCAGACACTCGTATTTACAGCACCTTTTGCAGAGGACAGTACCTGTTGACTTTCATCCAGCCTTTCATTAAGGAACTGCTGTGATAGGAATTAACTACAGTAATTCCATTACAAAACCTGCTGTCCAGTGGAATTTTTCTGGAAGATTAGATTTCTGAAAGGGAAAAAGGCCATTTAAGCTAAGCATTTCCTCAAGGCCCAAAGTAAATAACCGATGAAGAAGGTCAGAATGAATTTAGAACTCTTAAAGGTCTGCTGTATACTTGCATGCAGTGTGCGAAAAATAAACAGTGCAGCTTTCCAGTACAGTGATTTTTATTGTTTTAAATGTTTCACATTTCAGTTTAGGCAGAGATGAGAAACACAGAGGACAGAATCTGATCAAAATGATTTTACTTAGAGGAAGAGCAGCATTTTAAGCAGACATTTCAAGGTTGAAGTGACACTGGGAGCAGTTGCTTGGGATTAACACCAGGAGAAAACACTTGTTAAACCCATTGGGGCAGAAAGGCAGAGAGAAATCCAATGACGGGGGGTTCAATTCATGAACCCCAGCGTATTTACCTTTCGTAGGGAGGATACAGAGCACAGGGTCTGGGTGTATATTATGTCTGTTTATTATTAACTTAGCAATATACTGGTACCCAGCATCTGTCTGCAATGGGTGGCATTAATTGCCTGCTTTCCTCTGATATTTTACAACTGAGACGTTTTCAGGACTTGGTCATTTTAAGTAGGTCTATAATTGAGCCTGTATTGAGTAAACTTGTTGGGAGACTTTTAACCTGACTTTATATTGTCTTACTGAAAATTCAGAAGATTACTTTAAACTGTCTTAATAGAGTTGCTATTGTTGTGTGTTGGGTTTTTTTCCTGGAGGTCAGCAGTATCTCCTCTACTCCTGTGAAAATAAATTAAAATATTTCCTGGACTACTGCAGGCTAACGCAATACTCATATTTTTTGAAAAATAGAGCTAGGTGACCTCTTTTATTGACCAGGAGCAGGTGGACAAGCGGTGGCTAGAGCTTTGATTGCATGCAAACCTACTTCCCTACCAAGCTTCAGCTAATACAGCTCAGTGGGAGATAGTATTACAGTCGTGCTACTGGGGCTGGAGTAATGAGGAAGGAAAGGGTTATGTCTGAATCGTGGTACCTCACAGGCGGTTTACGGGGAGTTGCTCAGAGATGGAGCTAAGAACGCAATTTAAGTTATTTTGCCTTTTCTGTACACAAGAGAGGTAAAGTTAATTCAAGCAAGGTGAACGTATGCTCTCTCCTAAACAAGAGCGTGCACATAGATGCCCATACCAAAACCGGTAGAGATGGTTTCCCCTTTGTGTGTACCTTGTCTTCCTGAACAACAAGTGGGGAAACAAAGTTTTCACTTGCACTTTCATCTGGGGACATCTTTCCACAGCTACAGAAGTCATTACACTGCATCTGCAGTAGCTACAGTCATTGGAAGCAAAGTGGCTATCAGCGATGCTGGAATGTCGTCTACAGCAGAGCTTTTGCAAATTAAGAGTCTGATGCTGCATACTGATTGAATGCTGCAAACTACTTCCCCCTTCACTGTCCTTTATTTCTTCTTCTCTCAAGTTGCTGTCAGTAGTAATCCCTCTTCTAATATACTGAGATGGGGAAAATCTCTCTTCAGGGTTTTTCTGGTTGTTTGTTTGCTTTTCAATTAATCTCAGGTAGGGCTGTGTTCAATTGATGACATTGGTTTGCTATTCACATGTGCAAAATTGCGGACTTGACACATGCTATGTGCAAAGTGGGCTGAGGGTAAAGATGCAGATCAAAGGAAAAAATTTTCTAGAGTAGAGGCCGTTTAGGCTTGACATCAGCTCCAAAAAGCTGCACAGAGCGGTGTTGTTGGATACTAATTGTAAAAAGCTATTCACCTGATGGTGAAAAGATACTGTTCTCTGGACAACTTTAGCAGTTTAAAAAAAATAATTACGAGCTGATTCTATCTAACAACGATGACACAACTTAGGGACCTGCAGCATCAATTGAACAGGATACCTCTTAGTGCACTGGCATGTACAGGGCTACATATATATTACTTGTGAGGAAGAATTAGTGTACAAATTTAAACTGATAAGATGGATATACCACATAAATATGGGTTGTTTTTTTACTTTTATCTGTTCAGATGTGTTGTTTCCCACTTGGGAAATTAGTTGAATGAACAAAGCCGGTCTGAATGCCTTAAACTTCTGGGAAATTTTCTCTCTCTGAAAACAGTAGCAGCTTCATATCTTTGTGTCATTGGAAATGTGACCATGAATATGCCAGTTTAATTCATTGTACTGGAAATGCAGCTATTGTTTCAGGATTTAGTTAAATACTAGAGTCCTATAAAAAAATTCTTTAGAACCAAAATAAATGGAAGAAAAAGTATCTTGGTTTATAATAATCCTAATACTAAATTTTAATACATTTTTCAGAAATTCTATTTGATTTGTCTCATCTAACTGTTAGTTTTATTAACTACCTCTTAAATGTTTAATTTGGAGGGGTGCAAATAAGAACAGAGGATGCAATGAAGACATCAGCGTGAATGGATTCACTGATTTTGTATGCATGTCAGTGCTGTAGGAAGCAAAGTACAGCACGCTGGACTGCAGTAACACTGTGTAATTACTTATTAAACTGCAAACTTTAATCGCATGCTGAACCATTTTAATGTTAACAAGCATTAACCATGTAAATTGATGCAAACTCAGCTCCAAAGCTTGCTGTCTCCAAGATCACATTAAAAACGCATGAAAAGATATAGGCATCAGCCACTGAGTTTCAGCTGTGTGTGACGGACAGACCAGATTGTCTTCTGCCTCCTCTGACCACTCTCACCGATGCTGGAGAACCGGTTCTGGATCTAGACTGTTACGGGCAAAGAGGAAGCCATAACCATACAGGGACTTCTTGGGCTTGAAGGGCACTAAGATAAACATTCAGAAGCCTGGAATGTTCTGTCTTTTTCTCCCTCTTTCTTTTCTGGATTTTGTTGTGGTTGTTTGGAGGATTTTTTTAAAATATATGAAAACCATTTGCATGAATGAAGATTTTCCTTGTGCTTTAGTTTATCAAGTATTGAAAATATCCCCTAAAACTCTTCCTGATATGTGAGGGTTTTTTCTGCTTTAAGCAGTTTCAGTTGTTGCTACAGATACTTTATAGAAATAGACATTACCATTTTTAATTACTGATAGAGGAAAGGAAAGGTCATGAAGCAGACTCTTGCTTAGCTGTAGTGGGATGTAGTTTAGGGTTAGAACCACATTGCTTAAAAATAGCCTCATCTCTGAGAATAACCTCTCTCATTCCCAATTGCACTAGTATTTGATTACCCTCTATGTATTTTCCAGGAAAGACAAAACTCACTAATAGGACTTTAAAGCCTCCAGAGACTAAAATCCCAAAGAAAACATTGAATATAGTAAAATTGAATTATGTGGGTGCAGGATGATATTAGGCACTGAATCTTACGAAGTTTATGAAGTTACTGTGCAGAGCTGCATAAAGAATCATGAGAGATGAAAAATAGACCTGTAAGTAATAGCCAAAAGTCAATCAATATAAAATGAAGCCATCACCATTTTGAACCCATGTAATTCCTAGCTATGATACGCCACCATTACTTTCTCCTAATAGCTGAAAGTGGACTCCAGATTCCAAGCATCTTTGCCGTGAGGAGGGGCTCATAGTCCTAAGCCAGCCAGAATGGTGGGATTTCAAGTGTTTGTACCTAAACTAGATTTTGAACTGGATTTTAAATGAGTATTCTTGAAGGATGAACTCTAACAACAGACACATTGAAAGGAAACATAGTCTAAGTTTTATCTGTATTTTTAATTAATAAAAGAAAGCCCAAAGGCAAGGCAAAATGATTTGGCACACTCAGCCAGCTTGGTCCATTCTGTTAAATGTCTATGTACCTATTCATAGAATGAAATTGTTTGGCTGTGATTATGAAGTGACTACTTTGTGCCCTCATTTGTGGTGAAATTCACTTATTTCCTGAGTTAGCACTTGGGAATATGCCTCCGTATTTGAGTATGCCTCCATTGGACTTGCCACTAGGTTTTTTTTCTCATTCCAAAGAGATGGGTAATGCAGTTATCCTGACACACTGGGGTACTGACAAACAGCGTCAAATCTCATGATAGCATATAATGACTCTCATTTTCAAACAAGAAAGAGAAATGGTTGTTATTGCAAAATATTGTTAGATTTTGTATTAAATCTTGCATAGTAACATTATAATTATAATGTGTCATCTCTGGCTCAGTAATTTGACAATTCAGGGTGTTTTTTTGGGGGGGCACGTGGCCTATAACATACCATATTTTTATAATTAGTTTATTCTCTGCAAACTCAGTATGTAATTACTCCCTCATTCGTTACTAGTTTCTTTGAAATCTTCCTTTTCAAGAACTAAAAAAATCCTCCAACGCAAGTGAAGCTTAAGTCTCTCTTTGTGCTGTTCTCTATCCTCTCTGAGGAACTTATGTTTTTAATACTAAACACCCTGGTTATTTCAAACTCCAGGTTGCTTTTAAATACATCTTCAACATCACCTTCTGTATAACACTTGGCAACTTTTCTTTTTTGCCCCTGTTTCATTCAAATTGTAGCGAACTTATTTCTGAGTATTCCTACCTACATGCAATTTTAAGATGCAATTTTAAGATGCAATTTTGTTGCCAGAATGGTTAGATACATAAATAAGCAGAGTCTAAAATGCAAAGAGCTGTAGGTAGATATGCTGCAGTCTAGTCTGTGATGTGTGAGCGCTGTAGCTCACAGTGCCAGTACAGCACACATCTGTATAAATACAACAACTCACATGAATTGTTTTCTTAGCATTTGAGTCCCTTCTGTAGTACTTAGTTTGTTTAAAATTTTCTTAGGTAGTGACATATCTTCTGACAATAAAGTTTCTCTGCAAAGCCAGAGCCTCCTATGTAGTTGCAGGTGCTTCAAACTATCTCAACCACTCATTTGAGCGCAGCTTTAAACTCTACTATGAGCTTTGCTCCCCAGGAACAGTCCCTTTATTGTGGAGCTTACCTGGGTACTGCCTGTGGCTTGATGATGCTACTCCAAAGTGGTTCCCATACTCAGGCTCAGATTTCCACTTTGCCCTCTAAATAAATCAACTCTTTAAAAACAAAAAGAAAGCACAAGCAAACTACAAGGAAATTCTGGCCTTTTCTACCCCTCTTTCTTTTAGATAAGTTTATGTTTTGTCTATTTTCAGAATAGCACTACTGTTTGTTATCTTAGATGTAAACCACATCATGGAGGCTGAGATTTTCAAAGCAGCTTAAAGGATTTAGAGACATTTTCCATTCAAATTAAGGATCTTTATTTCAAAATCCTTTTAGGCAGTATGTCTCAATGTTTTTTATAGTCGTTCTTTAACCACTGCTTCGCTTTAGTTGCTTAGAAATTCTTTGTGCTGCCATTTAAATGTTTCTTAAAAGAGAGAAGAGGAAAAGGAGTGGGAGAAAGGGAGTGCTATACATTGCAATTGCTATTCGTGGCATCTCACTTGCTGAGCAGTACTGCTCAAAAGTGCTTTAAAATCCTCACTGCCCCATGTGAAGCTGACTTCAGGTGTTCTCCTTCATCTAAGCGTGGGGGAGAGTGAAAAAAATTCACAAGATTTAGGGTGGCAGCTTCATCCCGTGCTGACTAATTTAGTTACTGTCGTTATCAGCTGTTTTTCTGCCTCTTTCTTAGTCCCTTTCCTGCCCAAAATAGGATACTAATTCACGCCACACTGTGCTACACAGGGCTCCTTGCTGCATCGCACCTGTTGATGTATATGTGCCAAAGCCCATTACACCAACCACAATGGCAAGGAAAGTACGACTGCAGCCACATCTGCAAACAGGACAGGTTCATCTCTGATCCCTCAAGAAGCTGCAGCCAGAGCTCACTGCCTTGCCTGGTACCAAAGAGCAGCGCTCGCAGATTCTGCGACAGGAACGTGCAGAAGCTGAGCTTGGAGTGTGTATGAGTTGTTTGTGTGCCTTAGGAGCCAAAGGCTTATTGCTCCTTTTGACCCTTTTAAAACAATGTGCTTTCTGCCTTCTTTCGTAGTCCAAGGCAAGAAATGAGGCATTACTTTTCCACGTGAGCCTTGCTTTCTGCTCTGCCTATACAATACAAGCTCCAGAAAATGGATATGTTATGGAGGACTGTCCTCCGCACCATAATTGATGGCTGTATGGGGAATTTGTTGCAAGTGTTCTATTTGTAAGAGCTGACTGGTGATGAGGTGTATGCCGTTAGAAACTCAGATATTTTTAGGTCGGAGTAGCGTTACTGTGTTGTGTCAGTGGCCTGCTTGGTTCAGAAATGATGTCTGTGACACTGACCCGTACTAACAGCTGAAAGAGACTCTACAGAAACCAGTCTGGAAAAACCTGCACACAGAACCCTTTTACATTTGCTAGAAATTGTTTGTGCTATAGAGCTAGAGCTTTGAAGCATCCTAAGTTAGTAGAGATTTGGTTTTTTTTCTGATTTTGGCTGGTAGTGTAAGGATTAACATTTCAATTGTATATCTCTTTTAATGTTAATTGTGTAAATGTCCAAGCTTTTTCAATATGTGTTATATATACAAAAAGCAATGGCTTTTCATATTAATGATTGCTGCTGCAGTGGGTGTCTGAGACTAGCTGTAAAGTTAGTCTGAATGATTTTGTCTCCGTTTAGGTTCAAAGACTGTCTTTGTTTCCACAGGACACTTACCAGAAGTGATATGCCTACTGATGATACTGTGCCAGCACAGCCCACCCTTGGCAAATGGACAGGAAACCACCACTACAAGAATCAGAACGTGAGTGTAATTGTTGTGTGCGTGGATCCAGTACACAAATACACAAGCCAGCTGCAAGAAATCTGTCCAAAATTGTTCATGATAAATATAAAGACAACTATCAGCCAGATTAAACAGCTACCAGGGAATTATAAATTAAAAAAAAAAAAAGAAAGAAAGAAAGAGAGAGAGTAGTGATGGGCCATGTAGCACAAAGTCAACAGGATTGAGTGCCTTTTCCAGCGCAACACCACCACTGTAGTCTGTAATACAGTGGTTTACCTGGGCAGGTGATATTCTGCAGAAGTGGCAGTATAAGCTTCTTACAGAGACAACCTTTTAGATCCTGTTGAGTCACAAATAACTCTTCAGAAGCTACTTTCTTACTCACTGCTTCTTGTAAAGCAGATAGAAAAGGCACCCGATGAAACGAGCAGGCAGCATATTTGAGACAGGCCAAACTTTTTAAATTCACCTAAATGAGATAAGGGACTTGATAATGAAGTTATTCCCACTTGCCTTTTGCTGGACTCCAAGTCCCGTCTCAACACGAGCTCAGCCCTGCCTGTAACATCCCAGATACTGGTCTCTGCTTTTCTGAAGCATCTGTGCTGCACCTTCACTGGTAGCCCAGGCAGTCCTCTCCAGACAGGGGTTCTTCCCCCAGGTAAACTTTACCCCCCCTGCTGCAATTTAAGATGATGTACCCTTTTGTTTGGTTGCTTTGTGTATCCTGATTAGTGAATACCTGCTGCACTAAGTGCACAACGGCCGTAATTGCATCCAGGACATTTAAGAAGCTGTATTTTTATTATGAACCCATTATAAACCCTGCATTAAACCGTCATTTTTAGTATTTTTTTTGTTTGCTTGATGTTTCAGTTCATCTTCTCCCAAATTGTAAACATGCAGATCCATGAGCAGTGGAACTAATGACACCTGCTTTTCAAGAGGATTTTATCTCATTGGGTGGTTTCCCTGGTGTCCAGGATGATGTAAGCATCTTCTCAAGTGTTCGCTGTGCTTAGGATTGACCTCTCTCCTTTCTGCCCTCTGTCTACACCTTCCGCTTGTGTATGAACTCCTTGTGTCTAGTAAACGGTGTGTCATGCTGGAGCTTTCCCCTTAAGCAAGAACTCTTCTCTCGGTGAAGTTTTCTGTGCTTGCAGATCAAGTACACTTCATTTGGTAGCTGTGCACGTCTCGAATATGGATCAGATCAGTGAGTAGGTTTAGAAGGTATTAGGAAGAGATGAACACACACAGTGTAGCTATAAGAAGCCAGAATAAAGACACAACTTCTTTCCTTTCTCATTCTTTTTTTTTTACTTAGTTCCAAATTTGTTCCATAACCCAAATCTTTGCCTCCTCGATCAAGGTTTGGTGCTGCAGTGCAGTTAAAGTGCACAGAACAAGACACCATTGTAATTGTAGAGGGAAATGTACCAGCCTTGGCCCTTCTAGAAAAGCAAATTCAATTATTTATTGATAAAACGCCCTTGACAGTTAATTTGCTTCAGTATTTGGCTTCTTCAGTGCAGTGTAACGTAGTGTCGAATATCGGAAGGGGAAAGAGATACAATGGAATACACTTTCTCTTACTAAACTGCATGTAGAAAGAGGGTTCTTCTATTTTTTTTTCTTTCACTATGTAAAAGCTTTCTAAATAACTACCAAGTTCATTGTCAGTGTCTGTTACGTAAAAGTCTTATGAAACACAGATAACTCCTTAAGTTCCTTTCAATTTAATTGCATTATTGGAAAGTTGGCTTTTTTAGTCTTTTCTGGTACTTTCAGGAAGGAAAAGCTGAAATCAAACAGGAATTTGTGCGTTGCCTTGTTCTCTGTGCTTTTAGCAGTTACTACCAGCTGATCACCAGTGAGACAGTAGATTTGTTGAAATTTATTTCTGCAAATATCTCACAAAATGCCATATATTATGAAATGGAATTTGTTTCTTTCTGTTCAAAGTTCAGCAGATCAAGATTTGTCTCTCATCAGGTCCTTTGCTAAAAAGGACAAAATGATTTGAAGTGTAGCAACCTCTACTAACAGGAAATTATGGATAACTTATCTATAAAGAAAGCTTCATTGTAATTGATATCCATTAGCACCTAATCCAAAGTTTACAGAAGTCACTAGAAAGTCTTGCATTATTTTATGTGGGCTTTGTGCCTACAAGTCTACTCATAGCTTTTTCTAAGCAGTCTTATTTTTCGTTGTAGATGTTCTGCTCCACAGAAATGTTCAATCCTTTTCTGAAACCTGCTATGCTAAATTGTATCTAAGTATTCCCTATTCCTTAACATCGCTTAAAAAACAGGGTTACAGAGTGTTTCTATATCATCTTTGATCTCTAAAATTGAACTGACACATTCTCGGCAATAATCATACTCACGAGATTCCTGATACTTCTAGCCTTTTTCCTGGGTGGGAGAAAAAGCAGTTTGATTTCTTGTCCATCTCTGTAAGGATTTAGCTGTATAACGTTTAGACTAAATATTGGAGAAAATTGTTGGAATTTAGCACAGATGTGTGAAAGGGCTTTTAACTTGTCTGTGTCAGTTTGCTCAACTCATTCAGACACTCCTGTTATAAAATGAATATTGCTTTGTGGTCTTCTCGATAAACCTTGATGTCATATTTAGCTTTTGTAGATGACGAGACAAGCCAAAACACAAGGGAGATGGTATATTTGAAAATGCTACACGATTTGCAGTCATTACTGAGCAAAAGATCCATATGCATGTAACCCTTACTGAGGTGTTATATTATCGTTGGTGTGACCGCTCCGAAGGGAAGGTCTGCTGTCACCTCTGAATCCTGTAAAAAATGAAGTACATGAGCTTTACAATGTCATTTGCTCCATCCATATTGATTAATAAATTCTCTAAGAAAAAAAGCCAATATTCTTACAACAGCAGTGCATTGACAAAGAATCAGACTTTTTGGATTCCTTGCAGTGCATAGTCTGAAATCTGTGACCAGACGTTAGATCCAAAGATGGTCTTTACAGCGTTTTCTGGAGTAAGGAATAGTACAATACAGAATATTGTGACCCAGAAAAGTTTTACTGCCATTCTGTTTTCAACAGATTACTGCGCTGGCTTGCAGGACCTGGAAGATTGTCTAAGGTCTTATGCTAACAAGATACTGGGGAAAACATACAGGTCAGTGTGGCTAATTCATTTCTAAAGAAAAATGGGTGAGAGGATAGTATATGCCTCAAGAATCCCTGATTGGAGTAAGCCAAAAAGCATTTCAAAACTACATTCCTTAAAATTGAAAAGTAGTGTGGTCTGAAAAAGAAGTAAGGCCAAGATAGATTGTCAGTTGGGTAAACTGGCTGAGGAGAATAAAAGTAACTACATTGTTTTTATTAGCTGCCTTCTGAGAGTTGTTTTTAAAAAGGGGAAAAAACTTCCATAGCACCTGCATGTCTCTCTGCATTGTTCATCATGTGCTTAGGCAAGAAGTCACATCACCTCCACTCCTAACTTTTTTGATACGGGCTTTTTTGTCTGTCTTCAAGTTTAGACTGCTCTTTGCCTGACCCCAGAGCAGCACTGGCTTTCTCACAGCCAGAGCCAGGCAAAAGCTGCCACGGAGCAGCGCACACAGCATAATGAGTAATGGGGCTGCTTGTTTCTGAAGAGCTGGACCTCATCCATAATTCAGAGTTGCCTTTTCCTCCATGCCTTTGTCTGCCGGTCCAAACAAGAAAGCGCATCTACTCTGCATCTCCAGTAGCGAACAGCAGTTGGTGATGTTGGCCAATTATTTGCACTGCCCCAAAAGAAACTGGGAAAATCATCTCTGGAAGCATGCAGATTTTGCTTCCTGTCACCAGAAAGGTTACTTTCTTTAGTCTCTGATGATATTGGTAGATCAATTCTTTTGCGTGGGAAAACAGATTAGAAACATGCCGTCAGGTACGCTGTGCTCAAGATAGACAGATGGAGACAGTAATATCTATCTGCTACAGGGAATTGTCAGAGGGGCACAACTCATCGCATTGGTTCTTAGAGGGCTTAATTTGCTGCTGGTAAATAATCTATTTTTTATTACCTCACATCCTTAGATTGTCAACATTCTCAGCTCTTTGCCACAGCTAATTAGACAGGCAAAAGCCTTATAGCCTAAAGAACAAGCCTGAGCTAAGCACCTGCCAAAATATTAGAGGTTTTTTAAGAACTGGAATGTCAAAGAGTGAAGGGGCTGCAGATCATATTTAAACGCTTTGAGCATCAATAAGATGATTAGACCCGTGAGGCAAACGTTCAGAATTTCTCTTAGACTCACCACTGAGAGAAGGCAAGATAAAACTCTGATAGATAAAAACTACTGTGCAATGGTACCAAAGCTAATTATTCTGCTGAACTCTTGGAGAAATCTTGCAGGGATGTGTTGACATCATGCTCTGTGTGGCCACTTCTGTTTAGGAAAGCAATATTTAATTGCGTATTTGAATGAAGTTTCTTTGTGTTTTTAGCTTTTAGAAAAGAATTTGCCTCAACCCAAACAAAAAATGACCTCTCTGTTAGCCAGGCACGGGGGATTTGGCAGGGAGCAGGGGCTTTTTATTCTTTTTTTAATGGTGCCTTTTGTTTGTTTTCCCCATACATTATTTAAAAATCTTGTTTTCAAACAATGAATATAGGAGGTTTTCCAAAGAGGTCCACACCAAGGACAAAAGGCATTGACTGATGCCCGTGTATCAGACATGTCATGTTTAAGGTATATGTGCAAATAGCAGCAGAGGTGTCCTTGCAGTCTCTGTGTACCCTCAAGGGACAGACTAGCCGAGCTAACATCTCTGTGTCCCACTTTCTCAGTGTGCCTGCCCGAGGCTGGCTTTCACACAGTGCAGTGACTGCAGCCCATGGTGCCTGCAGCACCTTGTGGGTTTCCCCACTGCAGGAACATGGTTTTCCAAGATGAGGAGAAGCTGTAGTTTATCTGTGTATCTATAAAACTGATGGGTTATACAGTATTCATATATTTGGAGGAAGAGATGATGGTAGAGATACTGGAGAGTGAAAATGGCTGCCAGCTCCTCCAGGGCTGAACGGTAATTCAGGTAATACTGGGACTGTCACAATTTAAATAGAGTGGTGCAACCAAGCTGTTGATTGCCTTTGACTTTCCATGGTTACGGACCCTAGCACCTATTTGTGTCTTTGGAAGTCATCCCAGAATTTGCTGACTTGTGATTTCTCATCAGGGACCCTACTCTCACAGTTAAAGTGAATAACCTGCTTTTTTCCTTATACTAACTTTTAATTCAGTAACTTTTTGGAGTTCCTTATTTCTGATCTTGCAGAGGTGGGGATAAAACGGAGTTCAAGCAAGGAAAGTCAAGACACATCATCTGCCTACACTGAAGTATCAGCATTCACCAGAAAATGCCATAGATTGTTTGATGACTTCGATGTTGCTTGGAGGAAAAACTCTGGTACTGAAAATAGTAAGGATAAAAAATTGGCAAACTGTGTTGTTTCTTTTCTTGATTGAATACAAGGTGATAAATTTCTTTTGGTTGCATTTATAGGCATACTCTTGTTTTATATTGATTTACAGTTCTTAGAAAAAGTAATCAACTCCAAATAATTTAGGGATACAAGAGAGCCCACTCTACTCTGTCAATGGTTTTCTGAGTAGCAAAATTTAAGGTAGTTCTTTCTTACTGTCTTCGACACTGAAGATCTTTCCTCTGCTCTATAACTTCAGTAGTTTCTGTTTACAGAGATTTGATGTATTCTGAAACCAGCAACACCTTGAGAAATGGATTAAATCTTCTGTATTTTATGAAATAATCCTGCTTCAAGCTCAATCTCAAATGCAAGACCACCATATTCTTCACGGAGCAATCACTTAGGCAGAGTTTAGGCTTATAGCACCTAGAATCTGCATAGGGAAGAGTTTTTAACCATGTATGTACAAATGATGTTTTATGGTAATTCTGTTCTTCTGCCACTGCAGAAGAATCTTTCACACAGTATGTAATTTGAATATGACTAGGCATTATAGGCTATCTAAACAGTTTGTTCTGTAGATGGACTACAAAATTTCCAATTGAGGAGAGGATAGTAGGAGAGCAGCTGAGTGGGTGTCTGGCCAAGGTCAACCCAACTCACATGGGTAACTGTGTGGTCATGATTGAGAAGAAAAGTTAAAATGTGGAAATTTTTCTCTCATTTTCCTAAGTTTAGAGTGAAATCATATGTAGTGCTTTTAGTTGTTGTTGTTTGCCTGCATTTCCAAAATTTAAATTCTCTGTTTCCTCCCTTTCTGTTACAAGTAATTGAGAGAATTCTTGTCATTATTCCTTTCTGTTTGAGATATTTTGTAGCATTTTCTCTCCTAGGCAGAAATGTCAGTTAGAAAGTGGCGGAGCTCTACAGCCACGGTCTAGTTTTGCCATTTGAAGTTTATAATTCCACTGAGAAAGCTGCGAAGATTCCCAAAGCAATGATGTAGAAATGAAGGTCAGCAGTGGACAGACTAAACTAAAACTGGACCTTGTACTCTATACTTGCAGCAGAAAAAGGAAGTTAAAATTACTAAAACCAAAAGCCATTGTGGCTACTCTCCGCTTGCCTTTTTCTTAGCTCTGGTTTTAAAAGTCTGGCTAGTGCCTTTCTTCGTTAACCGCAAGGTCTGTATGAGATTAGACAATGTTGAGTCAGGCATAGTACATTATGCACAAGCATCAGCCTTTTGTTTGAGAAGTACCTCATCCATGTGGGCAGCTACAGCAAAGGGTGGGAAAGGACTTCGTAGAAACTGAGGCAAGGAGCTGAAGAGGTCTGGCTCTCACTCTGGCTCTCACACATGCATATTGCATACAACCCCCACCCCCTGTATGTACATTATCTTTCATCCTTCCTGGTGTCTTTTTCTGTAGACTACTCTCTCAACCTGGGTTGTGGATTTTTTTGGATTAATTAAAGATGTCACATATCCGGTGAGAGTTTCTAAGGATGTCCACGGCTTGTTGTGCCATCGACACTGTGCTGCACGGCCTCCCTGTGGGTGCTGATGTTTCAGCAGAGGTGTTGCAGTGCTGTGGGGTGTTTGGCTAAAGAGCTCAGCTGTGGGACTGTGCTTAGATTACATGCCGGCAGCCAAAGCAACAAATTATGCCGTAGTCTCTGATGCACTTCCACCTCTCCTGGCAGACAGGTTAAGCCATCTCAGAAATCCCAGCCTTGGCAGGGAAAACACGAGTTTTCTGGTTCCCTTAGCCTGGAAATGCATTCTCTCTCTAGCAAGATTTGAAAGAAATACATCTGTAATCCACTGCTCTCTTTTACAGGATCAAAGCTTGCTTTACTTTGCTTAAATTTAAACAAAGTTATTTGCACATCCCTGATGATTTTTTTTCCACCTGTATTTTTACCCGTAATAGACTGTCTCAATCCTAGCAGTGACTGATCAATTGTTTAGGGGTTGTTTGTTTTCAAGGCAACACGTAGGTAATTCTCTATTCTTTCCTGTGGCAGAGCATGCTGTTACCAATATGGTGCTTTCTGTTCACTGGAAACATAGCTTTCAGGAGGCATGTAAAATGAATGGTGTCTGTTTTAATTCAAGGGACAGTTCAGAAACGTGTTTGGTAAACCAGCCTCCAAAGCCTCTTCCCCTTTGGAACTGCCCAGTGCTAGACCTGCACTTGCAAGGTCTGAGTTTATCTTTTTCTAATTAACAGGAGTTAGTCTTTCAAAGTATCTGCAGCAAATGAAAGCCGAGAGGCTGGGATGAGTGCTCTCTGTGGTCTCCAAAGAAATGCTTTTGCTTTTCAAGGGGAATAGAGAGGTTAGAAGGAGGCCTGACTCAGGCTGTCAGGTCTCCAAAGCAAAATCCATGCTGCACTGTCTGTGTCTGTGCACTGGCGGGGCCCAGAATGCAACGCTCACAGAAATGTGTGAGGACAGTGTGTTTCCTCTCCCTTAAGTTTAGCAACTGGAATGCTGATGTACCTAAACAACAAAGCAGATAGAGGGAAGGGCTCAGCCCAACAGAGATGTTAACCATCAGGGGTGCCGATACCACCCCAGAGCAGCAGTGAGGACACGTGCAGGGCTGGAAAAACAGCTCAGAATCCAGCATCCCTGCAGTCATGGGCAGAGTGTGTCAAAAAGTTGTGTCCTGCCATGGACTGGAGATGTGATGTCCAGCCACACTCTCTATCTCCTTTTCCCCTTCCACATTTAATTTGCTTTATGCAGCCATATAGACAAAGACTAGGCCTCACTCAGTTTATACTCTTCCTATTGCAGTGAGGTTTCTGTCTCATTTAGTGACTTTAGGCAGTGCTGAAGTTCAATGAGGAGGAGCAGGGGCTCAGTTGGAAATGCCAGTGTGCCTGCCAAACTGTCACCCGAGGTGTTTTCAGATGAGGATGTCTGCAGAAATTACAATGAGGCTTGGCATCGCCAGGCAAACATACTCTCTTACATCTATTGCTGACTAATGCAGACAGCATAGGCTGTCAGCCCATTAAGAAGCAGCAGCTGCACTGGAAAAAAAAAGAGTGGAATTCTTTAGGAGCAACTTTTATTATGAGAAAAGGATCATAGAATCATAGGATGGTAGGGGTTGGAAGGGACCTCTGGAAATCATCTAGTCCAACCCGCCTGCCAGAGCAGGCTCACCTAGGGCAGGCCACACTGAAACGTCTCTCACATAAAGAGTCAGTCTGTTGCTGCAAACTTAACTAATTTTCCCCATATTTCCCAATCCATTTCACTCTGATTGGTGCTTCTCCTGACAGTGGGTGTTGATGGCAGGGACTGATGCCAATTGCCACGGAGGTACCTGCCTGATGCCGTAGGTGAGCATCACAGTGCAGCCCCTCCAGTGGGTCTGTCTGTATTGTTGGTGCCCACAGGGCATAGCTGATGTGCAGGCACCTGATCCTGCCACTGCTTCTTGGCACATGAAAGGACCCCTCCATGCACCCAGCAGAAGTGGCAGGCAGGATCGGGTGCCCTCCAAGTCCATCAGGTCAAGTCTTAAGGTTGATTGTGCTGACTGTGCAAGTAGCTGAAGATATTCAGCCGAGCTCATGCTGTTGTTGTGCTGCTGAAGCTCAGTTCACCGTGGAAAAGAGATTTTGAATTAAATGCCGTTGTTTGACTATGAGTTTAATGTCTTGCAGAAGTTTTTAGTAGTGAGTTTTTCGTTGTTTTGCATCTAAGGAGAGAGGGCTCCCCTCACCCATCCACAAGCTCAGCTTGGATCTCAGTGTCAGGCTGTGCTCTTTCTAGCTTGCAATTCATTACCTTTAATAATAAGAGTTTTCTGAATGAGAGAAGCATTGAAGCTTTAGCATTTTTACCGTGCAGATGTAAGGATGATCATCAGTTATTCTTACGGATTTAAATCATCCTTGCCTCTGTGGCGGCCTACCTCAGTGGCACTAACACATCTGGGAAAATACAAGCATGAGTCTTTCCTACAGTTATAATTGCAAAGGCATTGTCTCATCCAGTTCTAGCTCTGTATGTCTCTAACAGTGAAATTTTTCACAATAAAAATGACCTCTTCACAGATCATCCTACAGAATTCTAGCGTCTTCCTATGCAAGTTTTTCCTGATAGTCAAATTGTGTTTTACTATTTTGTTTTGTGGTTTTGGTTTTTTTTCCTTTCTTCTTTATCCTTTTATTCTTAGTTTCTGGATTCCCAAATTTCCTCTGAGGAGCCATCTGGGGAAAAATACATCTGTTGTCCCTCTTAGCTTTTACAGCTGAGAAGTCTTCTAATAAGAGAATTGCTGTACTTCTGCTCCAGAGGTTTCTGGAGGATCGCTGCAGGGCTGGCTACTTCCATTTGCTGAGGCTATTGTAGGAAATGCCTGGTCCGCTACTTGCTCTCTCTTACTAGGCATTGCAGTTGAAGCTGGTTTTGTAGTCAGACTTAAGAAAGCAGGGAAAGATTGTTGTTTTGGATGGGGTAGTGTTGCTTGCTGGTTTGGGGGATGTTTGAAGTTTGAACACAGTGATTGGTAAGAACGGAATTACTATAGATCAAATAAAACCTTTGGGGCTTTGCAGATTTTTCTTTTCTTTATTCTTAAGAATATAGTAGCCTTCAGTCCACAAATAAATTACAAATTCCAGAAAATCTGAATCTCTTGTTTGAGCCTCTGACAGGGTACAAATAAGCGTATGCTCTGTGGCAGCAGGTTTGGGGAGTTAGAGAAATGTTTTCATTTTGCTAACCCTGATGTCCGTGTTTGATTCAGTATTTACCTTAGCATATCCTGAAGTGTGTTTCATTATTTTCGTAGAATCATAGAATGACTTGAGCTGGAAGGGACCTTAAAATAGGCGATATGAGTGAGATATTTAATTTCAGTAATATTCCACCCAAGGGATGTTAAGCTATGTCATGGCTTTGTGCCCAGTAACAGCACTTCAGGTATTTGCTTGCTACAAGGCAGTACAGGAGATGTCTTGCAATATGTGACTGGCTTGTAGAGTCCAGTATTGCTATATAGGCAGAACTGAATAAAGGTATCCCCTCTATAAGTGCAGATATTTATATTTAGACCTGAGTTTCCTAGTCTTGCTTTGCTTGTGCATTACCGTCAGCACTGCTGGTGGCAGCAGCAGCATGAATGCATCCACTAAACGGAATATTCGGCTTTCCAGATACTGATCTTGTTCTCAGTGACTAGTGATTTTGGTGACAGGATTAAAGAAGCCTAACTATTACAAAGCACTGGGAATCGAGTCTTTTGAAATATTTTAAGAACTTTTCAGCTGGACTCTAAAAAAATGTCTTACCACTTCTGACAAATGCTGGCAATTTTACAGTCTGGTTTTCTACAGATAACTTTTTGTGTGTGTGTTTTTCTTCCACTAGAATTTTTTGAGCCTATTAACAAACTTCAACTCACTCTATCCCAGGTTAAAATAAAAAAAGATAAATAAATTCCTGTATGTTTTCATGAAAACAGTCAGTTAGATACAGCTTAGTATAATCTAGTTGTGGAGTTTGGTGTTGTAGAGTCATTCAAGAGACACAAACAAATATCAAGCAGGACCTCTCCATTTATTTTGCTGATAGAACAAATCATCTTTCTTTTGGAGTGCCCAGGGAATTTGGATCCACATTGAGCTGATGAAAAGCAGTCTTTGGCACAGCTCTCAAATGTTCGTCATACTCTTTCAAACAGACCTCTGATTCCATCTCTTAAGTCACTTTGGTTAAATTTGTCTTTCAGAATTAGTTTTAAACCCAAATAGGAATTTTTCTAATTGCTAAAATGAACTATTTTTTTTTCCTCAAAAAAATGCATCCCCGAAACTTAGATGGAAAGAGAGTAATGCTTAAATAAGTCAAAGATGCCATTTGGGGACTAAACTATTCTCTACTTATTTAATAAAACTATCAGCTGCATTAGTAAAAGAAATTCACACTAGGGTGTTTACAGGATGCTGATTTTATACTGTACAGTCCTTGTGGCTTTTTGGTTTTATCTTTAAATCCAAAAGCAATGATGCTCGTGGCACATGAAATGGCCCTGGAAAAACTAGAGTTAGGAGAGCCCATTGGTAATTCCAGGTACTCGATTTATAGATGGCAAGTTAGAATTGTTAACCCTGTCCGAAATGACTGACCGTCAGAGCCCACACTGCACATGTATTGTCTGTTCTGCAAGCCAGGCAAGAGTATCTGGACAACATTTGTCACTGTTAGGATAAAAATACGTTAATCTTTAAGCAGGGAGTTTCTTTAACCAGAGTTGGCTGTAATACTTAAACATCACACAAGATAGCTGGAAGTACTTCTAGTTTTGTCATTCCTAATGGATCTTTCTGCGCTGCCTCTCTTGCTGGTTTTGACTGCTTAAAATCGACTATTGTCCTCATATAATCTGAGACTCTTGATTTTAAGTATGTGAAGAAAATGCTCCAGATCTTGAAACCAAAATCATATTTAGCACAAGAAATATTTGCAACCCAGCTGGCAAAGCTGGGAAATACTTGCTCTGCTGCCCAGCCTGGGTGAAGCTCTAACAGCCGCCAGATACCGGCTGTGCTGGGGAAGAAATTAGATTCTTTAGAATTCAGACTGGAAATCATCTGAGGACAAGAACGTGTGAATTTGCTTCACTTTATGCATGTTACCTGCAGTCAGCCGGTCTCTGAGGAGCTATAACTCATAGCTAAGTGTTTGCAATATTGTAATACAAATATCAGGCGCAGCTGTACCAGCGCGATGGCCTTTCCCGCACAGCATGGCCCGTGGCAGCAGGGCAGACGTGGATGCTGTGCTGTTGTGCACGGAGCTGGGAGGGCTTGGGCCGATGGGGCGGTGATCATGCTTAGCTGGGGCTGCCCAACGAGGCCCCACACCACGGTCCCAAAGGAAGGCAACGAGCATCCTCACAAGTGAGACAGACCAGCAGGCCCAACATCCTGTGGAGAGCAGGCAGCTGCTTCTAGGCTTCTGTGTGGTTTTTGTTCCTCTTCTGGATGTCTTTAAAAGGACAATGAGCATAGAGAATTGGAAGGAATGTGTAATTTGTTATAGGTGACTGAAATATGTGAGGAACATTAGATGTACTTAGTAGACAAAGGTCAGAATTAACATTTAGGTATCTGAACACATACATTTAGAGGAAATGGTGTGTTAAACCTGAACCTCTATTAGCAGTGATCACAAAATTCAAATAAAACATTTTTTGTATTAGGAAACAGGACTTTCTCGCCAATTCATTGCATGCTGACAGTTCTGGTATCCCCATCTATTTGAGATAGTCTTCAGAGAGAACCCTGCTTCTGAAAACACCAATCTCAGATAAGCATCCAAAGTCAAGTACTTTACTGAGCTGATTTTCAGACACAAGGTTTGAAGCATTTTATTTTTACTCTTTGTGCAGACCCTGAATCCCTGAAACATTTGTGGTTCACTTAGAGTCAGTTACTCTTGTCTCCTACCACACTGTTATTTTCTCAATGGTTTTATTCTGCCCCCTTCAAAAAAAGAAAAACAAAACCAAATCAAAAAACCCAACCCAAACCGAAAACAAACAAACAAAACTCCCCCCAAAAAAGAACTTGAACTGTACTGTATAAAAGGTAGTCGCTCAGTCTCACACAAAACACTCAGCTTCATTTTGGTGTGAGGCTATTGCTGACCAGGGCAGCCTTTCAGTGTGCTGACCCTAATCCTACAATCCCCTCAAAAATACATCTAAACGTGCCTGTGGTTTCCATTAAAGATTGAGATTCTCAGGTCTGATTTCTTGGATTTATTTATTTTGTTCCAGTTCAGCTTTTCAGCACATCACAAACACATTTACAAATACCTTGAATTATGCATTTCCCATGGGATAAAGAATCTTTAGTCTAAACCCTTTGTATTTTCTTTTCTTATATCTTATTCTCGTACTATTTCTCCCCAAATGGAAGATAGCTGTAAAAGCTAATTTAACACAGCACCATGATGCAGTCAGTGGTTTCTCAGGAAAGGAAGGTAGAGTTTGCAGTGCTGGGGGGTTTGGTGGTTGAGGGGTTGCAATACAATGAGACTCCTATTTTCTTCTGCAATAAACCATAAAGCCCACAATGTATAACCCGCCGGGAATGAATTACCTAATTATGTAGAAGTGATCTGTGATTTGTAGGCGCCACCATCTGGGCATAAGGTCTGTTTGCAACTGGAATAAATGGAATTGCCTAAGACATAAAGTTTTTCAAGAGTAGCCAAACCTGAAAATTGTTCCTACTAATAAAACAGCATTTTTCTCTAAATAAATGTATGTGCACGTACCCCCCAACACACACACTCAGTCTATGAGTGTTTAGAGATGATAAATGCTAATCCATAAAGATGGATTAATCTTTTTTAAAATATTTAATTACGTCATAGAATGTTGGGTCTAAATCCACTAAATCAAGATAGAATTTCTACTCTACCAGTAAGTCTATTCCAAGCATGCTGGTCTACACCACAGCCAGCTAATACAACCCTCTGGCTCCAGGCAGTGTGGAGGCAAATGCCTGTGCATGGCCAAGAGACCTTCTAGACTGTTGATTCCTCTCTAGCCTTTTGGGTATTGTGCACACTATTTTTTTCACCAATACCTGTTGGAGAAAAAGGGTTAAGTGGAAACCCAGGCCATCATGGTGTGCTCAGGAGTTCGAACCATTTGTCTGATGGTGAGGAAGGGAAGATCATCCTTTTGTGGTCAAAAAATGACCCTCTGTGAACCCCCTGCCACTGCTTCTCCCTGGGACAGGAGCAGAGATTGAGCTTGCGTGATTTAAGACACAACAGCCAGGCCAGGTTTCAGCATTGTCCTTCTGAGATCAAAGTCTCTTCAACAAAGACCTGAAAAGACTAGGTTTGGTTTGCCTTTCTTTTTTTAATCTTTTCAGTGCTTCTGTGGGGATTTCCTTGGGCAGAAGAGCTCCAGGGCACTGGTGTGAGTTTGCACAGTTGTGACAAGAACAAGGCAATGGGCAGTTTGATCCTAGAGGCAAGGTCCTGGTGGTTATGAAGTTGATAGGACCTCCCAATACCTCTGCTGTAGATATGTTGCCCCTGCAAAGTAATCCAAATGAATAAAATATCTAATGAAATATAAGAAAAACATTGGATTTTTAAATGAGAATCACTCTGAAAACAGCAGAATGGGCATGCTGGGACAAAGCGGATCATACACGCATGTTGTTACTGTTCCTTCCCTCCTGCTTTCTTTTCTAGAATTTGTATCGGTCCCATGAGGAACAGGAGAATAAACCTGTTGTCAGTTTTATTGCAGAGCTGGCTGCCTAAACTGATGTCTCACTGCAACATGGTTATAAAAAGGAAAAAAAGAAAAACTGCCAAAAAGCCTTGCTGATGTAAATGATATTCCTGTTGGAAGACTCTTCAGGAAAGGGCCTGTAAAATAGGAGAAGCCTAATACATAGAGCAATATTTTCAAAACACCAACTTAAAAATTTAAAGCCCTATGGCTTTTTTTTTTTTTTTTTTTTTTTTTTTTTTCATTGCTGTTAGCTGCAAGGAGAGCTGCCAGCTCTCTACTCTGAAAAAGATGGAGAGCACAGACTGATATACAGCAAAACAGGGTGATCTGGTAGTGATATTAATTTAAAGTCAACCTGTAAGACAAAGAATTTTCCATATTTTGGACTACAGCCTGACCTAAAATTATCACTCACGTTTTCACTCTAGCTTCATGAAGTTACCATCGTTGACACCCCCGATTTTTGGCATCTAGTGAACGATGCTCTTTCTTACCTTTTTCTTTCTCTAATGGAGGTGTTTTGTTTGTACGATTCCTCGTGTCATTCTGATGAGGCAGATTGTTGATATAAGTTGTCCCAAGGTCTGGCATGATTGCTCAGTTGTAGGCTGTGTATGCTCTCTTCCCAGTAAACACTGCCTCCCTTACCAAAGTCAGGGTTGTCATGTTATATTTGAGAATGTCAATACACTTGGAAATTTCATTAAAATCTTAACGTTATCTTGGGTTTGCCTCATTAGGATGGAAATCTCATGAGAACATTTTTCCCTGTGTTGCTGCTTATAATTTTTGCTTATAATCAAGCAGAGGCCAGCACCAATACAAAGCTCACTGAAGTCACATATATTAAAATGAAAAATAATCGGAGAAGGGTACTGGTTTCTAAATTTCCAGAGTTCAATTTGATTTATTTTGCGACCAACATACCGAACTGTTCGTTCGTTACATTCATTCCAAATGGCCTTTCACTGATCTGATACCAGGCCTTCCAGAAGACAATTTAAGGAGTAAATGATGCTCCCTGGTAGCCCCTAATGCCACCTATGAGCCAGAACTACTGCTTCTGTGCAGTAGCAGCTCTTGCCAGTGCTTCCTTCAAAGGGGATTTAATTACTGACTTTCACCAGTCTCTGCTTGAAATTTTAGAAAAAAATTGCATAAGGATCCGTTTGACCTCTCTTCTGAAAAGTAGTGATGTGAAATGAATATTTGTTGGACTATTGATCTGTGCTTGTTCTTAAATACACTGCAGCTTTAATAAATGCCTTTGGTCCATCCCTCAGCTGGTGTAATTTACCACGGCTCAATGAAGCTGAGTGGATTTACATCATCTGAAGACACAGTCCTTGGCATGCTGTAGCAGCCTGCTTTTTAAGAACGTGACAGTTAGTGTGCCTCTTGTAGCAGTTACAGCACATCCTCTGCTGCACATGCAAATCCACAACGGGACTGTTCTGGTCAGCAGGTCATTCTTGGTGAAGAGGGGCAAGCACCCTTGCTTTTTGTGATGGTTTGTGTCCTGTTCTGTGTGCTGTTTTGCTCTACTAGTGTGAAGTAGTAGAGCAAGGGTAAATTCTGGAGAGGCTGCACACCCAGCAGCCCTCATGCCACGGTCAGGAAGACTGCCTGTGCTGCCCTTGTGCCTCCTGCTTCTCCCTTGTGAGCCAACCCCTTTTCTAACGTTATTCAGTGTGCAAGTGCTCTCACTTTTATAAGCATTTTATGACTCTTATGTTTGGAACATATAATTTTAATGGGCAGAAACCAAATTAACTCTAAACCCCACTTGACTAGTGCTTCTTGTGAAGACAAAGGAAATTCTGCTAGCTGCACTCCTGGCTCCCCAAGCCATGCTAACCTCTTAGCCTCCAATACTTGCTCTGTGTGATGGGGGTCCAGAAATCAGTGCCATTTCATTGTGCTTTGCTACAACATGCTATTTCACAACAATTTTGATTTTTGTTAAGTGAGGAACTTAACTATTAAACTACAGTAGTCTCCCCACAACACCAGCATACTTGCAAACAGATAGACTGAGCACTGAGCTCCATTTGCAAGCTACTAATTATGAAGTCTTTCATAATTAACAAGGATTGTCCTGGGCTATAGAAATTCTACATGCGACACAAATGCAGACAGACATTATCTGGATGTATTCCTCTGCCATTTGATAGACCCAAAGAGAGATGGGAATAATTGATCTCATAGAAATCTTGTACTTCAAATGCCTGCCCTTTTCCTGCATGTCTGAGCTCTTTGTCCAGTCCTGCCGAGCACCTCTGCGCTATATGTATTTCTGGATATCCTTTTACCTCCTCCAAAAGTTTTCTGTTAACTAGTTGGAATACAAGCCATAAAATGCATTTAGATGTTATATTGATTTGCTCATGAGGTGCTGCAATTGTGAGATAACCATATATTGGTAAACATTATTTGGGATCTCTAAAGTGAAAAATAAATTAAGATTAGAAAAGAGCTAAAACCATCCTGAAGACTATCCCTATGTCTGTTGGAAAGGCTTGCAATGCACGGTTATTTCAATAAAAATGTGTGTGGGAAAGGAGGGAGGGTGAGGCTTCTGGTCTCCAAACATGATAACACTTTTATTGCCATCAAATTATGCATCTGTAGCTTTTCCTCTCAGATATTTTTTCTTTCCTGCCGATGTTTGAATATTCCCTATTTCTTTTTGGGTGCATTAATTTTACCCATGTTTTAGTTTGGTTATAAGCACATTTTGTAAGTGGCCAGTGCTTGTGATTTCATAATGTGAACAATGCATCACTGCTAACTGGCTCTTTTTTTAATGATTCTTGCTATACAGATGTGAACACATGTGAAGATGCACTACCATGGGGACTTGCAGCATCTGTGGCCTGCAGGTTACTCACTGAATACCAAGATGTAATATTTCATGCCTATGTTCCCACAGTATCAGCAATGGGGTCTTGCTGTCATTTGGCAGGGTACTGGGGTGGTACAAGGCAATTTGGGTTGTTTAGCTCCAGTCACAGGATGTCATTTCTCTAGCTCTGATGTAATATTCAGCTGTGAAGCAGTGACTATGACATACACATACCAATTCCAGGACAGTGAGCGGAAATTCTCCAAGTAGCCAAGGACTGCACTTGGTGACATGAATGCACCAAAATTAGAAAATCCCCAATCAAAGGATTTACAGCAGGAATGACAAGGCACTGTTATATTTTCATTATTGGTAGAAATTGGCAGCTTTAGGGTTCTTTGGTTTTTAAACTAGGTTTGATCTTTTTGTACAGAGCTACTACCTTCCTCTGAGCAAGCAAGCAGCAACACTTCCAGTTCTGCTTTTCCGTTCAGTTTAAATGAGCTGAGCCAAGCACTCAGACCTTAGTGCAAATGCTGCATCCCATTGAGTCAGAAAGCTGTAAAGGCAAGTCTGGGTTTTAAGGTCTTTCCAGGACTGAGGACACCTTGTAGGTAATCCTTTGGTCCTTGTCCTCTCTTCACCCTTTTTAGGAGTATTTCTCACTTGAAAGTTTCAGTTCCTTTCAGATGAATCAAGCTTTGCGTCTCCAGTGTTGCATATAAACAGCTCCTAGGCAACTGGGTAATCCCCATTGGCACCAGTAAGGGACACTTATTAGAGGAAGGTTTCAGGGGGGATTAAGTGCTTGATCTGGAAATCGTACGGAGAATGAAAGTGGAGTTTCATGGCAGCGTTTTACAGAATTGCTCTTTTTGCTAACACTGTGCTTTAGTTAGCACAGATCAAAATATGTGCTGACACTGCAGAGTTAAGTTTGAATCTCTTCCAAGCTTCTTTACTGACCAGGAACCTTAAAGGTTTTTGAGACCTACAAAGGAACATCTAGGTAACAGAATTAATTGAGCAGAAGTCTGCTAGGGCCTCTCCAGGGCTACCAGCACCCTGCTTGGTTTCCTGTTATAGATGATTTTAGAGGGGGGGCTGACATCCATCCGATACTGTCAAATCTTCCAGCAAGGAGCATCTTTTCCAATCTCATTCATTGTGTTTGTTATGCTTAGTTTTCTGTACACTTCCATCATTCACAGGTTACGATTCTAACTGTATTGGAATGCAGAGCCCGTGGTGTCTTGTACCCAAAATTCTCTGCCATCTCCCTCAGCACTCACGGATGTATCCCGTCAGGCCCCATGGACTTGTGGATATTCAATTTGCTTAACTGATCTCTGACCCAATCCTCATCAACAGAGGCAAAATCTTCCTTCCTCCAGGCTTCCTCTGTGGTCTTAAAGATCTGGGACTCCTGGGAGCAGGCCTTAGCAGTAAAGACTGAAGCAAAGGCAGCATTCGGTAGCTCTGCCTTCTCTGTATCCTCAGTCATCAGGGCACCCACTTCATTCGGCAGAGGGCCTACATTTTTTCTGGACTTCCTTTTGCCTCGAAGATACTTTAAAAGCCTTTCTTGTTGTCC
This sequence comes from Baryphthengus martii, assembly GCA_013396935.1. NCBI lineage: Eukaryota > Metazoa > Chordata > Aves > Coraciiformes > Momotidae > Baryphthengus > Baryphthengus martii. The sequence goes on along the minus strand of VWZK01015560.1, from coordinate 321,488 downwards.
TTGACCTCTCTTGCCAGGTTTAGTCCTATGTCTGTATGCTAGTGTCCCACTTGCGTGAAGCTGGGATCATACTAGATCTATGAACTAAAGAAAGCTGACTACTTCACCTCTTAAAGGAAATTTAGTTCTTGGTTTATTTCATGGCGAAGGAGGAAAGCAAGACCACAATGTAATGAAAAGAAAATACATATGTAAGTGACTGGGTCAATACATGAAGCCTGTTAAGTCTTGTTTGTTTTTTTTTCCATAAAACTGAAATTAGCTGAAAGCATTTCATAAAACAAGATGGCACAGCTGTTGAGACCAAATTCTCTGCTGATTTATAGGATTATGCTTCATAGTTACGGGAATGATCTGTGGGAGAGATGTCAGAAGAATGAAGAGGGGAGACCCCACCATTTCTCTGAAGGATGTCTTTCCCACATGGTTTCTTACTGAAAGCTTGCACCATTGCCTGTGTTTATGTGCAAGACTGGCGAGTAGCTAGCTTCACTGGCGTGTTTTACAAATTAATTATTGAGGGCTACGACAAATTCAAGCACAAATAGAGAAGTAAAGACACAACTTTGGCTATCTGTAGGGTAATGCTAGCATCTAAATAATTTAAGGAATTGCATGTGAACTTGGACACAAAAAAAAAAACAACCCAAATCAGAAATACTGACAGATGCCTAAGCAGAAAAAAATGCTAAAATGCATTTTGTAGGGGTACAAAATGTAAATTAAAAAGGAGGATATGCTGCTTGATGCTTCTTGAGTAACTAGCTGTAAAGAATGGGGATAAAAACTCAGCATGGGTCGGTTAAAGCTGGGCTACATATTTAGTTTCTAAAGTTTGGCAGAAGGAAGGGGCATTGTTGGGAGAAAGTTTTCCGCTGGAAAGAATAATACTGAACTTTATTATGAAAGACAAGAGGAGCTACTCAATGATGTAGCTGCTGCCTAGGTACTCATATTATGAACCTTTCCTCAGTGTACACAGAATAAGGCTCTTTTTAGACATGAGTATGCTGGCTCCTTCTTGACCTTGCTTTGAGTGGAAGGTTGGATTAGATGACCTCTTGTGGTCCCTTCCAACCTGAATTATTCTATGACTCTATCTACTTTTTTTTCAAAGCTTGCAACGGTTGTCAGCATTCCTGACAAATCTCACTAAAGTAATAAAAACCGAGCATTTTCAAGGACGGTTTATTAAATGCCCAGGAAGGCACAATTATTCAAAATGAACAAAATTATGCTGGGGATAAAAACATGCTAGTTAGAAGGAAATACTAAAGCGAAAATATGAAAAAAAAAAACCCAACTGAAAAAAACAACCAAAAAAACCCAACAAAACAAACCCCAAAAAACCCTCAACACTTAAAAATACAATATATAGAGAGACTGAGGAGAAAAAGGAAGTAACAATTAGGTGACCACAAAGATCATACACAGAGACTGTGTCTGAGTATTCACGTTACAGTTAGTGAGCGGTGTTTGATGGCACTTGCAAGTAGAAGGGGTTTTGAATGGGTTCAAGGAGCTTCCAGAGCCTTTTGAAGCCAGAAGCGGAGATAATGAGTCCCTGCACGTGTTCACTGTTAAACTGATTTAGTTGCAGGGTTAATCAAATTTAGAAAAAAACCCCAAACTTTAAGCCCCTAGAGTTACTGCTGTAGCTGAAATAATTTCTCTTATTTGTTCAGATATAGGGTGCCCACTGAATCTTTGAGGTGGTGGAAGACAAGACTAAAACATTAGCAAAAACTATCAGTCAGCATATTTGTCTGGCTGTGTGGTAACTGGTAAAGCCAATCTTATTAACTGCAAGTTTTTTGGTTTCTATTTTGTTTTTTAACAAGGCCTTATAGGAATCAAGAGGTTACCTGCAGGAACACTCTCTTTCAGTGCACCAGGCTGCTCTTTTCAGAAGTCCCTGGAGTATTTCTGATGGCTTTTTCCTGATACAGCTGATCCCTCACTTTGCCTGCTTAATAAATCAGCCTTAGCCACACCATGCTACTTGGTGATTCTTTCCTTCATGGCAATGCAGAGTCCAGCTGCTGGCAGTACAATGACATCGTGCAAGGAGCAGGGCACTTCTGCTGCAACTTTGCAAGCTTCTAGTTTGTGCATGCAGTTCCAAGGCTGCTTTTTGCAGTTCCTTGAATGGTTTGCATTTGATTTGGCAGCTAGTTTAGTATGTGACTCCTTCCCCAGCAGCTCCACAAGTCCATATCATTAGCTACCTAGTCCTTAAAGCTGAAACGGATCCATTTTCTGGAACCAAACAGCATTTTGCAAGACAAATCTGTGAAGGTGCTTGAGGAGGGCGAGCTCAGTGAGGGTTGTGAGCCCCCCTTTGTGCTGCACTGGACGTAGGTTTGGAGGGATATCTGTATTGCAGCTGGCTCGGTCACTGTCCTGGGACGTCAAATTCTTTGTATGTGTACTAATGATGGAATGGGAGTGTTTCTGTTCATCTACAAATTTCTCATTAAAATTGATCATTAGTGAAATTAGTGAAAGTACCTGTTAATATATGCATTATCATTTGCAAGGCTGCTGCAGGCCTACCAGTTCTGGAATCAATTTAGATGGCAGTTTCTCTGACTTTGGCTGTGTAATACACGTGGCTGAGTTAATTCACATTAAGCATTAAACCCCTTACAGTTTTTGCTTTTTAACAAGTGTTATCAACGCATAGAAGATTTTTTTTTATTATTATTTCAAATTTATGGGCTAATTTTGGCTTATTCTAATTTTATATTTAAAACAATTTTCTTCTTTAATGTGTTTTCAAGGATAATCTGTTATTGAGAACACTAACGACCTTGGATATGAAGTTCTAACTTTTACTTCCCTGCGGCTGATGGCGGTATCAAAATGGACTTGATGCAGGGCAATGTTGGCAGCTCTTATGTCTTTTTCTTTCAAATGGAGTGATACCTAATACATTTGCCTTTAGATTGTTTTGTTTTCAGTGGTGTTCTTCTGGAAATTGTATTCCTGTCTCACTGCATGAATCATAAATTATGTCTTCTGTGTAGGTTTTAGTATTTGTTTCCGTTTCTTGCTACTCCCACATATAAGCAGTTTTGATGCATATTATGCTAATACTATGATTGCTGCTGGCCGTGCTGTCTATGTATCAGGTAACCTTATTGATCTTTACTTCACCTTAACTACCATCAGTTTTGCTGTGCTTGACCTAATTTCAAGCACTGAAGAGCCTCTAAAATATTGATATGAGCAGAGAGATTATTTTTCTTTAACCACAGCAATAAAAATAAGTCTAGCATTATCCTAGGAAGATCTAGATTCTGATAGTTTCATGTAACTGTCTGAACGGTACAGAGGAACTGATAAATTATATTCATTCCAGCGGAGGTTCCTGGTCTTGAGGTACCAAATGTTTTCAGAGGGGAGAATAAGCACTTTATGAATGCGTAAGCATACACACATGCATATGCACACACACACATGTGTATTGAAGATGATCCCAGATAGAGGTAGACAAGTATAGATTCCTGAAGGGCAAGAAATTATGTAATTTAAATAAGAAGTTCCTTCAAAATATGAATATTTTGTAATGAAGGTGTGGAAGCTTGGTAGCAAAGTAAAACTCTCTCTTCAGCAGCACCTGTAACTACTTTTTTAAATGCCAAATTATTTACTGGCCTTTTTTTAAAGACTAATCTTTTTTAAAAAAAACCTTTCCCCCCCACCCCCAATTACTGCATTTGTTGGCTGTGAGCAGTGCCTGAACTATGCAGTCTGTATATGGATCACACCAGCCTCCATTTGCATTATTTAGCTCTTGAAGAGCATCTGCTGAGCATCTATCAGCGTGGGGCGTGTGCTACCACCATATGGACTGCCAACTGCTGGTGGAACCAGGGAGGTGCCGTTACGCTCCCATATATTTCCATACAACGACGCCATTAACATCTGGCGTACCATGGCACACGCTTACTTTTGTGGTACAATACCAGCAGTTTATTCATTCCTAACTACGATGAAGATCCTTAATGGGAGTGACAGTACTGACTCAAAATGAAGTGAGGGAAACAGCGTTACTGCACCTGTCTGGCTGTGCGGAGCACCGCAAGGTCACGTAATGGAGTTCTGTTCCTCCTCTGAGTGCAAAAGCAGTCCTTGGGATTGTTTGAATGGTCCTTCTTATGTTGGAAAGGTTTTTCCACAGTCAGTTGGAAGGTAGGGTTAATATGACAATAGCTTGATACATCAATGCAAGCTGATCTGCAAGTTATTGATGTAACTGTGAATACATTGTCCAAAAAAAAAAAAAAAAA
>VWZK01015560.1:193881-317181 GCA_013396935.1 Baryphthengus martii | reverse complement strand
AAAAAAAAAAAGGTGGGGGTAAGTTTCTTCAAAATTCAGTAATATTTTGGCTTGTATTGTGTTTTACTGCCATAAGGCCCAAAGGTCTAATTAGTTATTGAGTCACCACATATTTGCTAGTAGATGTTAGAAATTTTTTACTTTCTGTTTGATGACTTTACTTCCTGCTCTCCAGCTATGGGCAGAAGACAGAAAGGATCATGTAGATTCCTTTTTTTATACTGTGTGCCCCTTTCCACAGCCCTGAAGTTGGTATGTATTTTCAGTTCATATTCACTCTTTTGTGTTTTGCTGGATTTGGGTTTAAATCTGAATCTTTCACACTTTGGCAGGATAAGGTGACAGAAATGATTCAGATTTTCTTGGAATGAATTTCTGGCTCGTGGAAATTTGCCAACAATTTTTTTTTCCCTATCCCCAAGTAGCTTTACGGTGGTCAGAGGACCATTTGTCCCTCTGAAGTTTCTGAGGTCCTTATTGTGAACTTCTTTCATTTTTTTTCACTAGGTAGCTGCCAAGTCACGTGAAGTAGCTCTTTCAGATGTAGCCTTGCCAAGGAATCTCGTGGTAACATACCAAACGTTCATTTTTTTACGCTCTGTAGTATGTGATTTATGGAGGGACCCCTGCCAAGAGAATGCACCACTGCAGATTGTCAGAAAATGCTATTCAGGTGTAACAAAGTATTTTCTCCTGGGATTCAGCCATGTAGTTCACCTAAGTAAATTCATTCATTTCACTAAAAGAATTCTATTTTAACTAAAATTCGTTATGGGAACTCAATTAGCAGAAAAAAAAAATACAGTTTACTTCATATAAGCTACCGAACAGATGTCAAAAAGGGAAAAACAGCTTTGAAAGTGTTTGTCATATATGCAATACCCATTCAGATGTTTAAAAAACTGCACGGATATTCGAACTAAGCCTAGTTCCCAGAGAGTTCCCCATTTTCTCAATATGTGGCTGCTTTATACAGGCGGCTCCATAAAAATTCAGACCCAGCTTTTAAAATGTATCTGGGACTGGACTCCTTTTAACGTCAGTTGGATCCAGCTGCTAAAATGCCTGCTGAGAAGCTGGATATCAGCTCTTCTGAAAGTCTGTTCTCAGCTACAGTAGTGAGCATTTCTAATGCAGGGTTGCCCAGGCCAGCCTGTGGCCAACCGTCACATAATCAGAGGTCAGTGCAGGCCAATCTAGGATTGATTTTGCACTGAAGGGAAAAGAAACTATGATGCAGGAAACTCTGATGCCTTTAGTTTAGCATAGGCAAAGAGAAATGCAATAGGAGAAAAGAACTCATTCCTGCATGACTCCTTGCACACTGAACCATTAGTGCAAACGTGAGTAGCAGGATACTACCACACCTTAGTTGCACCCCAAAGGATTGTCTGTAGTGAGCAGAGCACTCTCCTCATCTAGGAGTGAAATGCAGGCAGGAGTGTGATTTCCAGCTACAGCAGAGAAGACATTCAAACTTGAAAAATCTCGATGTTCTTCCAATGTTCTGTGGGTCTTTTTCTGCCAAAGACACATTTAAATACCCCGAAGTGCACTAGCTGTCTCACATGACACCAGGGTCAATTCAGAGTAGGCAGCTTCTCTAACCATAAATAAAGACTTGTGAATCTGGACTTAATCTGGTTTAATACCTGCAATAAATGGACTTTTTAAATAACTCATTTCTTTATAGATACTTATAGTTTGTGCTTGCAGAAAAATACTTCCTACCAGCTGCTTTTGATGTGGAGAAACATGGATATATTCATCCATTTGTTTTGCCTCTGGATGTGAGATTGAAGTGAATTAGCAAGAGGAGAGGTGGAGGAGATGCAGAGCAGACAGTCTGGTTTCGCTCTGTAGCTGTGAGTTGCTGTTGAAATAAAAGGCCAGTGTGGGAACCCCATGCCTTGTATTTTTGTAAGCCCATAGCTCTGCACTCCTGATACAGATGATTTGTACGGTGTTGTTGACTCACATGTGATTGGGTTGGGGGAGACAGCACGCAGGTTTGAATTGGGTTATAATTACTTCCTGTAAAAGAAAAAAACCGTGACTGCTAAACCACCTCACTCAAAGACTTAAGGTTACTTGTCCAGGCTGAAGAAACTAGAATTTTTAACAAACCTCTAGTGAGGTTTTCCCAAATGTAAAGACAACAACCATCACTCTGGTGGCTGGAGGGCAGCAGCCCCATCTGTATAAATGGCAGCTACAAATGAGAGATAGCAGAGGAAGCAAATGTAGAAGTCTTTGATAGCGTCTAACCTGCAAATAGGTTAATTTTTGAAAAGTTGGCTAATTTGCACCACAAAAGGATTAACATGAATTACATGTATTTTGTCACAGGCAAGCTGTATTTTGGAAGAGGTCTTTCTGAGTGACCTCTTCTCAGGCTGCCTCTGGTGTGGTACCGTTCTGATAATACCACGACTCTCATCTCATCTGAATGTACTGCTGGCATCCACACCCCCCTCCAGTGTGGCCCGGGGACTCCCGCTGAATTACTTTCTAACTGGCGTTTGGACCAGGAAGTTTGCTTTTCCTCCCGAGCCCCTGATTCCTGCAGTCGTTGCCAAAATCTTGTCAGAGATTCTGGACAAGGTCATGACTGCAATTCCTCTGTGGCTGGCTAAACCACACTTCTCAGCTCATTGGTAGACTCCTTAGTTGTCTTTAGGAAGGTTATCATCTCAGGGAATCGCTGCTATCAAAAAGATTATTCTTAAAAGCTGTGGAGTTACTTATTCAGTCTGTCAAGCCTCGTTACATTAGAAGACTCCATGACAGAATATCTAAGAAATTTATCTTTTTGTTCATGGAAGGAAATGATGGTCCCACTAAGGAAACTGCAAATTTAATTATACAGTAGATTTCCTCACAGACAAAATTTCCAAGGACCTCAGTATGTCAGCACTTGCTTTCAAATCTTAATCCTCAGCACTGACTTTGGTTTTCACTTGCTAAAACACTTCAAGTGACGCTGTTCATCCAAAGCAGTTCTCTAGGTCCCAGATCTGCACCCCTAATTCACTGAGCTGTATTTACTTCCTGAGGAGGCCAGGGGATTCCTCGTTTAATATAAAGTTGGTAGAAGTGAGCCCTTAATTGCTGCATTAAATTCTTTATTAAGCATTATCTGTTCTTGTTGAGCCGAGAGACCCATGTGCTATTCCTGAAGCTGCCGCCGACTCGCTGTGTGCCTGCAGATAAGTTGCTCAGCTGCTTGGTGCCTCACCACCCTCATCCTGAAATAGCGGCTCTTTCCCTTTGCAAGCACTTTCCATCTGTGGTGTGCGCTGGAGTCGAGGGAAAGACTTCACAAGGTCACTGTCATTACTCCTGTTTTGCACAGGGGAAACTGAGGCAAGCAAGAGTGTAGACTTGCCCCGGCACTAGCAATTCAGCTCCAGTCTCATCATCCCACACCAGCACTTGCCAGGCTAGCTGCCTCCCCGAATGATTCCTTATATGCTAATCACTGGACTCAGATTAGGATTCAGTGCTAAATTTCATGTCTTCTTCCCTGTGTCCTTTCTTAGTGTAGGACTCTGACTTTTGCAATATTCGAGCGGACGCTTTTTGAATAACTGAACTGTTAGAAAGAAATTCCTGACAGGTTTGAAAAAGAGCCCCTTTGGACAGCAATTGCAAAGCTTAAGCTAATGACGTCCCAGTTGTATTTGCCTGTTCCATCGCCTCTAGAGGAGTCTGGATTTTTCTCTTGGCTTACAATAATTATTAACAGATCTTTTTCAATTTAGGAGAGAAAGATTTAGTCTCTATATTCGTAATTCTGGCCTTTCAGAGAAAGCCAATATAAACAGCACTGTGTCCTGGCCCAAATCCATTCTGCATTATTAGGGTGGCATTGATTTGAGATCTCACTCCATTAAAATTTGAAGTCTAAAGCAGTTCCTGCTACAAATGGGGTCTCTAAAGGTTTATACATTAGTTTAGTCCTCAGTGCTGCCAGATGGTCAAAAACTAGAAAGTGTCACAAATGTTACTGGTGCCCTTCACTAAATGACACTTTTGAATTAGTCTCCATTTCCATCCATTTACTCTAAGATGCTACTTCCCATATGTAGGTAAACGGTGATTCATTACTCCACCAACAGAGGAAAACAGATTTTGTTGAAATATATTAATAGATTGCTGAGGTTTTCTTTTCTAGACAAATGACTAAAACTTTTCCTGCGTGCTAGCTTACTTGATTTCAACTCACTTGCATGCTGTCCTGTTGCTTCCCAGTGTATCAGAAGAGAGAGGCAGATGGGAAACCCTCAGTTCCTTCCTCGGTGGGATACAGAGCAGAGTGGCCTCCAGGCAGGAGAGGACCTGCTGGCATCCTCCTCCAGCCCAGCTCCCTTGAGATCTGGGTCTCTCCAAGGCTCAGTGCTGCTGAATAAGCACATGGGTAGAGCTCATGTACTTCTTTTCACTGTGAAGGTCAGGTTTGGAATCAACCTAAGATTATTTGAAGCTGAGTAGTTCTACTCCTCAGCTTATCATAATACCTTTTTTTAATTTTATTTTTTTTTGCTTCCCTTCAAGTGTGTTCCTACTGGCACCATTGCTACCATGATCTTCCCCAGAACTCTTCTCCAGGGCAAGTGGGTCCTCTACGCTGACCAAAGCAACTTTAATGCTGATACCACAGTTATTCCTGTCAGTCCCTGTTTTTCACTCAAGCCACATATCCTAAATGTTGGGGAAAGCTGTAAGATTAGGAGCATGTTTGCTACCTCTGTCCCACGTACAGCTCCTAACTGGGTAACCAGTATGTCGATGAGATCTGGCCTTAATGCAGGCAGACATGTTGTCAAGTTCCCTAAAATTTCAGCCCTCCAAAATGTAGAAGAGCCATAATTCCGGGTAGGTTTGTGTATGTGTGTTGTTTTCTTTCTTTCAAAACACCGTTATATGCTGTATGGTACGTGATGAAGCAAGAAATTCCTGAGCTTTCACTGTGTCTAGCTCATTGATTTTTAAGAGTCTGGGAGTTTGGAGCCTCTGGAAGCAGCTTGACACGTAATGTGAAACCTGCAAATCCTGCCAATTGCCATAGAAAGGTGAGAGAGGTGAAAAAAATCATTTTACACTGTAGACTTTGGCTCATTTTTTGACACTAAGAAAACAACTTTTGCCAGCAAAAGCAAAACCTGCAGAGCATGGGGTAGGGTATAGGAAGCCAAACAGATAGAGTTGCACTAGCTGCAGTCCCAGGACCAATTGTGTGTGCCCTGTGTACCCTGACCACTGCAGGGAGGGCAGCCAAATTTTCTCATGCAGACCCCAATTACTTCTCAAACCTCAGCAAGATTTTATTTGCAGAAGAACTGTTTGAGACAAAAAGGTGACAAGGGTTGTCAAAGCCTGACACCACTGCAAGGACAAGTGTGCCACATTTCTGGGGCTGTAGCTCGGTATGGTTTCATTCAATTCGGTGTTAACCTAATATTTTCTTTAACAGCTATGTGATGGGCTGCTTCCGTTTTTGAAATTTCTCAAGCAAGATGCAGTTGTGATTCTATAATCTTCCTGCTGACAATGACAATATCATTCTTTAACCCCTACTTTCAGCATTATCCCAGTGTCAACCTTTGACTCCTGCTGATAACAAACTGATATCTTGCTGCAGCTTCAATGATCTTAAGGACATAGCTAGGACAGGTCTGTAAGTAGTGATTATATCTTTCATTAGATCAACAGGTATGGCTGAAAGACAAGCTTTTCAGTGCAGATAAACAAATGGATATGCTGCATTAATAAACCATTCCCCCTGAGGAACTCAAAGCACTCTATAGAGACGAGTGAAGTGGCTCAGCCATTTCTATGTGATTTGTTCACCCTGTCAAAATGCATGGAAATATTTGTCTCTTACTTCACCAGGACCAAATTTCAGGTGCTGTGCAGTGAAGTATAGCTCTATTTGCTGTCTCTGTGCAATGCCAGGGAGAGAGGAGCAAGATAGCATCTCTCACTTGCAGGGTGACTCCTCTGGCAGTACATGAGGAGGGGAAAGTAACACCAGTTCCAAGCGATTTTATCTTACTTCATCTAAGATGAAATACAGAAGACAAGAAGGGGAGAGGGAAATAAAAATCAAAATCCCAAAGCCAGGATGTTCTTAAGCCCATATATTGACATTCATTTTGAAAAGGGTTAGCCATTATCAAACGGTTCCTGTGTTTGTATGGGAAATTTGAGTGCCCTGCGTTCTCTGCATCTCTCTGTCCCCTGTCTTATTTGCTCCATTCTTTCACCTATCTGCTTCTAACAACTTAAGATCTTTGGGGCAGGGCTTTCTGTGTTCACACTGATACTTTGAGTTAGTTTCAGTAGCATCTTGCTCTGTCAGAGGTCCCACTAAAGCCAGTTAGGCTATTGCTGATGATATTCAAGTGAAGCTAAATGACTGCAGAGTATTTAAGTGCTGCTGAAGAATAAACAATTGTAAGCAATAATATTGTTTCTAAGAGAAAAACAGTGCTGCGTACCTTTTAATGCTATCATCCTTAGCTAGGGCTCCTGGATCTGTACATGCCATGCCAGCTAAAATGCTCTTCTTCAAGAGCTTTGTGAAAATCCCACTAAAAAATACTGCAGTTGCATATATGCCAGACCTAACCGTTCATATCCTAACTTAAAATCCACTGAACGGATCATCTTGAGACATCTTTTGTTTTTCCTTCTTCAAAAAGGACAATAAATCAAGCTAAGTTAAAAATTTTATAGCTACAGCTGGTTTTGATATATGCAAATGCAACATTTCAATCACAACGTATGGGAAAAACATTTTTTTTTTCTCTTCCCTCACATAACTCAAAAACCACTATCCTGATTTTTCTGAAGCTCTTCAGAAATAATTGTCTTTGGGTGGAAGCTACAGGCAGGAAACTCAACTCAGTAGGAATTTATTCAATGAAAAGACCACTGAGCAAATGAAGAAAATGGAATTGGAGATGTTAACTGCTATTTGTTTGCTAGCAAAAACTGTAACCGTTAAATATTTATAAGATGCCTCAATTTCAAAGTTATTATAATTTATTACCTGGACTTCTCTCTAAAGGAACATACCTGAAGAAGTTGCAATAGATCAGTTAGAGTTTCATTATTGTTCTGGCTCTGCTGTTGCTCATTGTGCTTAAAGCCACTTTGTGATGTGATTTCTTTGTTGCAGACACAATTCAAAACCACTTGAATTGAATTGCTTCCTGATGGAATTGAGTTGTCATTATCTCATCTTTTGCTTTTGAAGCATCATCATATCAGAGTGTCAGGGAGAACCAGTCACAAGTGAGGATTTAAAGTGTCCCCACCTGCCTGTACTGCAGGCTGGGTAGCTGGGAAACTGGCTTATAAAGTACTGGGGCTTCAAAGAACCGTAGGGACAGCAGACGTCTGAAGCTCACTTAGTTCTACAGCCTTTTTGCCTCCTCTCTTTTATTATTTAATTACTTTGGGATTGTTCTGGAGTAACAAACCTTGCAGCACCAAAACACAGTCAACTACAGGCAAACTAGTCCCAAATAAACGTGCTAAAACTTTATTCCTGAGAACCTCCTCTACATATGAAGCACCGTGTCCAGCTCTGATGACCTCCTGCTCCCACAGCATGCCTGGTGGTGGAGGAGTTCTCACAAGAGAACCTCTCCTTCAGCAGCTTGCTTTATGAGGGGAAAATGTCCGGGGTAAGCCTGTTGCTGTAATTATAATGATGTGCTTTATCATTCCTTTGCAATACAGCTTAAATCCCTTCTGTGCTGTGCCAGAGAAAGTAGTCTTTTCTGTGAAAGCCTCCTGGCAACAATCGAAGGGCTGCTGTTTGTGCTGGGGGCGGGAGAGAAGGCAGCTTGTGGAGGGAGTGCACTACGAGGAGGGCGAGAGGTCGTTAAGACATCGGACACGTTAAAAGATTAAGCAGATGAAGTACGACACAGAAAAACCAATCCCCACTCTGCTGCTTCAACTGCTCATTTCAGGATTTCAGCAAATCGCTCGGGTGTCACCAAGGCACATCTAGGAAGTTATGGATCTCCAACCTCATCAAGGGAAACAGGAAAATGCCTTGGTATCTGCTCTAGACAAAGGGCCTTTGTTTATAGATAGAAATTGAGCATGCAGGGTGGGGAACGTGACACACTAGTGCTCACACAGGATTTCAGCTTGAGAAGTAGCCATGTGTATCATGCACGCTGCCAGTCTGGGACAGACGGATGGCAGTGTCCCTGTATGGGGTGTCTGTGGCCAGACACATTGGTGAGGGGCTGGAGGGCCCTTTGGGAGGGCCGGTTCCAGCTGCCCCAGCACAGGGCACAGCCAAGCCCCTCAGCCAGGCTGCTGGGGCCTCTGGGAGAACATATTGAAGGAAGGGCAAAACCCTGGCCAGGCTGTGAGGAGTGAGGAGCCAAGGGATGGAGTCAGCCCATGGAAGAGCAGGGGAAGGGGCAGGAGTTGCTGCAGGTGCTGGAGCAGAGATTCCCCTGCAGCCCTGGGGAGCCGGTGGCGCGGCAAGGGAGAAGTGTGAGCGGGAGGGAGCGGCAGAGAGGAGCTGACCACAGCTTTGTTCTCCTGTGCCGCTCAGGGTGCAGATGGTAGAAGAGACAGGAGTGAAGGTGTGAGACTGAGACTGGAAAGAAGGATTTAAGTCTTTGTTTTTCACTATCCAACTCTATTTTGATTTGCAATAAATTACATTAACTTTCCCCAAGTCAAGTCTGTTTTTCCCACAACGGTAGGCAACCCACAAGCTTTTCCATCTTATTTTCTTCCCTCTGTCCTGTTGAGAAGAGGACTGAGCAGGTGGCTAGGTGGGCATCTGGCAGCCAGCACAGTCTGCCTCTCTCACGCTGTCCCCAGGACTGATGGTTTGTGTTGGACCCTAAAGAGCTGCAGTTCTGAATGCAAAGCATGTGCTCACAAGGTTGTTGTACAGGTTAGAGGACAAGCTGCATCTCAGGCTTCTTCTGCACATCTTGTTAAGTCTAGTGTCCAGCCAAACTGGGGGACGCCTTTCCTGAGGCTGCCATTTGTAAACGGGTTCAAATGGAATTGAAATGTATGTATAAAGGATACAGATGTTAGCTGTCGTGGTCTGAAGGCAATTGCTGGCTCAGCAAATGCGGAACCGCTGGGAGGTGCACGTTAGGAGTACTGTCTAGCAGGGGGATGGCGTGTGAAGGAAACTGCTCAGGACCTGCCTGCCCCCACAGTCTGCCTTCAGCATTGCTTGTTGGCCAGTGCCAGCGGCAGGCTGCTGAGCTAGACAGACCTTTGATCCTGCACTTTTATAGCTGATCTTGCAGTCTGGTATTGAAAAAGAAGATTTTCTATAGCTTTTTCTGCATCTCTGCACTTGAAGCAACAGAGTTCGGTTCCTCTAAGATGAGTTTTGGGATACTTTTACTTCTCACCCATAGTAATGCAAGAGTCTCATTTGGGACCTGGAATTCTAAAGCATTATCTTCAAAAAAGAACAGTATTTGTTTCCTGTTGTCTGAACTACAAAGCATATAAAATGAGGGATATATTGACCTCTCCCTATTTATGTCTGTATTAACGATAGCATGGCCTACAGGCACGTGAGACTTTACAGTGTCGTACAGGTACGTGTGTGCCAGCTTTCGCTGGCTCCCCACCAGTTACCGTCCTGTGCCTGCTTGTGTCTGAAACACTGCCACCAAGGGAATGCCTGCTCCTCCGCCACGTGCCTGCTCCAAGGTGGGCTTCCGTGCTGCTGTCCGTGTGAACTCTGGATGGCTGCTGATTCCCAGCTCCAGGACCTGAATATTAGTTCCTTTCATTTCTTTTATTCTCAGCTTTGGAAATTTTCATGGTTGAGACCAAGTAGTTGTGTCTTCCTGGCTACTGTCTGACTATTGTTTAACTAATTTGTCCCTCTGTCCCCCCACATTATTTTTTCCTATTACATGTCACATGCATGCGTACACTTGATTCTTGCAGGACACCCGTGTTTCCTGGTTTGCCACAAACCTGAGGAATTAGCAACTTGCAAAGGAGCTGATCTGGAAAACCAGCTGATGTTCAGATGGAGCAAACAGACCATGTCTTCAGGGAGGTGGCAGCTTGCACATCCTCCTCTCCCACCACACACGCTGCTGGTGCCGAAGTGCTGGTGCCAGGCAGTGTATATCTGTTTGCAGCTCACTGCTGCAAAAAAACTCCTCACTTCTTTGCCTTTCTGTTTTTCCCTTTTTCTTTGCTCCCTTTTAAGAGAGGGCAGATTTTTTTCCACACAATAGTAATATATAACTCTTTGTGTAAGAGAACAGCTGTATTTACTTGGCTTGTGAGTATCTTTACTGACAGGTTTATCCTTTGCATCATAAAATACCTATCTAGGCTTTAAAAAGTGCACTGACTGCTTCTTTGAGGCTTGCAGCAATAGGCCATGCTCATTTGAAAGACATATTATTACATCAAAACTAAACATAATATTTTACAGATTCCAGCTACCCTGATCCTTTGTGCCTAAGGGCCTCTGAGCAAAAGGTGTCATTTGGAGCACGCAGCAGAGAAAACTCAGTTATGTAGATATTACATTTTTTCTGCTCCTTCTGTTCCAGAAGAGCTGTGTTCGCATCTCTCACCAGGAAGCTGCTGGGTTTTTCCTATCTGATGGGTAAGTTGTATCTGTGTATACGGTATTGTTATTTTTGGCAGGCACATACTTCACATTCTTAGCATGAAGAACAAGAGCTGGCAGCCAATTGCATTAACTAGCCCCTCATGTTTTGTTTTTTTTGCCATAAGCCAAGTCCTTCGGGAAAGCGTGTGTCAGGGTGATGCATCGCAAGGCTGGGGGGAAAGCTTCCAGGCGGTGCACGGAGCCGGGCAGCCCTGAGCAGAGAGAGCTACAGGCCATGGGCTAAGGGATGTGGGGAGGAAAGGGCAGGGTGGGACGAGGCTTGGGCAAAGGCAAGGCTTGGCTGGAGCTTTATGCTCCCTGATGGCCAAACGCTTGGCCAGAGTGCTGGGGAGCTATGTGGTCAGTACCGTACCCGCCTTAATCCTGCACAATGGTGCCACCAGAGTGACAGCGCCGGTGCAGAACGCAGGCAGCCCTGCCAGGAGAGCCTGCAACTCCAGGCGTGGGGGACACCACACAGACACCCCCAGAATCCAGCAGATTTCCAGCACGAGTGATCCACAGACCATGGATCCCTACAGCCACAGAAGGGAGGGAGTGGGGTCCGACACCCTTTGGCTCCAGGCCAGAGTCGGAGAAGGGATGTTGCCAGTGAACTGCTTCTGCCTAATGAACTGCTCCTTTTCTCTGCAGCAGCAGATAAGAGCAATTAAACACTAGATAGCAGATTAATGATTACTGCAAAATCGTGCTAGCTCATGGTGACAAATCTGTATAAATATTCACCACAGTGGTAGGCGAGGTGTTCAGGCAGTGATGTACCCTCTGTGTGGCAAATCATTCAAAGACAACGCAAAGAGAGAGCGTCTGGTGCTTGTCAGATTCATTAATTATCGCTGCAGATGAAATTGGAAGAAAAACAGCTTACATACATTACGTTGCATTTGCCAAAGGTTGTTTTGGGCCCAGCTGCCACCCAGAAAACCAGACAGGCTCTGGATGTGGAATTTCCACCTTGGGAGGACACTCACTTTGGTTGTTTTCAGCCGTGAAATAGCAGCTTGCCTTACAGCTGACTTTAGTCTTTGTGCTTTATGAGAAATTATAAGGAGACTTTTGTGATGCCACATTATACCTGGGACCTCTGGCTCTCTCTCTCTTCTGTTCACCTCTTGCTTGCTATCCTTGGAGCCAGCAAGCTGGACCAAGTGGTTTTGGGGTCTGAGCCCATCTAAGAATCCCCATTAATAAAGAATAGAATGAAAGATGAACTTTCTGTCATGTACATGGAAGCACTCACTAAATTATCTTTCTGTTTTTTCAAGTGCTCTGATACACAGCCCTTGTGGTGTTTGAGATACCCAAAGTGTAAGCCATCACCTGATTCATATAAACAGGCTTCATCGTGTTCTTTTTAGTATTACATGCAAAACGCCTACAGACTATTGAACAGTCAGAGAAAGTAAGAAGACAACTGGACTGAAGAAGATCTAGATTTCTGCTCTGAAATCTCCATTTGATAAATACAGAGCACTTGTATTCTGAGGATTCTGGGGCGGGGTTTGCCTTAAAGGGTGTTTTGCTAATGTCTACAAGAACCTCATGTGAAGCACAGATAAGAAATTTACTCTGTTGCTGTAATATGGATAAAATCTTCAAAAACAACCAAAGGATTTTAACTAAGTTCCTGTCTAAAAAGTTTATATGAAATATAACAGTGTGCAAGAGATGGATGTTCAGTACCGTCTACCACACCAGCTGCTAGAATACCTCTCTGGATGGACACAGTAGCCAAAGTTATGATTTGCTATTTATTGTAAGCAGAAACTTAACCGATGGCTCATCAAAAATCATGGAAGACAACTGGGTTTGAACCAATATCACATCCACCTCCCAGAACATTTCATGTGCCTATATTCATGTAGATGTATCCATATAACAGGAAATTTAATGAGATTTATTTCTTAACATGCCATATGAAAGGCATTTAAGTCTTTGCAATATCCTCAATAGTCTCTGGATCTGACCTGTGATAAGTACAAGCCCAAAACCAGGTAAGCCTTGAATAGTAGCTGGTAATAAGTATTTGAAAAGATGATTGGCCTCAGAATGAATCATTAAATCCTATGAAATGCATCTGTCACTGTAGTGTTTAAACTCTGATCTCCTCCCCGCCTCCTTTTACCCACTCTCCCATTTGCACTAATTAGTACAGGATGAGCTGCTGCCTAAAAATTAGGAATTCTAGGATATTTAATTGATTTTAGTTCCTGTAAATGCCACGGCTGAGGAGTCAGTAGTAGAGACCCATGCAAGCATGGCTCATATAGGCACTGCATCTACAGTGCCCCCCAAGTTAGGGAGGCCAGAGGTGGGTAGCAGCCCTGCCAGGGCTGAGATGCCACTTGGTACCAATCCAAGCCAGTCCCATCTTGCCCTCCTTCTGCCCCTCAATCTGCTGCAGCTCTTGCTGTCCTCACAGAGCAAGTGAGCATTTGAATAACTGCATCTCACCAAGGGATGGGTTAGTTGGACGATAATGGGCTCCTGGCTATACGAGGTGTTTCAGTGCATGGTAACTTTTCAAACCTTGCTCTTTAGGATGCAGAGGTTGCCAAGGATTATGAAGTTTTACTCTTAAAAGTGACATAATATGGAATTGTGCTTATTGTGCCCCAGTGACTCTCTCTTAAGTGTGCTCAGCCGGTACATAAAGACGAGAGATCTTTTTCACTCATCAGTTCCAAAAATTTACCTTGGATTCCTGCTTTGTCATCCGTAATCTATTTTAAAAGCTCTGCTGGGCAAGTCGTTACTGGGAGGCTTCTCCGGGAGCGCAGCGCACATAAAGCACTGCAGCCCCTCGATGCTACTCAGAGCTCCCCTCCCAGCACTGAAGGAGGGCCACTGGCACCTGTCATCTCTTTCACAGTAAAAGTCCCCAAATGCCGTCCTGCCTGATGCTTTCCTGCTGTGCAAGCCTCAGCGCTACTGCGTCCATCGCACCCCTGCGCTTATTTGGGATCTGCAGCAATTATTTTTAATTAGGGACTTTCTGCGCCGTGAGTGGAGCAGCCCCCAGCTCGCGTGGGCCAGGAGGTACCGAGCGCACCTGTAGCTGAGCGCGGGAGAGTAGGATGTCTCCCTCCCACGCCACGTTAGCCCCATTCAGTCCTCATTTCTAGCAGGGTGCCTGTTGTTGACAGAAGCGCAGGCAGAGGCAACAGCAGACACGTTTTGTAAGTCACTTTGCAGCAGGGAGAGCTGAGCGCCTGCTCACGGCTTCTTGGGGAGCTGGGAGCAGGAGCACTCGGAGAGGTGGACGTAGCGGAAATGCCACGCGAATCGGGCTTGTTCTTGTATTTGTTGTGGCATTTGGTTCAAGCTGGCTGCAGACCTAGCCTCAACAAAGTCAACGGCCCAGAGAATTTGGCTATTTTATTTCATTTAAATTCTTGTCAGGCTTTTTGCTTGCCTCCTGGATTTCCCCGCTGCCTTTCCTGGGACAGCTGCTTAGCTGGGCTGACAGGGCGCGGGACTAAGAGGGCAGGCCCAATTAACTGCTCTGAGATCAGTTCTTCTGTCTTAAAATCCCCCACACTTCCAAATTAATTTAGAATAGATTCAATCTTAGCCATTTACAAGATCTGTTGCCGGGTGGTGCAAGGAGCAATTCGCTGGTGGGATTCTTATTCCTTGAAATGGCAAATTGCGTAAGTTCGCCATGCCATTTTCCACAGGAATAAAAAAAAAAAAAGCTGGAATTGAGACTTGATGTGGCTAAATGCTAAATATGTGTATCTATGTACTGCGAAGCATATCTCGATATCCTGGTGAGGTCAGGCGGCTAATGCCAGACAAGGTCATGGAAGAACTGTTTCATTTTCATTTACCTACACCTAGGGAGAAGCGGGCATAAAGACTCAGAGGAACCTTCCCTGATGTCCTCACTCATACCACCATTTCCTTAAGCTGTGACTGTCCACAAAGCAAAGCCATCCACAGCTCAGGGTGCCCTCTCTCCTTTTTCCCTTGTTACAGTACTGCCGTCAATAAATCTAAGGCTGACTGCCCACTTGTGTGCTCGGATTGCAGATGCCTTGTGCTTTGCCAATAAAAGAGAAATGCCCTCCTCAGACTAACCTTTAAGAAGCAACGCTTGTGTCTCCATGGGCTGCTCTAAGTATCACTTCTGCTCTGCCACGTCCAGCCAAGTCGACCAGCTTGAACCTTTCCTGTGATATGAACAATTCCTGAATAGAACGATCTACCTTGTGAAATGGTGTGATCTCCTCGCCACAACCCTGATTGGTCCATTCCCCTGCTGCATTACGTTCCTTTGGGGTCTTTCAGCATGTGATTTTCTAAAGAGTAAACGAGCATTTTTTTCTGGTTTGGTTTTGACCTAATTGATGACAAAGCTCTAGTTCAGGATATGGAATTTCTCTGGACATCAACCAGCAACAAACAGATGCACTGGAACTGCCTTTTCAGTTTAATAATTATAATGTAATTTCTGGTTTTCCATCTGCCATGTAGCTACTCAAGTAAAGAAAAACTACATTTTACTAAGCAGAAAGTTTGTTAAGCAGTCTCAGGTAAGGCAGGCTGTACCACTACCACAAGGAAAGAGTTTTTTCTTCCTGCTTTTGACTCCTTACTTCACACTTTGAGGATTCGGTGGGCTGCAGTTAGTGACCTGAAGACTACCCTGGTGGTGCCCAGTAATGCTGTAGGTCCCCTCTGGTGGCTGGTGCGTGAAAGGAGTCAGCAATGTCTCAGATGTATGGACTTGTATAAACAGACAGTGAAACCAGGCTCAAGTTTAGGGCTTCTCTCTTATAAGCTCTAATGACTTTAAAGAATTTGCACCTACTTGGCTAAAAAAATGGCTAAGGGTGACTGAACGAATGTAAGTAAGGCAACTCCTCAGCCTGGATTTCTTTATCTGAGGAGCAGTTTATAAATTCAAGGCAAGTATATCTTTCCACCAGCTTTGCACCATTCTACTCTCTCAGGGTGAATAAATTTTTTTGATGGGTGAGTTAAAACATCATTATTTTTTTCATTATCATTGTCATCAGTATAAATGGCAGAGGTGTAGGGTTTTTGCCCAAGCTTTTAAATTTTCATGACAATTTTACTAAGCTATTTTATACGTTATTAAGCACACTTGTGATTTGTTTCAACCTATACTTAATGTGCTGTTTTAAGAGAGTGTTCCCAGAAGAGGGCAAAGGAAGCCTGTACATAAGGGACAGCCTTGGGCTTCTCCAATGTTGGGGCCCACAGACAGGGATGGCCAAGGTGCCTGAGAGTGCATTTTTCTTTCATTGAGGTTTTCTTTTGAGATTCTTTTGAAAAACTCAGCCTGAGGGATTAACGATGTTGATCATTCTTGAGAATCAGGACACCTGTTTTGCTAAGGCTCTGAAGCAGTGGGTTTGTGAAAACTGGGTCTGTGCAGGTTTCTGTTAGGAAAAAAATAATAATAAGGCCGCGGGTTGAAGCCCTTGTTTGCCCAAACACAGAAATAATTCCTTCTTCTGGCCATTTCTAAAAACCAAGGTGAATGCTTGTACTTATTTTTTGAACAAGGCTTTTCAATGTGGTTTTACAGGCAGCTGCTTTTTGTAAACCATTGGAAAAGAGCAGGGGTACCAGGGTTTCAGCAGAACTCACACGGCAACATTTGACTGTGGGAGGAGCTAAAGAGGGCCCTACTCCTGAGTGAAAAGTCTGGTTTTATGGTATTACACTGGTCCCAGTAGTGTATTGGCCCTATTTCTTTATGCAATAAAATTTGCCTGACCAAATGCTGAACTGTGCTGTTGTCACTTTATACCAGCTACAGCTCTGCCTCTCAAAACTTGTGCAGGCACACTTTTCAAATGTTGGGTTAGTGCTGAGTCTGTAACTAATGTACACAAGATTTTGCAGGTACCTAGTTTTTTTCTTGTTTGCAAAGGAAACTCTCTACCAAAAAAAAAAATTTAGACTTCTGGTTTCGCAAATTTGTCTCCCAAAATAAATTCGATTTTGTTTTCTTTTAACTATTGACACGTAAAAAGTATCATCATGTATGTACCTATTACTGCTCCCTTCCCCTCTCCCCAGCCCTCAGATCCCATGTAAAGGACCAAATCATGAGCATTTTTCTCAGCTCTTGGTGAAGTAAATGGGAGTTTTTCCTGCCAAAAAACTTTCTGAAATGTTCAGGTACTTCAGGATTATATTTGAGAAACATTATGTGCCATGCTAGAGGCAGATACTGGCCTCCTAGTCTAACTGAACATGTTTCCAGTCTAAATACAGAAGCTGCCCCTTACTCACCCCAAAGTTTGTTTAATTTCCACCACAACTTTCTTCCCTTCCCCATGTTCCCTTCCCCATGTGTTACTAGGCCCTCAACATGTGGGTTACTCTTTCTTTACAAAAGTGCCAGTTATCTATCAGGCTATTCCCCTCCCCTTCACATCAATAATTTCTTTTTTTTTTTTTTTCTGATAAGATATTTCAGGCGGAAAGGTTTTTTCCTCGTCTCTTATACTGCATGCTACGGTGTGTCCGCCAGGCCCTTCAGATCTAGAGCACACCATTAGAAAAACCTAACACTCCATATCCCAAATGGGTCACTTCCCAAGTCTAGTGCTGAAATCCTTTTAGCTAATACTGTTCAGGTGACTTAGTACTAAATTATATTTTAGAAAGATATGGTCTGCCCTTTACTTTTTCATGGGGCTACCATTCAGTCAATTTTAAAGCTGTAATTCTTTTTCAGGGTTTCCATGGAAACAAGTTAGTGTTCCACTGCTGCCTTGTGAAAACGAGAAGAGTGCTCATACATCATTTTACTGCTCCTAGGTCGTTACGCAGCGTTGCCGTTCTGGGCTTCTCTTTTCCGATGCACGCATTAGCAGGGGCAGAGCCTCATGCTGTTTTAGCTCTTCTAGCACCATGAGTCAATTAGTTCAACTGAAGCCATATTTAAAGTGTGAATGCCCCATTCGGTCCTCACTCCTGCTGCTGTTAGCACCGATCTTAATATATGCTCCAGTCGGGGGATTCTTGGCCTTTGAAGAACAGATTTCCTGAAAACTGGGCTTTATAGCCTGTAGTGAAAGGATTGTACCTCATGTCAAGGCTGCATGACCACCTCACATGCGATAGTGGGGTTAATACCACATTCCCTGGAGGTATAAATACACTCAGTGTGAATACTATGCCTTACAGGTAGTTACAAGCACATCAGCAGAAGACAGACTATAAGCCGTGGTGGTAAATAACCTGTTGGCCTAGTTGGCCATTATAATAGCAGCTTAGAGAGTGATCAAAGTTATTAGTCTTTCACTAGCCTTTCAAAATCACTCTCGCTATGCTTTGAATAAAAGGCTTTACTAAACCCCAAACATAACAAAGAAAACCCCTTGAATATCTCCACTGCCTACCTTTGTGCGTCCCAGACATATTTCTAGTCTCTCTCTCTATATATATACTTTAGAAAAATATCTATAAATAAATGTGTATATAAAGTTAAATATGTAACCCTCACATTCCATTTATGTTCTTATACCCTGCCAAACACCACAGCTTTTAAATATTTTAAGTGGGATGGTTAACACTCATCACATTTTTTATTTTTTTTTTTTTAAGTGTTTCCCAGGAAAAAAAAAATTGTGTAGGGAAATATTTTGGATTTTTTTTTTTTAAATATACTGCTATAAATTTTTGTTGGTGAAGGCAGGGTCAAAAGAAGATTGTTGGTGCTTTAGGAGTTCCTGCTACAGATCTAAGCTTTCTTGAAAACTGGTCTTTTCTCAGCATTCAAGAAAATATTTGAATAAAATGTTTCTTATGTATTGCTGAAACTCTGTTACCACTAAAGATCATAAGAAATTATTTGGGGTGCAGTTGTGATGTTACTCTTTTACTGTTGTTGCTTAGGCCTGCAATTAATTAAGGTGTGTAGTGGCTATTTATAGGCAAAGGTGCCGCATTTAAAGACCAGGCTTCAAAACACTGTTGTGCTAAATGTAGCCAAAATGCTTCTTTCCTAAAGCCATGTGCAATACCCATGACTCTGACCCAAACACTCCTTCGATAACGTGGACTGTATGTTTGGTACCTCCAACTGTACGGCAGAGCTTGTGTAAGGGGCCCAGGCTGATGGTTGCATCAGCGAGACACTCTAGTATTAGATTTTGCTAAATGCTTTAGTGTTGTCCAAGTGAATCTCATACCCAAGAGCAAGGCTGCATGCAAAACCGCAGAAAAGCTGGGAATGGGGCACTGCCGGCCCATCCGAGCTGCTCTATGATGGTTGCCTGCTTCTAGGAGTAAACTTGACCCTTATAGAAAGTGACTACCTTCATTTTATGATCGTAATGTACTAATAGCAACTCTCGGTATAACCTGCAGGGCTGGAAATAATGAGGAAACTGAATACAATACTCCCAGGGCATGGGCTTAAAGTGATAACTATTCAAGCATAGCCTTTGACTAATGCAGTTGCTCTTGCACATCAAATAATGTCAGAAATGCCATACTTCATAAGAAAGGGCTATAAAACTTCATTGTGATCCTTCAGCCCACAAATCCCTGCTCAAAGGACTAAAAAGTGTTTAAATCGCCTGTATTACACGTAGGGAAATGAACACAGGCATCAAAGATATTCCAGGTCACCTGCATTACATTAAAAACGTGTTCTCCCTCTTCGGTGTTTTTACAATACCACATCCACACACATTGGGTTTTTTATCTCTACAGTTTTGTTTCTGCAATATTATCTTAGGCAGATAGGGCTACTGGAGGGCAGCCAATAGCATGGATGCCTCTTAAAGCATTTGAATCTTTTGCTCCAAGCAAGCCATTTTGCAGCAGTGAGTCTGATCCAGCGTGAGTGTAGACATCTTGGTAGCCAGAAGACCAACAGCTGAAGAAAATGCAAACACAAGCATTTTCTGCCCAGTAAAGGAATAGGGCGTTGTGATGAGTCCTCAGCACTGCCTCTTGCAAGGGAAAGAACCTGCTTTTGTTGTGCTTTCTGGAACAATTCCTGTAATAATGATGGTGTAACAGAAATAGTCAAAGGAAAAAAAAAATCTATCTCAAGCATGGGCACAAGTAGCACGTATGTTTGCCTGGTGTTTGAGCATCCAGCACAAAGTCCCGACTGTAATTTGCCGAAGACTTGCGGAGACCGCAGCAGCTATGAACTGTGCCAGCTGACTGAGGCAGGTGCTTTGGAGGGCGCGTTGGCCGGTCAGTGAGTTTAACCTTACAGCCCCTAGTCCAGATAAATGGTATTGAGTTCACTCAGACTGCAAGGTGATGCTTTTTAGCTTTGAGAAAAAACTATTCTGGTCTCTTTTCATTTTTTTTCTCATAGCTGCTAATTGGTATTATGAAACCATTTATAATCGATGTTTCAGGTAAATGAATTTTCATGTTTACCAAAACTCAAAGGTGCCTACTAGTCCAAAATAGAAAGTCTTTTGATTCATGAAGTTCAGGCAAGTTTACTGCCACTGCGAAAGCGGCACTTTTAATGCTAATCTGACAGGCACCGTGCTTGCTTTAGCCTGTAGTCCTTGCTTTGCACAAAGCTCCTCCTGTGTCCATACAGCACTAGCCTAATGCAAACCACAGCCCAGGTGAACTCTGCTGTAAGAAGTAAAAATCATTCCTTGAGACTGCATCTACTTCCTTTCATGGTTTTTCAGAACTAAATTAGCATTTTCCAAACTGACACAATTTGCCAGTAGTTGCACTGCATCTTCAACATCCAGTTTTCTCCACAGATGAAACGGTCAAGTTCTGATTGTGCCTTAATGCCTGGCTTTTGTTGACTTGTTAGTGCTTTTTCTTCTGTTCATACAGTGCATCCAATTCAGCAACGCTCCAAGCAGTTGGGTCCAAAATGTTATTTATTTACAATGACTCTCCAAGGAAGCTTTGGAGTCACTTCAAAAATTTTTTAAACCTCAAATGTTTGCCCCTGTCTGCAGGTTGTCATCTACTGCAAACAATCCTTAACCTCTTTTTTCCTCCCCAGTTACGTAACCATAGTTTGATATAGTTCAGGCTCCTGAGTCATCAGTAAACACCATTTC
This sequence comes from Baryphthengus martii, assembly GCA_013396935.1. NCBI lineage: Eukaryota > Metazoa > Chordata > Aves > Coraciiformes > Momotidae > Baryphthengus > Baryphthengus martii. The sequence goes on along the minus strand of VWZK01015560.1, from coordinate 296,454 downwards.
GTACCAAATCACTGTTGCTGAAAAGTATTTCCCAGGCTTCTTCATGCTCCATAGGATACAGGCAGAGGGTTCATCTGCTTGTGTCTCAAGAAAGTCTTCTGACACCTCTTTAGTAGTCTGCTCACTGCCACGGCAAGATGGCAAAGCCGCAAGGACTGTGTCGCACCTATTGCTTAGCTGATGGAGATGGGGATTCTTGCTGCTAGTCACAGAACCTCACCCACCATCCCTCAGTTCCTGCTGCTCTTGAATGCCCAGGGCAGAGCTGGTCCCCAGACCCTGCTGTCAGCAGCTCCAGCTTTGTCCTTCCGTGGCTTTTGCCAGCCCCATCCCATCCCAGGGAATGTTCTGGTGCTGCAGGACTCGTAGCATGCAGAGACAGATACTGTGGCCTGAGGTGCTTTCATTTGGAGTGTTTGTTCTAAGTACAAGTGAAACCTGAAAAAACTCCATTGATGTGCGGGGTTTGGTTTTCTTTCTTTGACAGAATAAAAGCATGTTTCAATGTTTGGGGTTTTTTTTAAGTTTTATGAGCTGTTTGTTGCAAAATAAGCATTTCACAAGAGTAATTTCAAAAGGGAATAAAAAATGCGTTTTAGAGTCCAATCCCATCCTTCCTTTCCCCAACTGGATATTCACCAGTGCTGTCAGACCTTCCACCTTCTTCTCCCCTGCACCCCACTCTGGGTGTGAAATTTAAGTAAGTATTACACAGCATTTTGCAAGACATTTTCAATTTGGTTATCCTCTGACAACATAGCAGGTTCTTCAGCTTCCACCATACATCACTATCCAGCGCCAGGAGGCAGGCAGGGCTCTCTGCCTGCGAGGCTGGGGCCAGCTGCAAGGAACTGCCATCCAGTGCCTGTGGGGATCCAATGGATGTCATAGGTTTGCTGGAGTCCAGATCTTGTCTTCACCTTTCACTCTTCTAAATTTTTTTTCTTGAGCAATATTCAAGACTCAGGCAAACATTTATACTCCTATTTATTACCCTTGGCTCTTCTCTGTTACATAAACCAGCTAATTTTGAAAGTCATCTTCTGACATACATGGAGATAGATACAAGCTGGGCACAAAAATATTCTGGGCACCGTGTCAAAGCAGGCTTCTTGATGGCAGCAAAGTAAAGGCAGCCTCTCTCATTTTTCCACCTTGCAGTACCCATTGCTTTGTTTTGCTAGATAATGCAAATGGAAATTTATTTTATCACCAAAAGTTCCCGTCACAGAGTCAAAGAATCCCAGCATGGTGGGGGTTGGAAGGGACTGCTGGAGATCAACTCATCCGACCCCCTTGCTAAAGCAGGGTCACCTAGAGCAGGGTGCACAGGATCGCATTGTCCAGGTGGGTTTGGAATCTCTCCAGAGAAGGACAATTCCTGTTCCAGGGCTCCGACACCCTCACAGGAAAGGTGGTTTCCCTGACGTTCAGGTGGAACTCCCTGTGCTCCAGTTTGTGCCCTTTGCCCCTTGTCCTGCCACTGGGCACCACTGAAAAGAGTCTGGTCCCATCCTCTTGTCCCCTGCCCTTTAGATATTGATGAGCATTGAGAAGATTCCCCTCTCAGTCTGCTCTTCTTCAAGCTAAACAGTTCCAGGGCTCTCAGCTTTTACTCATAACAGAGATGCTCCAGCTTATCGGTAACAAATGAAGTAAAAAATCAACAGTCCTGTCTTTCAAAGGGCTCATCTTCTCTGAATCCTGAGAAGGATGGGCAGGATAGTGACTAAAATTCATGCTTGTCCAGCACTTGCTGGAGTTTACCCTAGACAATTGCTATAGGAACAGGGCTCTGCTCACAGCATCAGAAGGTACATATTTATAAACTTTATAAAGTTTCCTGGGTGAAATAAAAACAAATACTTCATAAGAACTGAAACTAGCAATTTGATTTCAAACTTTCTCTTTAGGGTAGTGGGTTAAACCCATCTGCCTGGTCGCATCCTGTGTACTGATACACTTCTTCATCTCAAGAGCCGCTAACCTACAAATAAGGATCTAAAGCTCTTGAAATGCCTAACCTTTCAGACACTGTTTTTCATTATTGCTGGTTTCTTTTATTGTCATTGGTGTCTTGGTGTGTACGAGGTAACATCACAGAGCAGGGTCCCACTGGGGACAATTGCTTTGCGAGCACAGCTAGTGCTATAACCGGTGTAACTCAGGTGTTACATTTCCAAGCCGGCATAAAACTGCCACCAAGAATGTGGAGTCAGCATGGAGGAGAAAAAAGACTGAGAGAGAAAACTAAACCTTTAATCTCCAAGGCCCGTGTTATGCAATACTAACTCTTAAAAACTCAGTAAGGGAAAAACTAATAGGAAGATGATTGACTAGAAGGCTGTAGCCAGGGAAGCTTTCAACGCATCCAACCTGGGCCAGTGATTGGAAAAATAATACCCGTATGCACTATGAAACAGAAGCTATGCAGTAGAAAACATCTTTATTTGCCGTGTGATCCTTTTTTCCACTGACTCTTCTTGTAAAGCATCAAATACATATGGTGGTGTAAAAATTAGTGTGAGTCTATCTTGCATGAAAATATCTCATTTTAAGAAAAAAAAAAAGATCATTCCAGACTGTTTCTGGACTGAGTGCAGTCATTAAGCATTATACACTGATAGCTTATTGTTCACTTATGTGATAATTTTACTTCCAATTATATCTGGCTAATGAATAAAGACAGTTAAGACTTTAACCTATTTTCAGAAACCAGAGTTCTATCAACATGCAGTTATTTATGCTAATGAAAATAATGATCTTTTTATAGCGCTTGTCACTGGAATAGAATGATGTCCTGCCAACAGTGCATGTTTGCCAGTGGCTACAAATTAATCAGCTAAACTGGAGTGGTAATTGGAGTAGAGACAAGTCAAGGGGCAGCAAGGCCAGCTCTGGCAGAAAAGCTTTTGAAGATGAATACCCTGTTCAGTGCACAAAACAAAAGAACTCGTTTATATAATGCTGTTGTTTAATTAAATCTAAGCAGCTGTTTCATCAAGAGGGCTCTGAAGATAAATGTGGAAGGTGATGGGCAGGGGAATCAAAATGTGGTGATGATTGTGTTATGCTGGATTACACTGTACATTTACCTCACACCTGCCTAATGAAATTATATCATAGAACTCCTGATTGTAAACTGCAGACAGACACCGGAGCATGACCCCTGGCACTGGGTATGCACAAGGACCACATTTGGAGCTGCGGGCTTCAGAGCTCAGTGGTTAACCAAGCACGTACAAAGCTCCGCCTGAGTGGGCCACGTGTGATTTCCCATGACAGATGTCTGAGCAGATAGGTGACATCCTCAGTGTCCTCCCTTGCTTTGTTTTGGCTACGTTTTAAACTGCAGGGGTGGAACATGGGAAGTGCTGGTGCCTCACTTTGCTCAAATAGTCTTTTTTTTTTTTTTATTTTACCTTCCTTTTTTTTTCACCTTCTTAACTTCTTTCCACTTTCTCTGCTGGGGTTGTTTATTTTACCTTGTAGACGCAACTGGTAATTGCTTTCAGCAAGACATGTAACTAAGCAGTGGCCTGTGCTGGACATTTCTTTTGCATCAGGAGTGAATTCCTCCTGAGAACTGCAGCACTGTGGCTGGGGACAAGCTTGCAGTGAATTGTGATGCTGCACAAGAAGGATGAGTGAAACCTCCTAATGTGTGTACTCCACAGGTGGAAAACTCTGTTCTCCTTTGTCCTGATGCATCCTGGGAGGCTCTTCTTCTTTCCTGCCTCTAATCCCACGCTGATCTTGTACCAAAAGCTAAAGCAATTATGGAGGGGGGGATATCCTTTAGTTGAAGGCTCAGAAGTTGTGGTTGGTTGGGTGGGAATGAGCAGCCATGGATAGGAGGCTGGAAATGTCATAGCAGTAGTAGGAAATTGATAATTATTCATGCATATGATATTTTAAAACACACTTTTAACCTCCACAGTTGCAATGAATAAATTGGAAAACATGACAGTAGTCTACTGTAAGGACTCAGAAACCGTAAGGCAGAGAAAAAAAAAACACGCCAGACTTTCACCTTCCCTTAACATCCCATGATTTTCTGCATAACTTTGTGTTAACACAAAATTCCAAATTTTGCCCACAGAGGAGTCTGGGATCTGACTGTTGAAGGCTTCCCTTGTGTTTTGGTCCTGTCCTCTGCAGCTGAAAGCTCAGTGGTAGCTGCAGACTCCCTGCCTTGAGAGACCAGCAGGAGTAGGGAGGTGATTGTGCCCCTGTACTCGGCACTTGTGAGACCGCACCTTGAGTCTTGTGTCCAGTTTTGGTCATCACAGGATAAGAAGGACAGTGAGGTGCTGGAGCGGGTACAGAGAAGGACAACAAGGCTGGTGAGAGGTCTAGAAAGCATGCCTTATGAAGAGAGGCTGAGGGAACTGAGGTTGTTTAGTCTGGAGAAGAGGAGGCTGAGGGAAGACCTTATTGCTCTCTACAACTACCTAAAAGGAGGTTGTAGCGAGGTTGGTGCTGGTCTCTTTTCCCAAATCACTAATGATAGAATGAGAGGAAATGGCCTCAAGTTGTGCCAGGGGAGGTTCAGATTGGATATTAGGAAGAAATTCTTTCCTGAGAGAGTGGTTAGGCACTGGAACAGGCTGCCCAGGGAGGTGGTGGAGTCACCATCCCTGGAGGTGTTTAAGAGATGAGTAGATGTGGCACTTGAGGCTCTGGTCTAGTGGTTAGGGATGCTGGGATGAAGGTTGGACTAGATGATCCTGGAGGCCCTTTCCAACCATAGTGATTCTATGATTCTATGACACGGGTAGCGAGGAACTTTGTTGACACGTTGGTCCTTGGGGGGGGTCTGACACACACATCTAGCACAAGTTTAGTAAATATTTGGAAAGCCATTTCCATAGGCTCATTAGTAAAAAAAGCACATTTTGTTGCAGGGTCCATTTTTGAAATTATGAAATCCTTACGTATTTTTGCAGTGTAAGTAATAATAAATCAAAAACTAGCCCTGGCTGAAAAAGTTTTCACAAGGGTTTCAATTTCATCCAGAAAATGATATGTCATTACAAAGCATGTTACAGGAGTATTTCATATGGGCTTCCTTCTTTCATTTTGTTCAGACTCAGAGTATTTCCTCAATGATAGATGTGGAAGCTTTTTGCTTAAAGATGAAAAAGAAATTTCCAAATTTTAATTGTTCAGCTAAATGTATTACAAGCGATTCACCTACAGCGAATCCTGTAGCCCTTTTCCTCTGCCAAAGACAAAACGCTTACATGATTAGCTACTCACCCTATCACAGACACAAGAGGATCCATGTTTATCATTCATTCCTATTTAAGACCTTTCTATAGCACTTACAAGAGCTGCTGCTGCTGTGCATTGTTAAAGGCAGAGACCACACTGCATCCCAGAAGACACTGCAAGTCAGTCCCTTGTGAATAACTTTCTTTCTTTAATAGGTCAACAATTTTGATCTGTGATGGATGGGAACAAGACAGGAAAAAGGAGCTTACTAGTCCTATTAAAAAAAATATTTAACCAGCTGTTGACAAGTCACTTTTCATCAGGGATCATCAGGTGTCTTTGTGCTATTAGAACCCAAATTCTGTTTCTCTTGCCATACCACACCGCTTCCAGTCTAAGAAGGCATTTTGTGGTCCTTGAATTCAATTGCCTTTCCTCAGGATGGGGGCCAGCAGGTATCCTGCAGCCCGGCGCTCAGCCCTGCGCTCAGTCCCTGCAGGTGCTGTCCTTTGTGGCAATGAAGGTGAACTTCTGTAGGATCAGGCCTTATTTGAGTAAAGCAGTGTACCGTATCGTATTAAAATGGCACCCCTGACTGCTTCTGTGAGCCTGGCCCTGCGGAGTTTTCAATAAAATCTGAGTAATTATTTTATAAGGTGTGTAAAGAGCTTATTCAAGGCACGTGCTTATTAAGGTCTTTCGGTCATTTTTAACATCAACCCCTAAAGGACAACAATGGAAATAATGCGATACGGGGCTGAAAATTGCAGCATTTACTAAGAAAGCACAGTGGAGTGATTTAAAAGCACTAAGCCTCTCCTGTAGTCTTCTGCGAGGGCCTGGAGAGCGTGAATGCTCAGAATTGGTTAATTATTCTTATATTACACTTGGACTAAACTGGAAGCTTGCTATTTAATTGGAACGAATCTAGCATTCCAGATGATAGATGTTACGGAGATACACAAGAATGAGTAGTCATTCCAGATCAAAGTTAAGAGGCAAGGTGAAAGACGCTTTCTGTTTCAAACAGCAGAATAAGCCACCACCGTGTAAGGGGCCTCTGACAGGGGCTGGGAAGCAGCTCTGAATGTGCAGGCGTCTGGGAAGGTTTAACCCAGTGGCTTCAGCTGGGACCTGGAAAGGTGAGGAAGGAACAGGAGAGGCAGAGGAAGACTGTTAGAACTGCTTGATAGCTGACAGTTAAGCCAGAGGGGAATATGCAAATCACAGTGTGAAGCCCAGCTCGGGTGCTACTCCTGTGGTGCTGTCCTCCCTGCCCAGCACCTCCAGCACGACCCAAGTGACACGCAGATCCCTGCAGTGACAGAGTCAGAGCAGCAGCTCAGCACTCATGTGGCCTTGCTCACTGGCCCTTGCCTGCTGCTGCCTTCTCCCACACCAAGATCAGCAGCAAAGCGTCTCCTGGGCATTACAAAGAGGTGGCTGCTAAGGAGCGTGGAGCCCTGAAGTAAGGGGGTGGACTAATATTAAAGGCAGGAAAAAACATACGCTCTCCTCAGCTCTAGCAGTGCTGAGAAGCCTTTTCTATATGATCGATTGATAGGTTTCATCCACATGAGCCTGCTGGAGTCCAGATGGAAAAGCAGCGCTATTTCCCCAGCTGCTTCATCTCACCTCCCAGCCTCAACTCACCACCCAGCAGAGGCACTGCGAAAAAGCCACTCATCAAGTTACAAAGGCAGCTTGAGATGCCAGAGGAGGGTCTGGCAAGAATCATGTAAAGCAGTTTAAATTCAGCAATGGGAAGGAACAGGTAAATGAGGGTTAGAAGTCAAACCGATGGCTCTCTACCCATTTGGCTACTTCAAGGTTAGCTGCTTTTTTTTCTGTTTCCTCCAGTGGATCTTTAATATCCTCCTTCCTCTCTGATACAAATCATTGATTCCTGTTTGAGTACTCGGCTCCTGTAAGATTTTTTAGAGCAGAGCTGAAGGCTACAAGGTTACTGAACAACAAGCAGAACCTGCTTTATTGCCAAGCATTTAATATCCTGTTTCCAACAGTGGAGGCTTAGAGGAAAAGTATAGCGTGATCCTTCTCCCAGCATATCGGCTCTGCCTCTAGCACAAAGGTGAGGAGAGGGGGTAGGTTCAGCGCCATCAAATAAGAAGACATCCTTCTCATATTAGTCCCTTTTTCGGATAAAGCTGCACCTGAAAAGCCATTCACAGTCAAACAAGGCCAAAGCTGTTTTCAGCTAAGCCCATCACTCGCAGTCTCACCACTTGCTCATTTCTTATATATGGGACAAAGAACTAGTCTCAGAGTTGTCCACAAAATGTCTAAAATCTTGGACTACTATAAAGAAAAAGGAAAGTATTTATAAATATATTGTGTGAAACAAGGGTCTCTCTCTTTTTTTTTCCAACAACTGATACTGGTCTTCTACTTTTGCTTATATTTATTATTAAGTGCTTTGCTCAAAGATGGATTTTTTTTCTTATAAAATTACTCCTTGTCATCTAAAAACATCCCATCAAGCTTTCAGGAAGGTCTTGTAATCTTTAAACCAGTGGGCATGTTGTTCAAAAATCATTTTAATCCTTTTACTTCTAAGATACATGGAGGTTTGTAATCTGGAGAGCTGCATCCATTGCATATTCACCACAGCCCACCAGTAGCTTCACACTGCATGCCACCATTTCTTCAAAATCTGTCGTGATCAGGCTGGTTTAGGACATGGGTTTGTATGGATCTGAGTAAAAAGCTGCCTCTGTTAGAAAGCATGTAGCCTGGGGAATAAACATTTAAAGACATCTGTGGAGTAGATTTTGTAATACCATGAGTTTGCAGCAGCTCGTGGTCCCTATAGCTCATTTCATGGTGTGATGCCTCTCAGGATACTCCTGCTCTGCTGCTTGCTGGTGCCAAAGCAACACAGATGGACCTTCCACCCTTTACATGCTGATGTCCCCTGCGGGATTCTCCTCCCCGTGCCCAGGTGCCTCCTCGCAGAGCCGGGGGCGGCTGCAGCCCCCAGCCCCAGACTGGGCTCCTGTTCTCGCCGCAGCCGTGTGTCCAGGCTGGCACTGTCCCCATCACCACTTGCACGTGGCACTGGGACACCTCACTTCTCTGAAGTCCACAGCTTTGTGCTTGTTATGATCACTCCCTAAGTTATTTCCCCATGTGTAGGGATTGGATATGGCTCTGGTTCAACAAGGTATTTAACCATCTGCTGAACTAATCATTTCCTTCAGCTGGAATTTGCAGACTGCAATGTAGAGAAAACAGCCAGAGCTTTCACTGCACCCCACAATTAACATCAAACCTTTCCCAAGAAGAGAACTTGCCAACTTCAAAATGAATTTTGTGTCACCTCTGGGGTGGCCGCCTGGTCAGCAGAGAAGTCCCGTGTAGGGCAGCTCTCAGCAGCACCACAAACTCTTTGGGGGGAAGCTGCAGCTTGTGCATTTAGCTCTGGAAAGCTGCTATTCATCGTTTCAGCTATGATGACTGTCCATGCACCTGGATCGTGACACATCAGACCACTGCTTTTCTGCAGACTCCTCTACATCCAACTACTGCTCAGACAGGATTTTTTTCTACAGTTGAAGAAAAAAAGGCTTATATTGAACAACATCTCAACTGATATTCAAAGCAAAGATACGCATGTAGTTTGTTGTAGCTAAAGGCTAAAGATTTTTATTAGAAATATTTTCACCTTACCATTTTCCACTCTCAAGGTGTTCATTTATAGATGGGCCATTATGTACTATGTTTAGCAGTAAAAGTGAATTTTTAAAAAATTACATTTTAAAGTAAAATGTGGTAAAATTTATTTACCTAAAGAAACATTTATGTAGCTATAGATTGACAGTCAAGGGAGATCATAACATCTCAGGGCACACTTGTGTAAGTGGAAAGGTATGTAAGTCTAAAAAAAGACAGTGCTGAATAATATATATATGTATGAATGTAGAGAAATTCAAAGAACAAAGACATTCAGGCTGAAACCAATGCATATATTTTTGCTTATATTTGAAAAGATGTCTCTGTGTGTATACGTGTGTCTGCACGCAGGGCTGATGGCAAAAGGTTACAGATTGACTTTGCCACTAAAGAAAAATCCTCACCTGTTTAATGCCGGGTGGTTTTCCTTGCCCATTGTTGAAGGTATCTTCTTCTGGTTATAAAACTGGTTTAGTCATCTCAGTCACTAACAAGCATCTATAAAACAGGGGTAGTGTTTCTTCTTTGAAACCTATAGAGGCGGCCGTCACTGTGAGCTGTTCTGGAAAAGCAGGATTCAGATGTTAGAGACTTTCTTAGATCCTAAGCTCCTATAAACTCAGATCATACTGTACATCTCAAGGCTAGCACTCATCTGGACCCTGAGTCTGGATGCACTAGAAACCAGTGAAGGCTTGGTTCCTCTGTGTGCAGCAGGGAGTGGCAGGTAAAACAGCAGCAGCACCTCATGGGTTAAACTGATGACTCCTGAAGACTGTGTCATGCAAACAATGATATATCTGAATAGCTCCAGTGAACTGACTTAAACTATTGACAAGCGTGGCTGCAGGAAAAGAGTCTGTGGCTAATGCCCAGGCAACAGCAAGAGAGCTGGGCAAATCCATGCCCACCTATGGCTTCCTGATAATAACTGCTTAGGGCTTGCATTTCAGATAAGAGCAGAAGCCTTTAAAGGCTTACGTAATTCTTCAAACAAAATCAGCTGCTTTCCAAGTTTTCCACATACTACAAGGAAGTGACATTCGCTCAGGGGTAAGACATTTGTGCTCACCTCAGCACAGCAGGACTCAAAGAGGGCAGCAGAGCAGGCAGCCTGCGTGCCCCAGCGATCCTTGATGCGCAGCAGGCAACACCACAGGATAACTCACGGTTTTAATCAGTCTAGCACTTTTTTAGTTAGATCTATTTTTAGGTGCCTCCATTTTTCAGGCCCACCTTTAAAGAAAGCAGATTTTTCAGAGAATGAGCTATTAGCTTTCGTTGTCAGTGAATAAATAAATAATGCTCTGTAAATTGTTGATGGTTTCCCACCAAAGTCTCCATTTATTTCTGAGGACATACATCCTTTGGATTGGGACTTCTTTGCAATTCTTCCAGCAAATGCATCACCGATATACCACACTGCAGCTTGTGGAAACTGAGCTGAGCTCTGGGCACACTGGTGAATGTTTGAGGGTGTTACAGATGAGATGCTTGTACATGGGGGTATCCGTTTCCTCACTTGTAAGGCCCCTAAATATGATAAGCAACAGCTGGAAATGGAATCCTTATCTCAGACCTTCACTTTCTGTTGGTTACATGGGAAAAAAATTGCCTTGTTTAGTCCATTTTCACAAGATAAACAAATATAACAACAACAACAACAAAATTATTCTTTCCTTTGGGTTATAAATATTCCCGGGCAAAGAGCAGGAGGAATTCCATGCCATGCATGATGACGGAATAAACCATGCAACTACAGAGAATAAATAATAACATATAGTAATAAATAAAAACATATAAACTCACAATGACTGCAGAAATATTCATATTTTACCATACTTAAGTGGAGCTGAGTCCAACTTGCCATGGCAGATGAATAGTCCTTAGGGAGATTTAGGGACTGCTGGGTACTAGAAGGTCAGGTTTCTTTTAGATCTGGACGTCCTAATTTAATTCCAGCTAATGCCTGATGTATGAATAATTCATTAGTATTTTTCAGTTTGGAACCAAACTTCTCAGAGAACTTAGTAAGTGTGAATGTTGCTGAAGTAAACATATGCCGATTATTTTTTTAGAAGCTAGGAAACGAGGTTACTCCCAAAAAAGTGGGTAAAATAATTAAAATGTAAATTGAAATAAATTATTCACACTACTAAATTTAAATAAATGACTCAAACACCTAAACTCAATTAAGGCATGTTGTTAGTTAGAATACTCAGTATTGTATAGCAGATGTACAAAGCCAAGAACTGGCACCAAAAAAAAGTGTTCTCGGTGCATGAATGTTTTATAGGTAACAGAGTGTATACCCTAAGGGCCTTGAATATTACATTAAATTATACATTTCTAATAAAGAAAATATAAATGAATATGGAACAAATGTCGACTTTCAGCTTAAACCACCAAACACTTCTTTGAAGAGTGCACTTTACCATTGCATAACAGTTGCAATATTATCTTGCTTAATGGCTTAAACACTGTTGTCAGCTAAATAGCCGCGTGTGGATGTACGCGAAGGCATAAGTGCCATTGGCAACTGTTATGTAGTGTTATGGAAACCATTCTAAAATAAGACCACATTTACTGTCACTTCAAACTCCTTTAAAATTTTAATAGAAATAACATATTCAGCAGAGGAGACATTAATTTGCTGCAGCTCTTTTCTTTCTATTTTTTTTGATGGCTCACTTGCAATCATGAAAGCAAAACCTACTGTCAAAACTTAGCTATGGGGAGGGACTCAGCACCGGCCGGCTCCATGATCAATAAACATGTTATCGATTCCTCCACTGAAGTGGAGAAATCTGGAAAGCATTCAATATATTTCCTTTGCCAGGGTTTTATAAATATACAATACTGCATGTTGAAAGTTCATGTATATATAGTACTTAAGCCTACAGTCTACGGTCCAGAACAGAAAGAATTCTTTGTTTCTACTTTAGGCTGAAGAGGGTGAAGAGCAGCTGTAAAGGCACTTTGTTAACGTGACATACTATGCCATCAGTCATATTTGGATACACAGCCTGACCAGATGCTCTTTGGGATAGGACGTTTCAGCTGTGCAGAGGGAGCAGGCAAGTGCCCCACTGCGGGTACCCACTCCAGCGCCAGCAGCCCCAGCACCCAGCACTAGACAGAAGATACCACAAAGCTGGGCCACCTTGTGGCTCGTGGGCAGTTTTAAAGCCTGCTGAGGCCACAGCGCACTGCTGTGAGGTGTGCGTTCACTAAACCCAGTGTGGAGCGGAAGGGGATAGTGACGTGAGCACAGAAATGACACTTCGTGGCAGAGCGCACGAGTCGGAGAGCCTGTGCTGCAGTTCCTCAGCAGTCCCTCCACAAGAGCGCTTTGCCGTTGCTGGATATTTTGCTTACGTTGCTGTTCGGCTGCACGTGTAAATCCAAGTACTCTTTCAGAGACAGAGGAGATGCATTGGGAAAGAACTCCTGACAGACTTTTCTCTCTAATCAAGTTTGAAGTTAAGATGTAAGCCAGTTTTGGTCCTCTGCGAAGCAACGTAACAGATACTGAGCTCAGCCCTAATTGGATCTGTTAACCACCTAGCGAAGCCACTGCTCATTAACCACTTTCGATTACAGCGGTTACGAGTACAGATCCAAACACAAGCACAAGTGAGGGAAACAGTGTTTTAGTCCAAGGAATCAAACTAAATAGGGATATTGTTTTCAGAGCTCAGTATTGGACTTTAAGGAGAGGGAGCAATGGAGAGTATCAGCTTGTTCTCTCCCTTAAACTGAGACAGCGAGGAGCCTGAACCTGCTCCATGTAGACACAAATACTTAAAGCAGGTTATTCTGTCAGCCAGTAGCTGACTGAACAGGAGTGCTGCAAAGAAACTTCCAAAATACAGCCTATTAAGAAGCCAAGCCCTGATTCTTTCCCTCCAACATTAGCACAGGCTTGAAGCTAGCCTAGCACAGAATTCACTGGGGAGAGCTTCCCTTTGACACCAGGCAACTTTGGGGCAGAGCCCACAGGGGCTGAATGATTCCCGCCTATGTCCTACAGACTCCATCAGACGAGTGATAAAAAGAGAGTTAATGCTCTCGCCTTGGCAGAGGACATCTCACAGCTGCCTGTCCTCATTTCAGGGACTGCCAGGGAACACTGCCATGAGGGAAAGAGGAGGGAGGGGGAATTTGTGCCTGGGCCCAGCTGGAGTGAGTTGCCATATCCCACGGGGAGCTATAAAACTCCTCTGGTGAGGCTGGCATTTCTCCTGGTTTAGCTCAGCAGCCAGGTCTTTCCTGTAGGAAAGATGAGGAACCTTTACCAGCAAGGAAGACTTCAGTGTCAGGAGTGAATGAATGCACCTTTTGCTTATCTTTGATGCACTCTTGAATAAAAGGACAATACCTACACAACGGCCCAGTCTCATCTTCATTATTGACATACGAGTCGTAATAATTCAATTAATATTGCTGTATATAAGCAAGATGAAGTCTGAACCAGTAAGGTATACAGTGGTGCCTTAAGAAAATGGGCTTTATAAAGGCAAAATTCACTATGAACAAAATCAACTAAAAGGAAATAAGGAAGAAAATATGAGAGCTCTGAAGAACTAACTACTTCAGAATACCTTATTTCAACAGGAGAAAGAAGGTTGTATCTGTGTAAAAATACAACAGAATAAGCCCAGCATAATAAATCAAAAACCTCTGCAGCAGGAAGGAAGCGAATGCAGCCATAAAAGTAAGGTTTGGCAATAAGGAGGAAAAAGACAAATCTGGTAGTAAAAGGGGGTAGATAATTGACAAGGAAAACAAAAATGCATAGTTGAGAACATTAATAAGGGAAGAGTTTTAGCAAAACGTTTCTGGAATGGAAAAAACACAACTCTTGAAACAGACCAATAGGTCTGTTCCCAAACAGAAACAATAGATACTTTTTTATTTAGTAACAATGCAAGAGAATTCAATAAAGAAGTCTGTTCTGTACTGGGGAGAAAGGATGATGTATTTGTTATATGATGATGGCAATACACTTTCTATTCCTACTGTAACTAAAGAGGATATTAATCAACAGCTCCTGTAGTTAGACATCCTCACATCAGAAGTTCTGGGCAATTTGCATCAAGGAATTTTAAAGCAGTTGACTCATGAGCGTTTTTGGCAGCTAATGTTGATTTCTCAGTAACCCATGGACAGGGGAGAATTCCAGAAAACTTAAAGAATGCTAGTTCCTTGCAAGTTCATTAAAAACTATGGGCAAGCCAACCTGAGATAACAGTTGTCAAGCTGACATCAGTATGGAAAAACAAAGGAAAAGCTCATATTTAATTCAATTAACAGAGACTGAAACGTGCATGCTACTGTTAACACTGACCAACAAAGTATGGAAAACACATCTTCTCAAAATAACACTAATCTTCTTAGATTATTAACCTGCTTGATGTAGTAAAAGCATTTAATAAATATACTTAAGCTTCAGCAAAACACTGCTGTACAGCTGACAAAATAAAACTATGAACGTAGAGAGTTTGAAAGAAAACAAATCAATAGGTGTACTAAAAGGTCAAACAGAATAGAAAGATACACAATAACTTGGCTATAGAGTAAGAAACTGGAAAGGCGGAAGCCACCAGAAAGCAGGATCCTGCGCTGATCAAGGAAATCGATAGTAGAACTCAAATTGCTTCAACATTAAGCAACCCACATCGTGTATATTCCAGGCATATATTTCAAGTTGCTAACAGTGAAGCTTCCTAAGCAGAGGAACAATTTAATGAACACTGTGATAGTTTTCATCACTAGGAATCTTTATATTAAACGTGGATATTTTTTCCATCTGAGGCTACAGTTCCACTGTCACTACTGGAAGTTAATAAAGCAGACAAAATGTTTCAAGCCCAGCAGGAAACGTATTTTGCCCCTGTGGCTCTGGATGCTCTGTGGGTTACGCATGTATATTACACTTGGAGATCCTCACCTCTCCTAGCTTTCTTTTCTTCTAATTGCTTTTTTTTCCAGCATGTGGCATTGACTCTTGCAATAGTATCCTGAAAAGTTTATTTATAATGTACTAAAAGACACAATCTGTGCAGCTGAACCAAATTTACAGTAGCAACATTTTGGCTGATGAAACTGCAGTCCGCTAAGCTTTGTGAGGGATGCTTTACTTGGCTTGTTTTTTTTTTGTTTTTATTTGAACTTAAATAAATGATCTTACTTGTTTTACATCAAGAAACAGTGGAAGTAGAAGTGATTAATTTGATTGCTCATGCAGAAGCTACTCACACCGGCTCCTAGAAATTAATATTCAGGACATATAAATTTCAGCCAGCCATACAGAATCAAACCTCTTTACCAGGTGGATTTCACTGTCTCAGTCTATGACTCTTCAGTAAGCAGAGGCTGAGCATATGAGCGTTAGGGACAAATCAGCTGACCTTTAATGATTCTTTAAGACCTTCCTTCATTTTCCATCAATAGCATATTTATTGATCAGAGAGTTGGCTGGTACTTAGTTCCTCTGGAAAAAAATCCGTATCAGAAAGGCTAAGAAAAATCTTTAAAGTGCCTAACTTAATTCTCTGGTCTGTTGTCATCAAAATTGAACCTCTGCAACTGCACTTTACTAACTAAAAAGGAGTGTTTTCCCTTGACTCAAATGTCTTGGTATTGTCACTTTGACTTCCAAAGTAAAATCTTCCCTCTGTTTTAAACCTACTTGTAGGCAGGTGAATTAATGTGACTCCTCAAACTCACCTCACTGTTTGGGAGCTAGGATGCATCAGTTCTTCAGGAAATTTCACTGGAGATTAATCTATGAATTGTGTCATCTGAGAAGACTTCAGTGAAAATGTCACCACTGTGATGCCTTACAACTGTATAAGCTTCCCATGAAGACGGCTGACAGATTAAAGAAATAAGGAATAAGGAATGAGAAATATCTTCAATTTTTCTCTCCAATTACTTGGTCCATCTGCATGCACATCAGGTGTACTATTAGACTATTATTGGAGAAGGGTTGACTGGTATTCACAAAAGAGTTTGAGAGGCTCCAGCAGTAATCACTGTCCTAGGAACAACCTAACTGAAAGCCTGCTGACCCTGGCCTACCATGCCAAGGCTCTACATACAATTTTGGTGTATAAATACTGCGAGAGGCAATCACCCAACACACTCACACTGCAATGCAGGACGGTGAAAATCTGGACAGCTGATTCCCAAGCAGCTCTGTCACTCAACAGTCTTAGCAGTCTTTTTCCGCTTAAAGGATTCTACGATTCTCTTCTACGATAGTACACTCACATTCCCTTTAGATTTTAAGTATTCAAACAAGTAAGAAAAAAAACATATATGCAGCATCCATTCCACGTGCAGGTACTGCTGAAGACACACGCCCAGTGTGCACGGCACATTATGTCGTACACCGTGTTCGGTACATGCATATTGAAGTTTGCCTCTTCCACTAATGCTTAAACTCCATTGCCTGATGATGTATTGCAATAGTCCATTGCCGGAGTGATGACGATCTGATGGCATATTACCATCATTTATTACTGGAATATCATCACTGGCATATTATTGCAATGTATCACCACAGCAGCAGCCAGCAGGAATATAGCTGCAAGAGAATCATGGTATATGTTTTATTAATGTCTAAGTGATAGTTGTACAATTAGTATGACATGGAATCAGCATATACCCTGCTTTCCTCTCATTCACATACTTGCACCGTGAGCTGGTATCTTTGATTTGCTATTTTCAGCATAGCCTACTATTTTCTAGGTGTGAATCATTTCCTTCCTAAAATTTTGAAAGTTTTGATTTGATTTGAAAGATTTGATTACAAAATAACAAGAACCACAAGAAAATGGAAATCGGGTCATGACTGTCTGGTCTTATGATCATCTCTGTAATATATTTTAGGATTATTTTTGTGGTCCTGACCAGGAAATTGTTCTGTATTACCCAAGGTATTCTACAAAGACTTATGAAATGGACAGGCCATTAAGGTGTGATACCTGTTTATGATTACAATTTTACATCTGCATGTGCATTTTAAAATTCAGTATCTATCTATCTCAGTTGCTGCCAAAAATAAAGTATAAACCCCCGTATATTCCTGCCACTCAACCACTCACTTTGGCAAAATGATATCAGCTATTTAAACATCTTCAGGAAAACTGAGTGCCCTTTCTCCCATCAATGTTAATTCTGCCTATCTCACTGTGCTTTGCACAAAGCAAGAGTGTACTTATATTACAGTCTCTCTTCCACAGTCATTGCCTGAAGGAATTCTGAAAACTCCCGCAAATGTTCTCTGGATTTATTTCATTGTACCACCAGAAAATAATGTTTGCTGCAAGGTTTATATAAAGCAACCTTCCGCAAAGTTATCTCAATATCAGTCTGTCTGATTCAGTCAGGAGGACTTTGTTTTAGTTACTGATAAGATTCCTATCTGCATCCCTCTAGGATCAGAAGGGGATATTGGATAACTACAGCTAGTTTTAGCTATTCATTGCAGGGTTGCATTAATCACATCTCTGCTACTTCTGGCCATTATCTATCGGTATGTAAATAACTTTTTTAGCATCATTTATATTTAGCCTAAAAAAGTCTCTCTGATAGACCACTTCAAATTTCCATCATCCATCTCTAATATATTGCAGTAGAACTATTAGGAATGAAATTTAGAGCTACAAGTGCTGTATACTTTTTAAAAATACTGAGCTAATTTCACATTGCTGCAATAGCTGAGTCTGTCAGTTTGCTTGACCATGATCGTTCAAGACATAGACAGGCAGGAGCAGGCAACCTTGGAGAGGAGCTGCCTGTGTGGTTGATAAGATGTAATACCAAACTAGAGGTAAGCCGTAACAGCACAGCACCTTCTCAGGAATTAACTTTTGGTCAAACCTAGCACCATGATAGCTGTAATAAACCTGCATGTTGGAAGATTCTGAATATTAGAGCAAACTGTGAGAGAAGAGGTGGGGAGTAGTAGACAGGAAAGCGGAGGGATACAGACTCTCTGGAGAGATCCTGAGAGGCACTTTGGCAGGAAGCAGCCCTTTTAGTCGCGTGTTTGGCCATGACCAGCTCCCTGAGAGTACTGCTCAGGACCGGCCATCATCACCAAAAGCACAGGGCATGCTAGTGATTAAAGTCAAAGCTTATATCAGACTGCCCGAAAACAATTTCTTGTTGCTGGAGAAAGACTGTCAACATTTTGTTACAATTTTCTATTCCTCCCTCCCAAGAAATGGTTAACGCTCATGCAGCAACATGCAAATCAGGAGGTTAGCCCTAGAAAGCGCAGTGTATTAGGTACACAAATGTGTACTAAACAGCAACACCTGTTTCAAATGACTGTTGTTTGTTTATCTGCACAACCACAGTTGACAGAAATGAACCCTATCCTAGATTAGTAGTTTGGAAGACCAAGTCCTCTTCCCTATCATCAAGAATATGGTCTCCTCCTGAACACGGTGACTTTCCCAGGACCAACATGGTCATTCCCTTAATCACACTGCCTGACATATTGCAGAGAATTCAGTAAAAACTGGTGGCACGGATAGAGAACTAATGAAGATTTAATGTCTCTTTGTTTATGTGTTGGCTGGATGAAAAGTGTTGAAGTTCAGCCTTCGTTGTTGACGTCATTCTCTTACCATCAGTAGCTGTGCTCTTCCAATGCAGCCTGGCTTCTGCCATCACAGGAAAACATCTGGAGAATGGCACAAATATTGGCATTTCTTCAGAAGGATGTTTAAAACCTTTTGTCTTCTTTTCCCTCAAGACTCCAGTATAAGACTCAGAAAGGACTGGTTGGGAAATGAAGGAAGATTCTGAATGCGAGTCTGATTAGAATTTTTTTTAAAATATGTAACACAATTTGTACACTGCTACCACCTAGTGAATTAAAAGAAAACAAGATCTTCCTCTGAAGTAAGATGAATCATATCTAAGTGTGTGAACCTTCACCACTGAAGTCACTGGGTCTTCTGCCACTGACTCTACTTGGAACAATCCTTTATGGAATAGTCCATATTAAACATCAGGCATCTGAACGTCAAGCACAATTATAGAAAGTATCAAAGACTGTTACAGATATTTGTGACCTGGAGAATTGCCATAATTTGTCCAGAATAATATTGAACCAAAAGAATCATTAGCAATTACTCCTTTAAGCCAGTGCAAATAGGTTCAACTGGATGAAAAGGTAGTATTTAAGACTGGAACAAAGGGAAGATTTTTAATGGGTACTGCATTTTCTACTTTAAATTAACTTAAATCTTAGGAAAGAGGTTTACACAGCAGTTTTGAAGACCTCAGTTCTGCATTTGTACAAAAAATTTCTCCATGGAGTTCAGCCAACTTGCCTTCTCGCTCTTCGGTCTTTGCACAAAGCAAGAAGGTACAAGTCACTCCCATTGCCTTTAGCTCTTATTTAGGGGGCATTTTTCTCAATTAGACTGGCATGTGCTAACTCATCACACAAGTCTGGCACACTGATTTTGACAATTCCTTTTGCAGAGTCAGCAATTTATTTACCCCAAGGCATACTTTCACTTGCAATGTGGATCAAGGTACAGAGCGTCAGGATTAAACGATTTGTAGCGTATTTGCAGCACTTGAACCTTTGTTCCCTATCCTGTGCCAGGGGAAATCCCTTCCTAAATGATGTGCAAGTTAGATATGAAACCAGATGACTTCAGGCGCTGCTTAGCTGCGCTGTGACTTTAAGCAAGATGTCTGGAGATGATAAATATAATCATGGCACACAGAAAAGAGTGCCAGAAGAGGGGTTTTCAGCACTTCTGAAAATGAAGATATCAATTTCACTGCGATTCCTCTCACCTACCTCCAAGCGTGGCTAGCTAGGGAGAGTACAAGGACCCTAATTACCTAATATTAGTAATACAAATGCATTTCTATGTGATCATGCTTTAATCATTTTCACAATATTTATCATCATTAGTCTCATATCGTAGTTCAGCAAAGACCTTAAGTGTATTCATAATTCAAAGCACCAGTCTTTTACCCTTTACTTCTCGGCCTTAAAATTAGGGGCATAATTTGAGGCTGAGCCTAGAATCTTATCTCACAACAGCTCTAATTTTCCCTCATTCTGCTGCATTTATCTGGTGCGCAGATCTGTTCAGAAGAGAATCTCTCCAACAATGAAAAACATCTGATTAATTTCCTCTTTTTTTTTTGTTTGCAATTGGAATTGCTTGTGTTAAAGTTAGTCACAGAACAGCTCTGCAGAACCTTCTGCAAAGCAGTTTTCTGTCACAAATAAAAATATTATTCTTTCAGTAATTAAATCTTCCATAAGTTCGATATTTTAGAAAGATACACTTTATATATCGTAAAAAATCATGCTTTAGGGGAAGCAAAGAGCTTTAACATTTTATCAATGTTACTTTCATTTTGAAAAAGGCCCTTAAATAGTCTCTTTAAGAGACTATAATGTTGAAAGCAAAATCAAACCTTTGATTTTTTTACCAAGTTTTCTGTAATGTAGGTTTTCATAATATCGGTCGTCTCCTCAAAAAACTAATTTTGAAATCTTAAAATCTTCTGTGGATTCACAGCATACAACCCTCCTTGCATTGTCCTCCCAGATGCCTTAAAAAAAATCTTCCTGTTCAAGGATCTGTTTTAAAGATGTTAAATACCCTCTCACAGTGGCTGATGTAGCATTTCATGGCAGTGTTGGGCTGCTGGCTGGTTCCCCCCTGAGCCTCCTGTAGTGATTCACCCGTTCTCGTTTTAACTTGCACTTCGTGTTGCTACATAAAGCATTATTTTTTTTTTTTTTCTTCAGGGCAAATGGATGGGATCTGTAAAGCAAGTGATTTTGAAATGCATCTTAACTTTCAGATCAGCCTTTGAGAAATTAATTTCCACTTAGTTTTTGGAGTCATTCCAACTCATCCTCATGAGTGAAATATGGGCATCAGAAGGTGGAACAGAAAATACAAAGCTAATGATCTGGTTCATGTTAGTTAGTTCTCTCTTAATCCTTTGAAAGATTGCATTTCCCATCTCTGGAATTTCCTCTCACTGACGGTTTTTAAAAGAAACAAGACAATATTTGCCATGCATTATATATCAAGATTAACTCAAGAAGCGAAGATGATCTATTCACCATCCCTATAAGCCTCTCATAATTAGGTCTATCAGCTTTCAAGGACAGGACTGTCTCAGCTTTAAGAATAAGAATTCCCACTGAAATTTGAACTGTTTCCCAGAGTGAAGTTAGAAAGGACAAAGGGACCTAACCACCCCTTATTCATCTGTCATTTTTACTGGCCTTAGAGTTGGGTCTACACAAAAGCTGAAGACCTGCAGTCACTTTGCTCCTGAAAAATGGTCACCGCTCCTTCCCAGCCAGCCTTGCATCACATCTTTCTTCAGATCTGAGCTGCCCTACAGCAGGGATCACATTTAAATTTCTACACACTTCAAACTTCTCATGTGTTATAGGATTTTCATTCCATTTTTTTGCAAACTTGTATTGCCTTCAGGTGAGCCATCTACAACATTTTTGTTAGAAGATCTCTTAGGAAGGGGAGGCAGGAGTCTGTGCTTGCCTTTTCAATGTTAGGACTTTGCATTACGATACTACGCAAGACAGTGCTTTTAGCTGATCTTGTGCGTAGCTACATCCTGGGAGGTCTCTGCATTTCTGTCATGAGTGGGGGTAAGAGTAGATGATGCAACGTGGTTGGCTTGGTGGCTTGACCTTGGCTGAGTGCCAGGTACCCACCAAGTTGCTCTATCACTCCCCCCCTACTTCCCTCAGCACGACAAGGGGGGAGAGAATAAGATGGGAAGATCCTGTGGAGTATGATACTAGGAAAAAAAAGAAAGCAAGCCGTGCGCGCAAAGCAAAGCTAAACCAGATCTCATTCTCTGCTTCCCATCAGCGGGCGATGTCCTGCCTTTCCCAGGAAGCAGGACTCTGGTACACAGAGGAGTTGCTTGGAAGACAAGCGTCTTCTCAAACAGATGACCCCAACCTCCTCCTCCTTTCTCTCCCTTTTATACTTGAGCTCACACATTGTGGAATATCTCTTGGGTCAGTTTGGGTCAGCTGTCCTGACTGTGTCCCCTCCCAAGATTTTGCCCATTTCATCTCACTGGGCTGGGGATGGGGGGAGATGTTGGAAAGCCAGCCCTGGTGTTGTGCGAGCGCTGCTCAGCAGCAGCCACAACACCAGTGTCTTATCTGCCTCCCAGTACAAAGCCCAGCACCGTAAGAGCTGCTCTGGGGAACATTAACTGCAGCTCACCCAAACCCAATACAATGTCCCATCAGCTAGATCCACCCTGCAGAAGATTTCCCTGCAGCCAGCATTTCCTCAGAGAAGATGGGAACCTACCAGTCACTCAGAGAAGATTGTCCTGACAGTTGAGCATCTTCCTCTTGCCCACAGGCTGCTGCCATGACACAGACAGGGGATAGCAGTCATTTCTGGAAAAGCCGGGGGCTTGGTTCTTTTGAGTACCTGAAGTCCACCTGTACTTGTCACTTTGCTTCCATCCACCTGCTTGCCCTCCCCAGCCCCATGTCAGGCCGTGTATAGGAAAGCAGCCCTAGGTGATCCTGATCTGGCAGGGAGGTTGGACTCAATGATCTCCAAAGTTCCCTTCCAACCCCTACCACTCTGATTGTATGACATCATTTTTTCCTCTCATATTTACAGTTCTGGAAAATGTTTTCAGAGAGCCATCCTCTTAAAGAAATAGCATCCTATCACAGTCAGATAAAGGAGGGTAAATTTGAAGAGACGATCTATTCAATTTTGTTCCAATAGAATTGTAAGCACTTTACTTTTTTCTACTATTATCTCAAATGCTGGGCTGTAAAATTCAGTCCAGCTTCCAGTTCCAGTATTCAGAAGCTGAAAAGAAAAAAAAAAATTATTTGTTCATTTCCAAACAGTAAGGAAGATTTGGGGTTTTTAATGAATGAAAATTTCTTGGAAACAGCTAATTTCAGTCTTCATTACTGGATATTAAGCTTTAGCCTGGAGAGACTTTCATCATTTCTCTCAAAAAACGGTAGCTTGTGTTAAGATTTTCAGAATTTCTTATCTTTCTTCTCTGCTCCTCCCAACCTTGTTATATTATACAGCTGGTGGGTCTCTTAGACTATAAAATAAGACATTAAATCAGAAAGCCTGTGTTTGTCCTACTTTCTTCACTTTTCTACATTCAATTCCACACTTAATAGCAGGGAAGACAAAAGGAGACGTTTTCAATACTCAGACCCCATAACATCCCTCTGGGATTACCTGCAGCTCAATACATCATTCAAAAGCAAAGATTAAAAGTAATAGTCACATTAATATTACTTCACAATCCACAAACATAAATCCTCATTTGTTATTCATGAGCTTATCACACACACCTCTTAAGGAGCAAAATACTGCAGCATGCGCAGAAAATGGTAACTCAAAGTAAACAGTGAAGGAGAGGCAGGCATCTTTATAGCTCATTTAAGGTAAAGATATTGCAGGTATGTTTGCTTACAGAGTAGAATTGGTCCTGCCTGGTTTCGATGATGCACTGTGCAGCAGTATTTGTTGTCTCCCTAATCATTGCTTAACCAGACCCCAGTCCTTAGGTGCCCACATCCTAAGTGTGTTGCTTTTTTTGTCATGGGTACTCATAGAAATTACTTTTCTGTGAGGGGTCTGAGGTGGTGGAGGGCACCAGCACCTTGTACCCCCTCTTCATGTCAGGTGATAGACTGAAGGCTTTTACATGCAAGAAATGAGATGGAACCCCTTTCCCAAGGAAATTCAGGGCTAAATTTAAACCTTTTTCCCACCACCTAGCAGGATATTTCTGCTTTCTACACAGAAATGAGTTGCTGACCTTGAGCACTGATTGTTTCCTGGGTTTGTAACACGCTGCCTTCTGCAGACAAAGCTATTCACAGAGAGCCTGAAAGCAGAACAGGCTGCAAGAATTACTTGCAAGCAGGCATGGGTGGGCACCCATCCAAGCACCCCACCAGTAGCCAGAGGCAGATGCAAATTCAGAGATGATTTTTATTTCAGAAGTGATCTCCCTCAGGTGTTAACTCATCGCTTTAATGCCCACGGTCTGACCATTCTGAGGTTTGAAAAGTTTGAGGCAAAGCAAGTGGTGCTCTGTACGTGACATGCATAGACTGCTTTCACTCTGTAGCCATGGAATTTTAAACCACTAAGCGTGAACCTCAGCTAGAGTAAACATGTACAGTCCTCCTGATGGTGGTTACTGTAGAAACAGAAAGGAAACTTTCACCAATGTTTCTCTCATTTCCCAATAAATAGCAGCATCTCCCCTAGAAACTATATCGATCTCTAGTTGTTCAAATAACTACTATTATAGGAGTAGATGAACTCTTCCCTGATAGACCTGTCAGACTCCCTGCTGATGAGAAGGCTTCCATGCGATCCATATCCACAATTGCTTTGGAAGTAGACAACTGACGTTCCCTCCCATTTCCCCCTCCAGCTATATCCCTGTAGCTTTTTTCTCTTTCCTCCATCTATGCTTTTTTTAAGCTGATACTTGTTTTGAGAAACTGCTCAAGTTGTGACAGAAACTTCTGAGCTATCTTAGTAATTGGCCTTACTATGAGAAAGGGAGAAGTTGAGAATGACAGTGCAAGAGAAGAGAACCCTGAAAACATCATATCTTTGGAAGCTCCTATAATAAATAGGGTCGTGTTACGTGAGCTTGCCACGCACATACAGGGCTTCGTGAACTGAGTATTTCCTCTCAACTTAGTGTCTTCTCACATATTTATAGACATAGAGTTTGATTTTATGTATCAATCTTATTATGTTGCTCTTTAGCAATCCTATAACTACTGTAAACCATTTTTTCCAGCTCAGAGGAAAAGGCATTAAACACACAACTCCTTTAATTAGAACTGGTGCAAGTTTGCTGATGAAGACTCAAACACTGAAGAGTTAACCTAAGCAATAAGAATTTCATTATTACCTGGAACTACCAAGAAGCCTCACATTCATCATGTGCTACAACATCTTATTGTACAAGGTTTAAGCAAAAATTAGCGTAGGCCTCAGCTATTGCAAGTCACCAAAGTTGCATTGATTTCTCTGGAACAACATTGCTTTATGGAGCACAGACCCTGGCCTGCAGTAGAGCTGTCCTAAGAGAACACTATTTCCATTCCTCCTAAAAAGAACTAATTGAAAGCTGTTCGCTACCTTTCTTGACAGATGGATAGCACAGTCCACTGTCTGATTTTCTGATGCTCATGGAGTGACCTGACTGTGCCAGCAAAGTTCTTGAATACTTCACCACCTTGGCATCCAGGAAAAGATTCAGGCATCTAGCTTTTAATGTGTTTTGTTTCTTAACTGTTTAGTGAAAGATGAAAAAGCAGTACTGCTTACCTTCCTCGCTTCTCGTAACAAAAGGGATTAAGGAACACCCTCCCGAGAGGGCTTAGTGGCACAATCTGAACACGGCTGAACTTGAGCTGTCAGCCTTCCCATGTTCTTGTTCAGTCCTCCCACATCTCATGCATCTCCCACATCTCCCGTGCTGCGCGGGAGGGCAAGGCAACCAGCTAGACAGCACCACCTCCAGCTTCCCAGCAGCTCTCACCACGCTGAGCAATCACCATCCCGAGCCTTCCCACAGGAACAGCTAGAAGTGCGGTAACTGGGAAAATGAGTGTATTCATCTGTCACCTACACAGGCAGGTAAGGAAAACCATGGATACTCACTTTGATGTTGTTACCTCTGTAGTTTTCTTTAAACAGAGTAGAAAATCGGGTGAGTGGCAGAAATCTATTAGATTGCAAAGGAGCTGGACACACTGATTATACAGTTTCAAACTTTATTACACAGAGTTGGGCAAAGGGGAGGTTATAATCATACTATGACAACAAAGCTTTAAAATTCTTCAGGTGTTAGCCATCTGCTGACAAGCTCCCGACTTAAACTGTCATTTAGCAATGTTTTCGGCATTGGCATTTTCCTAAGTGTATTTCCCTATTCATCTTCCAGATAATTTCATTATCTGCCTGAGTGAGACCCAGAGAAACACTCATGTAAAGGTTTCTCATATCCAGACACATCCCAGTTTGAAGCTGACTATTCCAGCCCTTTCTAGGTTTAAAACCAAGTGCTCACTCACAACATTTCCTTCTCCTCCAATATAACAGAACTCGCTTTACCAAGCTTCTGTTTTTAAATGTAAAAAATATTGCAACTAGTCAGATATCCAAGTATTTTGGTTTGGTTTTAAGTGACATCTGCTTGAAAATTTTCAGGTGTCTGAAAAGCTTACAATAGGTCTCCTGGGAATGAATTAATAGTCCACAGACATGCGAGGCAAAGCTAAGTGCTAAATAAAACACCTCACCTAGCACTACAGTTCATCATGTGGGTTCCCATACCTGCAATAAACGTCTCCCATCTGTGTCTGCTGATAGTCTTCAACCTTCTCCAAGGAGGGAACTCCGGTTACAGGAAGGTCAACCCTGGCACAAATGCTTTGATATTATAAAGTACTCAATCCATTTAGCAGGAAAATTGCTGACTCTGTCTCTCAAAAGTAGAATGAATAGGCAAGAATTAGACATTTTAGTAACTAAATGCTCCAGAAATAAGACCTCCAGAGCCTGTGAGCAGCAATGCACTCTGTTTTTGCTAAAAGGCTACCAAATTGCCTAGGCTGTAATCTGAAAAATGCTGCCTCAGTATTTGGTACTCAGTTATTGCTAAGGGAAGACTGACAGATATTCTTTCTAAGATACAGTGTGGTCTCCATGTGTTTATACTGGATGTGTTGAAGGATGGAGAGGAATGTCGCTAATACTCTGTAAGAGTGACTCAGCAGTGCGTGGCTCTGTGTTAGGAGACCTGTATTTAACTTCAAAGAGGTAAAAATAATGGCCTTCTTTCCTGGCTTGGAAGAAGGGCTTGAGCTCATCCTAGTACCACCACCTCAGCTGAGAACCCAGCCACCACATTCCCTCACTGAACAGAGGGCATAGAGACCAACAACTACTGGCAGCAGGAAGAGAGCGGATCACATTGTTCACTTCTGTTGTTGGCTAGTATGTCAGTCTGAGCTGGAATCATGCTGAGATTACACCTCAGACCTGAAGATGCGAAGATACAGGAAGTCCTGCCCCAGGGCTGGAAGAACCCCAGCACATTTGTAGCGAAGGTTGCTTCCCCTGGCAGCAAGCGCATGGCCTCCATCTAGCAGAGAGGGATGCACAGGTTCAACACAGAACTTACAAATGTTACAAGACACAGAGGTGAAAGGACCCAGGAGCTTCTGAGCTGAAGAGAGAGATCAGGAACTCCAGGAGAATCAAAAAAAAAAATGGAGATGGGGAACAACACCTCAAAAGGGAGAAGGGCTGTAGGGGAAAAAGGAGAGAGAAACTGTCTCTACAAAGACATCTAAATTAATAAAACAGAGGTTTAGGCCAGAGTTGCAGGAAAGAGGAATTCTTTTTCCACTTACATTAAAATATTACTCAGCTAAAACAGCATTAATTCTGTGGTGACCGTAACAGCGTAGCTTGGCAACCCTGTCCAATTCTGGTTTCACATGGCTTGTAATGCTCTGCCACTCCTTTGGTGATGCCAGGTATTGTTTTTACTGGTTGAGATGCCTGGACTGGCAATTCAGAAAATTGAAAACATTGACATCAGAGTAGTTTCCTCCACAGAAAGCACCAGAAACCTGAGCTTAAGCTGCCTCTTTCAGTCCAAGCCCATAAGCAAATGGAAGGTATTTTTCCTGAAGGATGTTCAGTGCACCCTTTCCCAAACCAATACAATTCTTACATATCAGCTTAACATTAGCTCCAGTGAGCCTATTCACATCCTTAAATCTGAAGTCTATATATAAGTATTTTTCTAGACTGAGCACTAGAGTGCACATCCCATGTCGAATCAAACCTTTACCACATGATTTGGTGCTCCATTTCGTGTATATTAAAAAAACATAAATAAAGAAAAATCCCTTCCACTCTCATGTCTTTTTGTTTTTATATATCCATCTTATAAGATTCTTTGAGATCCCCATATAAAATGTTTTATATGAGTGAGATTTCAACTTAACAGGCAAATTCTTTACTCAATCTTTGTGTGCATTGGTGGTCTGCCTTATAAGACAGTCGTTAGCCTCTTGTGTACCTCTAGAGAGCAATACCACATGGACCTGACTCTACAGCACCTACCCGTGTAGCAGGAGCTACCAACTGACACTGCAAGAAGTCAGCAAGGAGCTCCCTGCCCATTTAATGCTCTGGCAGTTGCTGTGTGGGCAGAATTGAGCAGAAGGAACTGCACTATTAAGCCAACCAGCTCTTAAAATTGTTCATAGACACTCGATAATTACAAGGGAAGGCATATTGGTATCTAGCACCGTGTTTGCCTAATGTTTGATGAGTTCACAGAAGGGCACCAATCCACTTCATCAACAGTAGCAAGATACCAAGATTTGCTTCAATTCACAATAAACACTCCAAGCTCCAACCGTCTTGCATGAAACCCTGAATGGCCGCCTAACCGGCTGTCTCAGACCACAAACTCTAGTGTCAGTGACCAGCAAGGGCAGGGCTGCTCCGTGAGGGAAAGAGAACCAGGAGGCAAGGCAGCGCAGCCGGGCTGTACCTGCAGCAACGGGCACAGACCCACAGCGCCTGTGCAGAGCCGAGGGCTGGTAACAGGGTCCGTGAAGAGTCCCTGACCAGGGAAGGGGATTAGCCAGGGGCAGAGAGAGAGGGTGGAGGCCACAGATGAGGATGTCTAGGGCTCTTAAGGACTATTACTGCCCCCAGGATGCAGATATCTAGTGGCTCATGAGCCACAAATGGTGAAAATAAGGTCTCCAGGGTCTCATTTACTAAGCAGGTTGTCATGAAGCAGAATCGCTGAGGCATCAGGAATTAAGGCAGAGATTTATAACTCTGGCCTCTGTTTCAGAAAATCAGATTATTTCCATGCGCTGTTTAAATTTTATTGAATTGGCTAATGGCCACAGAAAACCCTTATTTTACCTCTTTGTCTCTCTCTCCAACCAGCTTTATCTATAGTCCAAAGGAGGAGAATGTTAAGAGAATTAACGCTTGTTCTTATCACTTCCCTCTTTGAAGACATCAGGATAGAGATTGAACGAGGAGACAAACCCAGAGTGCCTGCATCCCCCAGTCACATCACAGTCTATACTTCACCCATGCTTCCACAGATAAGGATCATATAAGACGTTATGCCAGGCATGACTAACCTGCTGTCGACTGCCCAGTTAAATTATTTCTGAGTTAGCCTTGGATCTTGTGAAAATGTCTTTCTTATTCAAAGCACCACACTTATCTGAACTGGACTTCTGTTGGCTTGACTTCAGATTTCAGACTTGCTCTGTGGTGGAACTGAACATCTTCAGAAATGTGATTTTGGTGAAGGAAACACAGGCTGAAAAAAAAGAAAGAAAAAGTTCCTGACTTTTTTTGTTTATTTTTCAAACATTTTCATTAATTGATGATTGTTTGAAGCAGATGAAAAAGTATTGAATTTCATGGGGGAATCTCAGTGCAAATAAGGAAGAGATAGAGAGAGGGAATTTTAGTAAATTCAGTTTGGAACCCAGCTCTGTAATATATTTGATGGCCATCACATACTTTATGCATAACTGAGTGCACTTGTGTGTGCATGCGTATATAATACATAACTTTTTTGTTTGACAATATTGATTGAAGTTCTTTCAGTTTGATGAATGAGTGCATTATGCAGTGAACAGTGAAACTAGCTTCGATGAGTCATTGGCAGGATTTTCCCAACTTTTTGAAGGCATCCTTTCCCATGGGCTAAAAGTCAGAAATGTCCTCCCAGCATATCTGCTCTAGTTCAGTTTGCCTGTGACAAGACAAGCCCAGGTATTACTTCAAGCCTGTCAGTTCCTCCCACCTCTTCAAATCCCTCTACACATAACCTAATATACACATGGAGGATCAAGGGATGGAAAGTCTCTCAGGGTTCATTTGGAATTGCAATGCAGCTCTTTCATATTAATTTTCATTTTCGTTTTTCCTCACCTCAATTCACTCTGACGTCTTGCCACAATATTGTCAGTCTCAGAGAAAACAACAAGCCAAAGCAGATGTGCTGAACACATGGTCACCAACAGGAGCAGTTCCTAAGCAAAGTTAGCGTGTGAAATCATTCCAAAAGAGGGATGTCTTATCCAAAAAATAATCTGCATCTGCTCCTGGTGTTTGGTGGATTGAAAAAAAAGAACTTGCATATCTAAGTTTACAATTGTATTTATGCAATGCTCTAAAGTTAGAAGGGTCACGATTTTAGATAGTCCACTCTGATACCATTATAATGAATTTCTCTTTTGTGGAATAAGACACATACAACTTCTTTCTTAATTTTTTTATAAACAGCATCATATTGTAAAGGCCCCTTATGTTTTGGTGTCACAGAGGTTACGATTTCTGCACATTTGGTGTCATGCAGAGGTTATGATTTTTTCCACATTTCTGCAAGTACTCTAAGAACATCAAACCAGATAAAAATAACCATTCTTTACAAGATGGGGTTTTCTAATAAAAAAAAAAAAGGGGGCTACTTCCCTTATAATGTTTCTATATTAATTTTCTTTGTCATATAGAATGCAGGTGACTAATCTTAAACTGGACTGTGAACTCGTCCAAAGGCAACGTATAGAACAACAATTACACATTTTTACTGCTATTTGTGTTCCCTTTGAGATCTGTAGTCACTGGAAATGGGAGACTACAAGGTAAACCCCCTGAAGAATGAGACACAGACGGCAAACTCTAAAGATAAGCTCAGCCTGCCAATGAATAAGCACAGAGTGCTGAGGTCTGTCTTAGGCCTGAAGAAAGATGAGGAGGCAACTTTCTAGCTGAATCCTGATTTTCTAGCTGATGTTTTGTACTGGATAAGCCCATTCAATATTCTCCCTGATAGAGGCCATCACTGCCCTGCAATATAAATAGAACAGGTACAGAAAAGCAAACCGTAGCAGTTAAAGTAATGTGATAGCAAAATCCATGCCCATGTTTGAGGGAAGGAGCAGCCAGGAAGCTCAGATAGTCAAAACATGCAGCCTCTGAATTTATGAGGGCTTGTCCAACTTCAGCACAACACCCTGGGAGACTTGCCTATTGCTATGATTTGATTACCCATACATTCAGATTGAGTATGCACCACCTGTTAACGTACAGAACAAAACACTTCCACCAAGACCATTTGGTAAATAAATGACTTGGAAAATATTATTAAGCTCAAAACCAAGTTTTTACCATGTTTGATTTGCCACCAGATGCTGTGGGATCTGAAGATACAGAGGGTGGGGGGAGGGAAGTCAAACAGTGGCAATGAGAGACTAAAATACAAGGAAAACGCAAATTTTGTTGTTCTACTCTGGACTATGTCACGTACAACACACCCACCCTGTTCATGGAGACTAAGCAGCCCTTTGCCACATACCTTACAGAGGATTTTGTGCCTCATTCAAACAGTAAATAATATATTACCATGATACTGTTTTTTCTAGTGCATTGCCCTATGTGCTTGGACAGGTTGATGTACAGATTAGTGGCAAAGAGATAGTATCTCCTGTAGAAGACGGCTAATAAGCCTTCAAATTGCACTTCTTGCTGGGAAGATGGATGCCAGCAAGAGCAGCTGGTAATGATGCATGATACCAGTTAAACTTTTATCTTTTCGCCCCTTTCTTCTTCTCAAGTTGAGGAGGAGAGACTGTTGGTATAAGCAAGTAATAACGTTCCTTTTAATTACTGCGAATTTAGCAAAAGTGTACAGCGCTTTGAGTCTTCAGGGCTCCTTCCTCTAACAGATAAACATTTGCAGGTTGCCTTTGAGAGTGACAGGTGCATGTGATTCTTGGAAAATTTGCTTTTAAATGTGAGTAATAAATCGAAG
This sequence comes from Baryphthengus martii, assembly GCA_013396935.1. Classification (NCBI taxonomy): domain Eukaryota; kingdom Metazoa; phylum Chordata; class Aves; order Coraciiformes; family Momotidae; genus Baryphthengus; species Baryphthengus martii. Next base: position 264,585 of record VWZK01015560.1, on the reverse strand, counting down.
ACCATGTTTAAAAATGAGCAATGGCCATTGAAAATACACAGTGAGAGATGTCTGAGTCTTCCCAGATCACCGATTGGCAACTTTTTACCCTAAACTGAGTTCACAGTGAAGCCAACAACCCCATCACAGTCCAGACAGGACCCTAGGGAAGGCCATCATGCACGGTCCAACTGGCCTGCTACAGCCTGGAAAAAGAGGTAGTGTTCTCTAACATCTCTATACTTCCAGCAGAAGGGCACTCTGCCTTCTCAAGCTTGGAAGAGTTAGCACTGGACAACTCAGCCTTAGCATTGCTGAACACTTCTATTGTTCTTAATCTGGATCCAAGTCCCAAGCTCAGATATAGCTCTAACACCTACAGTAGATTGAACTAAATCCACTAAATGCCTTCAAACTAAAACATGTACAAAGATGCTATTTTTTAAGCTGATATGGTTCTCTCACTACTGTCCATAGTGCTGTTACCTGCTTGTACCAGAGAGCACCAAAGAAGGCTGCCCAAGGGCTCATGCTTCCCAGCCAACTCAGCTGGCTGCAGAGGCCAGCACTAGCTACCGTGCCAGTTTATTCTCTTTTGATATTTTTCCTTTCTTTTTATTATATTTGAACTGAACTTTACTCCAAATCAAACTGACTTCAACACTGAGAGGGACATAAAACCTTCTGCAAATACATGACTGTAAAGTGGATGTGTGCTAAAAAATGCCTACGTTACACTGAAATCAAGACCCTCACCAGAGTCCTTGCTGTTTTCCAAGTCATAGGGCACTGCATTTGGCATCTTGGTCCCCAAGAGAGATGGCACTAAGAAAGACTATTTCTTCAAGTACCCAAGTTTTAAAGTTATCTAATGATTTGGGAAGAAGAGACTCTTTTTTTTTTTAGCTTTTTACTTTAAAGTCAATGCAAGATGAGGTCTTATGACTGGTTGGAATCAATGCAAGTTCTTAATGGTGCATGAAATGAAATATTGCTGTCCAGCGCACAGTGAATATTCAGTGTTCTGCTCTATGATAGATACATCCTGTGCAGATCTGACAGGGGAGAAACACCCTGCACAGCAGCTGCAAACTCTGCCCTGCACCCCAGCCCACACTCTGGGTCAAACGGGTTGCTGTCTTCTGCTGCTTGATGCTCTTCTCTAGGCTAATACATCTGACAGCTGGTTAAGTTCCTTTAGCCAAGAGACAAACAGCATTTTCCATGTATCCAAGTATCATGGACCTTAGGGAATTTCTAAACAACTTCATATCCATCTGGGACATCTGCAGATCAGGCCTGGATTATTTGTACATGGTACTGCTGCTCTTTGCCATTTTTGTACCTGTGGAAACAATACCAGATGAAGCTGGACCTCCGTGTGTTAAAACATTGCTCAGTCAGGGCCAGTGTATCTGTAGATCAAATGCTGAGTTTGACAGCTTTCTTACATCAGAAAGGAGAAGCAGCAAAAGCATTGAGTTATTACTTAAAGAAGATGGGATGAACATACATACCTGTAAGAGACATAATGGAACAAGAGCAGGGTAACAGCCAGTGAGTAGAATACAGGCCATCAATAGGTTTGTGGTGTTTTAAAAACGTGCGATACTCTGTTTGCAATAGAGTAAAACTTTCATAAACTGCTGAGAAGGCAAACCACTTCAGGGCTTTTTACCTGAGAAAACCGGCCAGTAAAGATACAGTAAAGTGGAACAGGACTGCAGAGCAACAGTGGCCACACAGCTTCTAAACTACAGCTGCCTTTTCAAAGGGAAAATGTCCTTCTGGATTTGTGTCCACAAGATGTATTACTATGAACAGTTTGTTCTGCTTTGATTGTGCTTGCTTCCTTATGCAGACAGGTAGCATCATCTTTGTCACTCTTACGGAGATTAATTTGGTATATGAGAGAAAAGAATTAGGGAATAAACAAATGAAGAGAAAGTCTTAAGTTTCCTTTTGTAGAGCCTGTCTCCAGTATAATTTCCACCTCCTCCTCAAAAAGCAGACAAAGAGAGAGAAGCCTTTAAAGACCTAGCACCAAAACCAACTCTCTATCTGATGAAGGTTGCTGCAACACTTTAGATTTCTAACCTGAGCATGTCCAGATGGCTCTGAAACACTGCAGGCAATTCCTATAATGAAGGCAGACATTTCGAAGGGAATCTGCACCCTTTCAGAAAAAGAAGTTACTGCCCTTTTGCCTGTGGCATAACGAAGATGACTGGGGTAACTGCAGCAGAGGTCTCTGGCTGCCAAAGGGCCCATCTTTGCAGTAATTCAGGGGCATCAGCTGGTTCACAGTAGCAACCAGGCAGGATTGGGGCAGATCTAGGAGGAGCACGCAAGGGATAAGCAATGGCACAGGGTGCTGGCATCTGTGGCCTTCTACTGTCTTGCCCAATCAGCAAAACTACTTCATCTGATAAATCCTTTGAACAGTCAAAGGTACAGCACCTGAGAACCTATTCTTGTTGCCTTTCATAACTAATGATTCACACAGATTTCCGTATTCCTCCTGTTTCTGTTGACAAATAATCTGGATGGTCCTTCTCATTGCTCTTATGCAAGTACAAAGGACAGTGCAAGCTACATACTGTGCCTCATCTTTTCTTCTCATCAGCTCTAGTCAAAATGAAAATCCAGCCAGAGAAAGGACACCAAGGGCTGCTTGTTCAGTATTCCCTCTGTGATTAGATGATTACACTGGGAAAAAGAAAGGAAGTGACAGTAAAACCAAATACTATAAAGCCAACAGGAGAGAAGAAACATTTTTATCCCAGCTAGAGCAGAAAGTCAGAAGATAAGTTGTCATGAATTGCAATTTGTTCTCTCCTGACCCCTGTCCAGGAAAGATCATTTTATTATCCTGGTCTCAAATGTTTCAGCTAATCTATGCTAATTCTCCATACCTTCCTCCTCATCCCCATCAACTCCTGCTCCTACGCATCTGACTTCAGCTTTGTCTTCATGTTTTAGAGCAGCTTGAATCGCCATTTCAGACCCTCTAGATTTACAGTTAAAATTAAAGTTTTGGCAAGCCTCTGTCACTTCGTTGCCCATTACTGTGGTACAATATAATGTAATTAATGTTTTTATGTTTAAGGAAGAGGAGGCACATATGTTCCTCAGCTGCTGATGAACAGATTTATAGGTAACACATCTGAGTCAGTGCCCATGTTTAGACATTAGCCTGACAGATCACTAATCATTTTCTAAAAGCTGTGCACCGCTGCCCTGCTTCCCTAGATTTGCAAGCAGGATTGTGCTGGGATACCATAGCGAGATGATAGATTTCAGGTGACACGAGGGGAGGAAGCAAAACATCAGTAAATGTTTCAGCATATCTATCTCTTCATAAACAGATGTTCTTGCTTAACACGTACCATTAAGCCAGAGTACACTGTGTGCTTTCTTAAAGACAAGCCCAGCCTGCTCAGGGTAGGCAGCTTGCAGAGGCACCCGAGACAGCCTGTGTTCTGGCCCCAGAAACCTAAAGCTTTATTCATGCAAAGTCCTCTCCACAGAACAGGGAAAGCTGTCACATCCCCACCTGCCCAAGAGGAGTGAATTTAAAGCTTAGATGAATCCTTTCCATCTCTTGTTGTCATTCCCACATCAATTAGACTCAGCTGAGGAGCACAAGCTTCATGGTGCTGAAACAGTGGCAGGTGGCACCCATCTGAGCTGAGCGGTCCCTAGTAGAAAGACAGGGCACACAGGCAGAGCTAACCAACCCTCCTGCTGCCTCAGGAAGACAATCTAGATGTCTGTTAGAGCACTGTCTAATGTCCTTGTTACAAGATAGAAATGTGTTTAAACACCACCAGTTTTCATAGCATTTCTCCACGCTTGCAACAATCTAGACAAGGTAAAGGCCCAGCAGTGGGCTAAAGTGGGCTGGATACCCACCTAGCCACTCACACCCACCTTGCCCCATCCTCAACAGACCAGGGCAAGAAAAGAAGATGGAAAAGCTAATGGGTCAAGAAAGGAGATTAATTACCATCACAGACAAAACAGAGCTCACGTGGGGAAAATTAATCTCATTTGTTGCCAACTAAAAATAGAGCAGGATTGTGAGAAACAAAGAAAAAAAAATACAATAAACACACACATCCCATAACCTCCCTTTTCAACTGACCTCAAATTCACTCCTTCATTGTAGGCTCCTCCTGTGCTCCTGCCCCAAGCAGCAGCGAGCCCATAAAAGCCCCTCTCTGCTACTCCTTCCTCCTCACACTTTTCCCCTGCTCTGTCACAGTCTCTCCAGAGCTGCAGAGGACTCCCTGCTCCAGTGCCTCTTGCTCTAGCAGCTCACACTAGTTTCTCACTGCCCAGGCAGGGCGTTGCCCTTTCTTAAATCCATTATCCTTGACAGACTCAGCTGTGTCCCAGTGTGGGTTCATTGGGCAAATGGCTGGAACCAGCTGTGCTCAGCACGGAGCAGCCCTGGTCTCTCCTCACAGTGGCCCCTGCAGCCCCCTCCTTACAGTGCCTGGGCACGGACACCCAGTACAGTGCTCCGTGTCCAATACGGAATAAACTAAAACCACATCTACCTGGATAATTGCAACAGCAGAAGTGCAGTGAAGAAAGTCAGCTCTAGAGCATGCTGAAGCACGTGGCTCTTGCACATCCCGCTGCTCTTAACAGTTTGCAGCCAGTGAGGAACTCTTTAGAAACACCACTGATGGCCTTCCCTGGTCAGTGAACTAAAAGTACATCTGATAAATGGATGTGGTAAATATAGAGATTTAAGTAAGAGAACCAAATGTCTTGCAACAGAGGAAAATCTGGAGCTTCTGTCTCCTTTACAACAGCCAAGTTCTCCTTTGTTTTTTGATTTGGGTTTTGGTTATTAATGGACTCCAATAAAGGAGTCGGTAACCCGGGACCTTTCTTTCTTTTCCAGTTCTGCCCATAAGGAAGAACACACTGGTCAAAGTGGGACATTCAGCCCGCTGTCCTACACAGCAGAGAAGGGAATTCCTCTTCTTTTGAAAGGTGCAAAACTAAGCTTTCATTGAGGGATTTAATTAGCCTAAAAAATGTGAGTTTTCTCCTATACTTATAGCTGGGGGCTGCTTATGCATTTTGGTGAGTCATCGTCTACTTTTAAGCATAGGCTCTCTTTCAGAGCCCAGTGTATTCAATCTACTGACTACTGACTTAATGGCATTAAGAAAAAATAACGCAGTTTAAGAAAATCCTTGCACAGAGCAGATTTGTTAACCTATACTAAAGCCCATTCTGGGCAGTCTCATTCAGAATTAAAGTGGCTTTAATTCAAGTTAGTGTTTGAGTTAAATCTAAATTAAATTTGAATTTAAATCATTAAATCTGCGCAGGGATTTAGTGCAGTTTACATAATCAATTTTAAGTTCGTACCCTTCATTAATTTGGATGACTATCATCCAGTCTTTGCTTACTTAAAAATAGTTCTAATGCATTTATTAATATAATACTCAAACTGGGTTATTCGTGAAGAAACAGAGAATTTAAGCTTTCTTTGAAGTTTTACAAAATGAGAATGTCTTACTGAAGAAACATTTAGTTCTCACATGTATTAAGGGCAGGAAAGGTTTTTAATTCCACTTAAAGAGCTTCTGTGTTGTCACAGCCAGCAAAGCAGGCAGAAGGAGCATGGCTCTTCCCTCATTAGCACCAGCGAGGGAGCCCAGGCTTGTGCTGCACTCCCATGGCCACACGGCCTCCTTTCCCAAGCGGGGGTGCCACCTGCTCCGGTCCAGCAGCAGGTCCTGCATGGCCGTGCCCAATTCACTCTTTCCAACCCTCTGTCTGCTTTAGTCCTAGAAGCGTCTCCAAGCTGGCCTGGTGTTTTGAAGGCCACGTTGAGTAGGTGGCGATAGGTCTGCAAATTCAGCCTCTGCAAATCTGTTCCCACAGCTTTGCACACGCAGACATTCACACGCCTCTAGCCCAGACCCTGGGCTAACCCCACTCTGCATTTTCCTCTTCTGGAGGCAAGGACCAAATCCGATAGTGAGTGCCACGGCTCGGCAAGCAATACAACTCACGCCTCCTGGAGCAAACTGCTAGGCTAGAATAAGGGGTTTATGTGGGCACTGTGGATCCATCTCTGCCACAGAGACAGAAGTGCCTTTGAAAAATGCAGCCTTCCATGTGGAGTCCCTACTTTTTCCCCTTCTCCATGAAATGCCAGCCATTTTTGATTAAAATTCCACCTGTCACCAGATTTCAGAGGAATGCAGAGTGGATTCATTTTACAATATCAGAACCAGCTGCTCACAAAAATAGCTTTCACTTTCCCAAGGTCTACTAATCATTTCAGGAGACAAGTATAGAAGAGGATATCTCAGCTGACACTGGAGAGCACAAATGTTGACACAAATATGAATCTGAATTTTCTGACAGTAGTTGATCGTGTTGCTTTAGAAGGTTTAACAGACATGCCACTCAGCCGACAAGACCCCGTTTAATGCTTCACTTTAAGTATTTGTATGATCTTTGGGTTTGTCAGTTCTGGGAATTGCAGTTCTTTGAGAGCAGTTTCGGCAATCTCCCTGTACATTACACCTCTAAAAGTACAATGTCTGCTTCTTTTCCAGGCTGGCCTGCTGATAATCTGCAATCATGTGACATCTACTTGCAAGAGTGGTTGCTAAATCTTTTTCATGCTTTCTCTGCTTTACAGCAGCTCATTTTCTTTGGTGCTAGGTGCTCATTATGCCAACCAGGTGTGTTCAATGCAGCAGTTCTGTCACGTGAGGATGTGCCCTGTCCGCGATCTCTGGACATTCATCTCAGATTCCTCATGCTTCAGGGCCTCAGATTAAAAATCTTGTATTAATCTGTTTCGTGTTGCTTCTAAATTTCAGTTGATCAGGGAAATGTAGTCTCAAACAGTTCAAACAACATTGAATATTTCATTATAGTCTTTTCTCTTTTGTTCCACCCAAAATATTTGACATGAATTCATAGACAGCCACAGGTCTCCTCATAGTACAGCTTGGGGCAAACAGAACTTTGGGCCGAAGGCTAGTCTGTTTCTAGCAGAAGTAAACTGCTGTGTTATACTTGTGAGGCTGCACTTGTATATTGCTTGCTTCTAGAGGTCTGAAATTTCATGAGAATGCACTGAAAATTGTTAAAAAATTACATTTTGTGTCTGCTTTATATGTTTGGCATTAAAATTGTCTTTCACTGTTTTCTAATTGTGATAATTAGGTGTTGCACTCCTCTCGGGTATGCCTTGTTGCACCCTTGGGAGGGCTTTTATGCACAAGATAAATACTACTGTATACATAAAACTAAATTTTGTTGAAATAAAGCCTCTGCTGATTTCATTTTCATAATGTTCGCTTTCACCTTCTTCCTCCAAATGCACAAGGGTCTTTTAGGATTTCCCTTTATCAGCTTTTTTTTTATTCCTTCTACATCTGATTTGCCATTTCATTCTGCACCAGTGTCATCCTCACCACACGGGTGGACTTAACCAAGCAGTTAATGCTATTACATTGTTGGATCCTCCCGTACCGGCCTGTGCTAGTGCACATCAGCGTCAGCAAGGATGGGAGTCTGACAAGCACATGGGAACTGTCACACGGGGGCCAATGCCTGTTGGTCTGTAACTGATAGGTTCCCAGTGTCCCGTTAAAACAAATGACTGAGGTAAACTCTCCTGCTAGTAGGTGTAACAGCAGACATTTTAAGTGATTAACAATGAGAGCTACGAAAACTGCTCTCAGACCGATCCAGGGACAAGCTGGGCCATCTCTGCGTCAATTAGCATCTTCTTCCACAAGTAGTCCTCATGGTCACTACTGCTTTTTAGTGGGTACAGGAAAATAGAAGTTTGGCTGCATGTAGTAATAATAATAATAATAATAAAAATAATAATGATAAGAAGAGGAAGGTAGGCCAATAGTGATGGATATCTGCAAGTTTTCAGCATTTCTGGACAGCAAGAGATTTTCCTATCTTTACATCTGGTTTCCAGCTTAGAATTTCTGGCTGCTACATGATAATCTGAATTCTTCACATATATCTACACAGACACAGTGTCATAAAATGCTCTGAAGTGAATGGCTATTCAGTTCTTCCCACTGCCCAGAGAGATGGACATCGGGAAGCAAACTAGGTCAGTTAATGTTCAGTGAAGTTAGGAGAAATGCAGTAAAGAATACTGCTGTCATACACACCTGTTTTAGAAGTTTTTAGCTATGATTCCCAGATGTTTCGAAGTGGGTCATGTGTTCCTACTTTTAGAGTTTACAAGACTAAAAAATTCGCTCTAGACAAAATGTGGTGCACAGTCATGTACAATAAAAAGGCACCCTGGAGCTCCAGGAAAGTATCTATCGGATCTGAAGGTCTTCACTACAGGCATACAGAGATACTAGTCCTGACTTTCAACAATGGGAAAATAGAGAAAATGATGATAAAAATAAAGGCGCAGGCAATAATTGTCTGAGCATGAATTGTAAAAGTGGATCTTGAGTGTTCAAACCTCCCATGAAAAAACTCACATGGATTGCTGAATGTTATTTATTTAGTATTATTACTATAGCTATTCTTATAAGAATCGGCATGAAAGTCTAGAGCTGAGTGACCACCTGCTGTTTGTGTTGAGGCTCAATTTACAAACAGTCAAGTACCATTTGTTTTGTGTCAGCTTGCTGCATTATTTCAGCCATGAAAGATATTGTGTAACCTAACGGCAGCTTCTTAACTAAAAATAGGCGTTCTGCTCATATCCAGTAGAGAACTGGTATTAAATGATTACAATACAATGTATTCAGATTCTTTCAGCTGCTTCAAGCCAAAAGAACAGCTTTTTGAGCTGTAACAAATGGGGCAAACCTCCTTAGAGGAAAATTTAGTAACAGCAGCAAACTCAGAGACAAGACAATTGGAGAAATTTACTGCTGACACAGCACTGCAGAAGGCCACCTGGGTGACCGTGGGCAAGCCTTCAGACGTGGTTTTAGAAAGGTTCAGCATTTAAAACTCCTCCTGACGTTACTAGCAGGACCAGGGTCTAAGCACCTATGAAAATCAGACCCTTAATCTTCACCGTTTTTCATCCTGATACCACACAGGGGTAAAAGGGATCTTTTGTATTGACCTCAGAGAGTCAGACCAGGCCCTCACTTACAGGGTCCAGTCTGATTTCAAGGCATTTTATTTTTCCTGTGGTGACAGATCACCTGTGCAGAAAGAGGTCAGTTAGTGCAGTTACCTGAGAAAGGAATTGTGATCTTGTGTTTAGAGGGAAAAACTGAGAGTCAGAGCTCTTGGGAGCTGCTATTAGAGCACGTTGTGGCTTTAAGCAAGAGGCTTCACCTCTTGTTTTTCAGTTAACCTGACTGTAACACTTATATCGCCCAAACATGGTGAGACTTAATTGTTACCGATAAAGTGCTTGGGGAATCACCGGAGATACAATCATCCAAAAATTAAAATCACAGTCATTTGTAGCAAAGGTACAGAAGAGGGAATCTGTATCTGGGAGATAGAAAAGCTGTCGCTGCTTGGGCACAGAATGTGTGAAACTGCAGCATGCAGAGATGTTTCTTATTCATTAACAGCCTTATTGTGTGATGAAAGGAAAGGGAAACTCTGAGACCATTTTGCTGATGTTAAGGATTTCATACACATAATAAATTATACGTGAATGTTGTTGCCATGCATCCATCCCAGAATTCAGCCCCTCGGGGACTCAATCACGCTGTTCTCCTGTAGCTAGGAATATCAATGCGCCGAAACAATGAGCTAAATCTACGCGAATCTCATCAGTGGATGTTATGAAGACAACATAAAAGGGGAGTGAAGGAACGGGGACCTCGCTGCCTACCTGATCGGTGGAGAAGGTTACTGACCTCATCATCTAATGTAATAAACACTACCCAGGTAGGGAGCTATCACAAAGCCCTGAGCAATATGAAGCTCCGTGGAATGAGATACAGTGCAGTACATGCAACTTTCATAAAGATTTCCGTGTGGACAGTTTTTGTTTTTGATAAGAAGAAAGGAGGAGGCTGCTCACCCAGTCATGAAATATGGGCCAGCAGCACTAAGCCTTTTCTCACAGCACCCTCGTGTGCTCTCAGCAGAAAATGCTCTGTGTCACAGGGGAAATGCTGCGTCTTTCAGCAGTGCTGTAACCTGCTGGAAGAGCTAATTTAAATTAAATAGGACAGCCAGTACATATTAATTAAGTATCAATTGATTCTTAAAAGAGTTCTTATTGAAGGTTCTCAAGTTGGGAAGGGATAAATCTAACTGTCATGTAATTAATTCAGAATGACACAGGCAACAAATGCATATTACATATTTTTCTTCTGAATATTAACTTGTAAAGAATGTTTACATATCCAATTAACATTTAACAAGATAACCTTATACTACGTTAATTAGCTATCTGCTAATTTAAAACGTACCAAAATTAATACAGACATTAGGCTAGTCGACTGTATAACCGCTTACGCATAAGGGGAAATCAACATAAAATATTTGGAAAAGTTCTTTGAGGCAAAATATGGGAAGATCTAAACACGTTATGTCTCTGCCACTGACTCTGGAAAGCAGCATCTGGCCAAAGAAAACAAGGAGCTGTGGTGTTTCCTTTTCCTTATGTACATGAGAGCTATGTAAAAGACAGATAAATAAAAGTGAATAAGAAAGTCAATTGTTGTTAAACTAAACACGTTGCTTGACCTCTTAAACACATTAATACTGCAAACATCTGACCAGCCCCTGTGTACGCGGTAACATCCTCCCTGCAGACTGTAATAACCCAACTGCTCGGTGAATAATGGAAGGAAAATGAGCAGTTGCCCCTGTGGTTTAGAATTGAACAGAAACTGCTCTTGCCCATTAAAATAAGCCATTAAATAAGACTTGTGCTCATGTCTATTTCTGGGTTTAGCTTTTGAGCACTTGTTTGGGGGGCACCTCTGAAGAATCACACACCCCTGACGAAGGGTCATTTCCAACCTACCTGGCCTTTACCAGTAACTGCAGCTAACTAGAAAACCAAACTGAATTCTAAAACAAATTATGATGCACTGAAACATTGTAAATTGGCCTATTTATAAAAGAAGTAATATGGAAAAGCAATGCAGAACTAGAATAAATTCACCAAGGCTTTGTCTCCTCTTTCTCACGTAACAGACCTGTTGTTTACAAACAAGTTTGCCCACATAGCAGAAGGGTGGCTTCCAGCCAGCCCCCAGCTGGGAATAATTGGCTGTGTGGCTACTTCAATGCAGTGTAAACCTTTGGGAACGTGTCTGACACTCACCAGTTTAACAGTTGACTCAGTTATATCTACTGCATGTGTTTTATTTCTGAGTGTGTATGTGCATACATGTATGTGTACATATAGACACATGCACCTCTGAATCTTCTTGAGTACTCTCTTTCTACACTGTAATACTGATTAAAGGGCTTTGAGATATAACAGATCTCTTTAATACCATTATCAAGCCATTTGCATTCAAATATTACAATAATTCAGTTTTCATCTGAGTTTAATCATAATATGGATATAATTTAATCCCTTTTGTAAGATTTTTAAGACTTAGGTAGTTCAAAACCTGATGAGTTATAATAGAAGTGAAGAAGACGACAAAATGCAAAGAACAGAGAGAATTAAAATTTATAAGGAAAAAATAAGAACAATTAGATAAACACTGAGATGTAACAGCAAAAGGGAGTCGAGGAAGAAGCCACAGAAAATGTGAAGGAAAGCAACTGTGTTGTGAATAGGACAGGAGGTGGAAGGTATGTGCAAAAATAGTGGAAAAAGTTGAAAACAGAAAGTGATTCTGCAGAGTTTAAGCGTGATCAACAAAAAGACAGGGAGGACATAGGAGGGAAAGACAGATGTCATGTTCTCATATCGGAACTGACTGTGCTAATACCCCTGCAAAGCCTCTCAGCACGCCCCTTGTAAATGAGACATTTTCAGAAGCCTGAGAAGAATCAAGCAGAATTGACAGCCTTATGTGGTCAGAAAAAAAAATCTCAAGGTGTAGTCTGTGGCCCCTCTCTGCCTCCTGCTGCTCCTTGAATCCTAGCAGAAAGCACAGTCCTCCTCAGAAGCCTTTTCTGTGGACCTAGGTAGAGGGATCTGTGAAGAAACTGAAAATTTTCAGCATACATACACTACCAAAGAAGGCTGTCAGTCATTTCACTGCCATATTTTCAGCTGTGTTAATAAGACAATGACCAGTTTAATTCCAGCTCAATAAAACCCAGGCAGCCGGGATAAACAGCCGCGTTGAACTGGAGAAATGTAACTAGAACAATGCTGAGCGCTGTGAATAGACAGAAGCTACTAATCAGTGGCTATGAATAAGAAGAGATGTTATTGTTGGCACTTCAAAATCCTCGACTAACAGAAGCACCGTTCACCACTAAATGGCACGGACAGGTAAGCTCAGCCAATGCCGGTGCACCAAGCATCATGTAAACTAGACGTTTTTGAACAGTAGAGCAAGATTTCTTGAAAGAATGTGAAGAGTTAAAGAACAAGCTGAAATTAGAAACAGAACCTCCCCAGGAACCCCTGAGAATGCAGTAAGTCATTCTCATCAGGTTATGGAGAGCAGAGTCTGCAGTGAAGAGGCAATGCTGCAGTTTACTGCTGCTTAAGTGTAGAGCAGTTAGAGATGAAGAGTGATAGAGTGGAAGGAAGACTGGGAGTCACAGTGGTGCAGATGAGGAGCCAAAAGCATTGGCTCCAAATGCCTTGACAAATATGGAAAGGGGACAGATACAAAAGGAGTCCTTGGCAGCAGTCTCTGGAATAGAACGGTTCTGTGACTGACTTTGGGCTCAATGTGGATATGCTGGCAGACAGCAAGCTATTAGAAAGTACGTGATGAAGAAACAAATGCTCAGTGCTTGCATACAACGACAGACAAAAGCACTTTCATAAAAGGTGAAGGCAGCATTTGGGAAATCCAGTCCTGGAGGCAGTTAGTGTAAAGGATATCCCATTTAAGGTTCCATCAAGAGGAAGAACTTACGGGTTATGTGGCTAAGATGAATATGACAGTGAACACCATGGAATTCTAGCCAGAAGGCAACCATATTTCACTTCTCTTGTAAAGGAGAGGGAAAAGATACTGAGTAGGCCTTGATGTTTCTATCGATGAGCTGCTAAATCGTGATTTTAGATTTGAAAGCATTGCATGTATTACATCAATGAAGCACACAGCAGTTCTAAAGCCTGACTGTTATCTAGGACCGATATCGAGGGTGTGATTCTAGAGCTCAAGACTCTAAGAGCCAAACCATTACTTTTTTTAGAAGAAAGATGAAGATAATCAGCTTAATCTGATGTCTCTTCAGGCCTTAGAATATTTTACCACCTGCGAAGAAGGCCAGTGTTGTCCTTCACCAAACTCATCCCAAAATTCAGCTTTTAACTATGTGACAGGCTTCTCATGGACCTTTCATAGTACAATATAGCTCAGTGATCACTAATACATTCTTTACTAGGAATTAATCTAACAGGTTTTGCCTTTCTAAAAGACTGCTTCAAAACCACGGAAGTCAGTATGTTCCCATTCAGATTTTAAATCACTGCAACCTTTTGAGGGTTTAAGCACTTACTTGCAAAATATCAAGCAGGTAGCAGGTATCTGCATTGCTGAATTCTTCTCCCAGGTCTAGGAGAGAAATATTGGTTTAAGTTTGAAAGAAACTGTCAAATAGCTGGGCATGGGTATTGCAGTGGGGAAGAATGTTGGGTTTTGAAGGGTTTCTAAATGTTTTATTACAATTGAGCCTGGTCTGAGATTTGTGATCAGCTCAGAAAACCTCGGCATTCTTTACAGTCTCTGAACTGCTTGGATCTTTCCTTGGGGTGTTCTGGTTCTATATACCTTGGTGAGAAATACGGTCCCGGATTTTGGGGGGTGTTAGTATTCCAATAATTTCAGGCAGTGAGTTGAAGTAACAATATCATTTACTAGACTTTTTTCATTTTGTTTTAATCACCACCAACCTTTCAACGTGGGCTACCTGCTCGTTTCGTGTTCTCTCTGGATGCCATTTCCCCCGACTCAGCAAGAGAAATGATAGCTGCCTTACAGATGAGTCATGAAATATAGTTATGCTCACGCTGGCAAAATACTTTGAAGACGCTGAGTGTCTTAGTTTGGCTGATAAAACCCTTTGCTATAATTAGATATTCTTTTCCAGAAATATACATGAAGATTTTAAAACAAACTAGTTGAGCTGCTACTCACTTTTAAAAGATTATGTATGTGCATAATTTGCTAGATTTCTCACTTCTCAGTTGATTTATCCACTTTCTTAAACTTCTAGCAATCACAAAGTTGCACAATGAGGGATTTTCAATTGTTATCTTTACAGAGGGAAAATTTTAAAGGAGAATGTCCCTGGAAACAAGGGAGCAGGAAGTGGAATGGAAGGACAGAAATGTAATAAAATGTTTCAGTACTAACACACAAACATTTCTTACTTATCTGGTGTTTTTAAACCTCGAATAACTGGGAAGAGTGGGCTACTTGGGTTTCTTAAAGTGCTACTATAGCTTTTACGCAAAACTGTGGAAACAGAAGCAATCTAAGATTTCAGGTTAAATTACACGTGTTTCACTGGTTTTCCCCAGAAGTCACAGTAAATGTATGGTCTCTTACACCTCAACACAGAGCAGGATGACTCCTATTTGGAAGCATGATAGCTGTAGTCCCAGAGGAGACAATAGTTATTTGCTATTTATTGTTACAGACGGCTGCATTACCAGAGGGATTTAAGGACATTTAGCACAACACATGCACTCGATAACTGAGTGAACATGCCCTTTTGCAAACACATCTTCCCCTCTCAGTGCCGCCTGGAGCACTGAAACTTTCAGGCATTGCCTTCTCTGCGATTGCTGACACCTGGTCTATGGGAATAGATAATTCTAGAGGCCTGTCATTTTCTTCTCCAGCTGCCATCTCACCTTCCAGTCTCCTAAGGGCCCTGTCACCCTTAATCACAGTTTTCTTTGTGATGGAAACCACAGGTGAAGAACTAGACAGGTTCCAGACTTGCCCACAGCAGAATTGTTTTCACTTTATTCCCTGGGAAAAGGATGGGGGAAAAATGGGCAGACAAGGGTGAAAATGCAGATGTACTACACTAGACAGCTACACCAAAAGCAAATGAGCATGAATAAATCCCATTGGATTTTCTTCCTCAATAATTCCTTTCTCCATGTGGAGTTCAGGTGTACTAATACTCCAGGCAGGGATCATGGTGTCATATGTTTTGGGCTGAATTAAGTACTTGTCTTTGCAAGACTGAGAAATGGAATTTCATTTGAAGCTCTCCAAACCTACACATGCCAGTTCCACTCAGGTCAACAACAGCAAAATTCCGATTTGCCTTTCTGGAGCCTGAATTCCCGTTTATTCTTCAGAACTTTTTCAGCCAGATTGTAAGGTGCTCATCAAAGATAAAACCTTTTCCTCTGTTTAAGTATCTACATCAAAACAAAAATAGAAAACAGAAGCCAGTGTCAGGACAGTGCTGGCCAGACTCTTCCATATTTACCTAGTACGCTAAAACCTTGGAATATATGGCTGTGCCTTTTTTGGAAATCTAGCCCTCAATAATAACTCATTGATTCTAAACTAGGACTTAACCTACGACTACATACCTTTGGGAAGATGAAATAAGATTTTGTACAGACTAGGGCCAGTGTGATAAAGTATTCCTTCAAATTTCACAGAGTGGGGGTTGGACTGGGTAGAAGTGACACTAATAATTTTTCAGGTTCACTGTTTTGGCATCACAGCTCAAACGTTTTACTCTGCTCAGATGCAGCATTCAAAGGAGGGCTCTGCAAACTTCACTTAATTGCTACTCTACAAAAACATTCAGTCCAGGTCTGCTCAGGATTCAGACCTCTGTCACCATGTCCCACAATATGATTTGTGATGGGAGCTGAATATTGCTTTCATTGTCTCACCTTATGTAGCAAAAAGATGTGCAGCTAAGGTAGAGTATACTCTTCTCTGAATGTCACTCTATATCATTTTTGTCTGCTGTCACATTAAAAAATAAAAAAAAAGTATGCCTAATTTAACAAAAACTGTAAGAAAATGTACTGTGCTCCTACTGCAAGATTATGTGCATTGCTGAACCTGTACTGTGCTTGTTAACAATTTGGTGAAGACTCCTATTACCTTCAGTGGTCTTTGGATCTGACTCTAAGTGAGGTAGCATGAATAGATCAAGATTTGGAGGAAGGTTTAACTGCGCACCATCAATTTTATAGCACCTTTAAACCAATATTTACAATAGCTAGCACCAAGTGATTCACTATTTAAAATGCTCCTAAACACACTATTGACAAACCTGCAATTTGCCTTCCACCTCCAAACCCTGGATGGGTATTTTTGGTCCTATCTTTTTTTTTAATGTATTGACACTTAAGTTTTTCAGCTTAGAATGTATATTGACAGAGCCATCAAGAGTGCAAACATATTAAACCTAAAACAACAAGCAAAAGCTCTAAATAATACAAAGCTGGACCTGCAAGCATGTATACTGAAAAGCTTTAGACAACTGAGTCTGCAAATAGATCCTCAAGCTTCCATTTGGGCTCATGTTGCCAAAAAAAAAAAAAAAAAAGGCAGCAAATCTTTCAATTATACAGACAATAAGAGTTTATGGTGTCAGGTCAGAGCTAGACTTGGCCTCTGTGGCTCCAACCATTCAGCAGTATGTTAGTCACACAAAGAACGTGAAGCTGTTCAAAGCTATCCCGCTAAACTGCACCAGCAAGGTCTCTGCTAAATTTTTTGTTGAGTAAAAATCAGGTATTACTGGTTTCAATTACAATTCCCAGCTCGGCCAATGGGCAAGGCAAAGCACAGCTCTTCCTTAGCTCTGCCTGTGGAATGAACTTGCAATCAATTAGGCTTGGAAGCCAGCGGGCACCAGGATGTTATTACACAGCCGCTGTGACTCCCCAAGGCCCCACTTTCTCTGCCAAGGCTTCTGCTTGAGAGGAGAACGTGGCCCATTGGTTTTGTCCGATTTCTTTCATCTGTTATTTGTAGGAGAGAAAACAGCTGCAGGTCATGTCTACTTAGGGCAGTACAGCAGCAGGGATCATTTTGACCAGTGCATGCTACTGTGAGGTAGCGGCCGAGACATCTGAAATTACACATCCCTTAGCAGCACAGGAATAACACACAAAATGAAGAACAAAAGTTGCAGGCATAGCTAATGCTATTTTCTCACAAAGTCTGAAGAAGGACAGACATTTTCAGTCCTCTGCCTTCGATTCTAGACTTTGATTCACTTCTATGTCTCTTCACTTCTTCACTCAGCTCAGCAATCTTGAGGCAACTGTTTTGATCGCCAAGACATGTATGTTTTCCCTTTTATAAATCACCCCTGTCTCAGTAGGATGCAGTGTTACAGCCCAGTCATTTGCTTTAGGAAAGAGTTTCCTTCCCTCTGGCAGTATGATCTCTTCTCTTCTCATGTTTGTGGATCTGGGCTTATGAAATAAACATTGGTTTCCTAACCTCAGAAACAACTCCTTGTTCTTGTACTGCATGAAGAATTATGGCCTGATTTTAAGCCTCTCAGAGGATTAAGATCATGGCTGGAGGTTGCAGGATAATTTCTTCTGGGAATTTTCTTCCTTTCTGTGACACAAGATCTACAGCAGCAACACTCAGGTTGGGCATGCAGAGGCTTAGCTTCTTCATACAGCCAGAGACAGGCAGGTATTTCTGTGTCTATGCAAGCGTTCCCAGGGTGGGAAATGCCAGGGCTCAGCTTTACAAAGTTGGCATCTGATTCCTGCTACCTTTAGCGAGGCACTAGGGAAGAAAGGAAGAACGCTATTCTCAGGTTGTATCTCTTCTGCAGACTGGAGATTTGGGAAAACAGCTGTGCAATAGTTGTATTCGTCACAAATCAGGGAAGTAATATCAGGAAAAGCACAGTGGCATGGGAGTCATCATGTGCCACGCAAGCCTGGCAGGAACACAGCTACTCCATACTGAAATTTGTCTCTCAGCTTTGTGGCTGAAGTGGGAGTGAGATGAGTAAACCTGACTTGAGTAGGTCTACATGGCACTAGGCTTTTAGTGTGTTGAGACCTACAGACAATCCCATAAGGTCCTTATTGCTAAATAATTTTCTGTTAACTTTGTGTACCTCTTATATTGTTAATTTCCCTCAACATCTTCTCATGTTTTTGTTTTATTTTTTATTTTATCTTTCAGTCTCTTCCTTCCTACCCTCTACTCGAATTGTCTTTACTGGCGATTTCATTGCTCTTGAATTGTTTTGTATGAAACTTTATTGGAAAAACATTTAAGCCTCCCCATTGCACTCAGACAAGGTAGCAATTGCTGAAAACCCGGGAGAAAAAAAAGTCACGTGAGGAACTGGGAATATTTCTGTATTTTTAGGGGCAAGTACTAGAAGGAGTAGCTTAATGCTAGTCATTTTATATGACACAGGTGTTGACGAGGCTTTCTTAGGAGTGTTATGCTTCTAGAAAAGCTGGTTGTAACTACCTTTTAGGCTGAACGACCATACCAAATTCTCAAGATCTTTATTTCTAAAATTGCAACATAATGCACCAAAATGTCCCCTTCGCTTGAAAGAAAGAAATGTTCCAAATCTGAGAAGGTATACATGATGTTGCTCTTAGCGTTATATCTAAGTATCGCATATATTTAATTTCAGTACTCACAGGAATGCCGTAAGGCAGGTTATGGTGTCATTGCTGCAGAACTTGAGCATCAAGAGGTTTAGAAATTTGTCACTGTTCACACAGGGCCTGTGAAGAGCAGGCACTTCCCTCAGGATCTTTGTGTCTCTCTCTGACCATTCTCTTTTTACACCTTTAAAGAGAAAAGATGGTTAAAGCCTTCTTACAGAGGCAAATGAAAAAGCAAGAGAGTAATGGGTATGACCTTCCTTCAGTCCTGGGGAAAAAATCCCCCTTGACTTCAGTAAGCTCCATCCCTTGGTTTTGTAGCACATTTCCTTCCCTTGATTGAAAAGGCAAAGAGACTCTGCAGGTCCTGCTCCCTGCTCACATAAATGAGAAACTTCTGACTCTTCTGCGTGGAACAACAGTGACGTGCAGTGGCTGCTCAGGCAAAGCACAGCAATACAGAAACAAGAATGCTGCTGTCACAGGGATCGCTTCTGTACAGTAGAATTACCTACACACAAACAGCTGCCAGTTGGTTGGGTACCCATGTCATGGTAACAGTTTATAACTGAGTTTGGCGAAGCGCCAGGTTATGATTATGTGCATTGCAAAACCCATTTCAAGAACTAATTTATGTTGTATCTTGAGTTTTCACCTAACAGTGCTACATAGAGGGTAGTAACATTTTAACTGAATTAGTAGAAAGATGTTTGTACTGACTTGCAGTGCTTGTACGGGTTGCAATTGACAATGCAGGCTGAAATCTCTGCATGTAGTGAAAGAAAATCTGAGGAAAATGATTCAATCTCTAAATGAGCTACTGGGAATGTTCAGTAAAGTCATTTATTCAACTTGAGGCAATTGAGTAGGAACAATGCCACTACAAGACGGTGAAGTACGGAAATGGATATTGGTTACTTCAATGTAACAGTTAGTGGCTGAGGAAGATTTTGGGGGTCCTTTTGTTATCTCAGAGGGATAAGTTCTTTTCTAAGAGCCTTTAATGTTTTAATGCTTGACATGTTGTCTAAATCCCAAAGGAATTAGGAGTTATAAGGGGATTTGCTATGTGTTTGCTGCCTGTGGGATTATTTTCTGAACTCCTTGGGGCAACCATTCCCACAGACAAACCAAAGACAATGGAGTTAATCACAGGGTTAGCTGGTCTTTGAAAAGACTAAGGCCTACCTGTATCAAGTTCAATCCCCTTCCCAAATAGGTGACCATACAGCTCACCAGGCTTTTGGAAATAAAAAGGTAGAGAAGCAGCTTTAGAAAGTGTGGGTGTTGGAGTTACTACTCCAGTAAAGAATGTACAATCGCTCAGGGAAGGATTGATGAGCTCTAGACGGTGTGTAGGAAGAGGCCCTTGAAGTTAGAGAGGGCAGTTTGAATTATTAGACAGATATCCCTGTTGTTACAGTGACAGAGGGTCCCGACACACTGCTATTCCTACCAAGGAGGAGTAAAAGTGTTTCACTAGAGTTTCTAGTGAACAGAAGAAGAGGAAAGGGAGACCAAGACAGACTCTGAAGGGCAGATCTGCGTCCAGGAGGAGCTTGGGAGCAGGAAAGTTTTTCCATTGGATATCTATATGGGAAGCAGTCTGTTTTCTTTTTTATGTTGCTGATGTAACAGCCTCCTGGCTACCCACAGAGCCAGAGACCTCCGAGGGGGAATACAAATCTTACTTCCAAGGGGAAGCAACTCAGCACAGATCCCTGCATAGAGGAACATGCTAATGTCTCCACACACTAGTGTGACCAGCAAGTGTTGACTGAAGTAGGACAATAAAGACATTGTACTGTGCCCTTTTCTTAATCAGCCTGTTTAGCAGATACTGCTGTTCAGCCAGATTATTGCCACAAGCTTCCACTTACAGGTTCATCTGTAGCAAGACACAAAAGTCGGGCAGAACAGTTCTCTTTAAGGACATGGTCATTCGTGATGTTTCCTCTGCTTGTTTGCACCTGTTATTTCAGGGAGGCCTGTCGGACAGTCAGTTACAGCTGGTTCAAACTCTCATTGCTGCTGTGTGCCAAGTACCTCAAGATTGACTTCTGTCTTGATACACATAATCAGAGGGACTGAATGATTCAAGTAAATATAAAGGGTTTTCAATTGTCACCTGTTCAGCAAAATGAAACTCTCAGTAGCAAGTCCCGTGACTTGGGTGTTTGGATAAATTATAGCAGCATCTTAAACAAAGAAACCTGAGTATGAGGTGATCCTGTAGGTCTGAATCCGAGAGACAGGCTCATGAATGTCTTGATTTCTGTTGACTGAGAAAGCACCACATAGCCATTTTTTTCTTCTTTTGTTTTCATTAAATATTTCATTATTCCTGAGTTTTGGGAAAGAAATATTTACAATGTTATGCTGCACACTGTATTAAATGGGTCTCTTAGCTGTCTATTCATTGAGTGAAACAAGCCTGTTCACTGCCGTAAAACTTTTCCATTTTATCTGAAGTGCCCTGGACCAAATCAAGGTCCTGTCCTATGTGAAGTTTGCCACAGACAGGAAGGAAATACAGGTTCTAAGTCTGCTGGCTACAGCTGTTGCCATGTCTGTAATGTCCTGTTTATAAGCAGAAAGGCAGATAACTCAAAAGATTTAGTATTGCAAGTCCTACAAAGTTCTGTGGATTTTGTCTGACAGTTATAAAATTCTTTTTATGGGTGATTTTGGGTTTTTTTTCATAATTAAATGCTTCATTGTATAATACCAGTCAAGCGGGAGCTATGGTAATAAAAAGTTTATGATGCCAAAGGGTTTTTGACAGTGCTGATGCAGCCAGCTCCAAAAGGCTGTGGAAACAGACTCCTCCACAGTGCAATTCAGTTCAGTCCCTCATGCTGCAGGCATTACATACAACATTAGCTTATAAATATTAGAGAAGGCTGGGTTGGATGCAGAAATATGTTACCTCCTTCAGCAGCCAGATGTGTTGTCCAGAAGCGTAAGCCATTAGCAAATGCTGTTCAGCTATTGGCAGACAAATTCCTTTCAACACCCAGGGAGCAGTACACTGAGAGAATCTCAGCCTTCCATGTCAAGTGTTTGCCTTGTCCTTGGCAAAAATGAAAACAGTAAAATAATGAGCCAAAAGCTCTTCAGGGAACTGCCTGCTGTCCAATCCCAATCAGGAACTCTTTCAGCTACCTTTTAAATGAGTGGTATAAGCAAAGTTTCACAATGACTATGGTACTACTTTTAAATACTTCACTGTTCATCAGGTCTGGTCCGCTCCAGATGAAATATTAAACCCCATAGCTTAAACCGTCTTGCGAATGGGACCAGGCTGTAGAGGCAGAGTTTTGACTAAATGCATTTTAGTTCTCAAGAGTGCTGGGAAATTACTTGAGAGTATAAATACATCTAACTGTGACAGCTTGGCTGATAAGCAGTAACTCATTAACTGATGACAACGTGCCTACTTCCAGTTCCATAGCCCTTCCTTTCTGACAAGTTTTACAAGTATTAACTTTAGTGCCTTGTCCTCAATGCTGATGGAACCTGACGGGTTCCTGTAAGATGACAAAGATGGGTTTTCTTAGGTAAAAGGCTGAGAACTAGGTCACACATAACATGAGATTTCAATCTGTCAGCGCCACGTCAGTTACAGCCTGGTATGGCATTGCAGCCCTCTTCCTTTCCCTCTAATATTCGACTCCACATACCTGCAGATCGTTAACCAACTGCTGCTCATCTGTTTGGGCACTATAGTTTGGGGATGACAGAACTATCCTTAAATAGTGCTCTAAATCTAGAAACTTCATCCTGCACCACAGTTAAGAATAGTTTTTTGCAGGAGATGCTCTACCCTAGTAATAGCTTGGAATAATTTCAGCTGTGTCTGAGTAGTTTATGCAGAGGTATATTTGGAGATGTGTTGAGGACAATGCTGCCACATTTCCCAGGAAAGGAACACCCAATCTAACAAATGTGAGAGGTTAGAGTTGGTCTCTTTGACAGTTGTCACACACTTTCAAAATTCAACAATGTCTTGGTGAATCTCATGGCAGTTGCTCAGCTCATACCAAGAGCAGAGGTTCCCGACTTTGTTGGGAAAAATGTTTTTGTTGAAAGTGTAAATAAATTAAGAAAAATGTAGCATGCTGTTTCCTGCAGAACCCCTCTGACATTTCCTGGTCTGATCCTGAAGTCTGTCCCATTCAATTGTTCCATTATTAGACAGTCTGTCATGCTCAGGAAATATGTCATGATATAAAGCTTTTTCTTATTATTATTTGCATCCTCTGATATTCAATTTGATTAGTTTCAGCTTAATAGTTTCTACATTTATGCCACAAATGCAAAAAACCCCAAACATACTGGTTGATCTAATCAAAATGTAACCATCAAGGAATGGCTACAGCATCTATCTCATAAGAAGAGGAGCAGTAAAAACCTCCAAGAGTGTTTTGTGATTATTTTTTTTTAAATGAGGGAAGGTTAACAGCACATTTCCCATCACCTAACATTTTGACTTAAGATACTCAGTGGCTGGGAGATGTTATTGACTGGGATTCTGCAGTTTCTAGATGAGCTCTCTGGGCTATAAAACACAGGAGCTAGGGCCTAGTGAGCATCACAGTCTCCTCAAACCACACCAAAACTAGTATGTATGGAAATGGATGGTTTCTTTAGGAATCCAGTAAACTGCTTAGAGCAGCCATGAGATGTCAGTAGAGACCGTTGTTTCTGTGCAAACCATGATAAAAGAGAAAGGTCTCTCAGGTCAGAGAATTCCAACTCTGATTACTAGCAAAACGAATGCCGAACCGGGATGTGACCCAGCAGTACATCCTGCTACTGCTAATACTCATCCCAAGACCATGACAGTGATACGGCTGCTGAAAGCTCTGGCAAAAGCATAAGGAAATGTTTGAGGGTCTAGTTAGGGTTAAAGCTGGTGTGTAAAACAGCAGAAAGCTTGCAGGCCAGAAAGCCCACCCTATCCTGGGCTGCACACCCAGCAGCCTGGGCAGCAGGTCAAGGGAAGGAATTCTGTCCCTCTGCTCCCTTTTGGGGAGACCCCCCTGCAGTGCTGGGTCCAGCTCTGGCGTCCACGGCACAGGAGAGACAGGGACCTGTTGGAACAGGGCCAGAGGAAAACAAAATAATGGGAGGGCTGGAACCCCTCTGCTTATGAGTTTGCAGTTCACCAGAAAGTAACAGGAACAGTCAGTGTCCTTCCCTCAGAGGGGAAATACAGCAAAGAACTGGGTATTAAATAAACATTAGCTTCAGTAAGAGGAAGAAGCTGATAAGGTCACCTGTATCAAATTATACAAAGTGCTTTCCAAGATATTTTCTCTTTCTAGCATAATACTTCAAGATATTCAAGGCTTATTTGACTATTCCAAAACATCGGGGTTTTTGTATTCAGAAGGAATTTCACAGAAATCCAGGAGTTATACAAATATTCAGGAGCAGAAGATATCCTTTAATAACATTTTGCCAGATATTGCAGGAAGCCAGAATGACAAATTTAGGAAAGCCATGGAAATGAGAATTGCTCTAATTCAATAACAGATCAATTGGCTTTCTAATTAGATTTGATCACTTCAGTATTTTGTATTGTAGCGGTACAAGTATCTTATAAATACCTACCATATGTGACACAGGCACTTCAAAAGCATCATATAAACTGTAGAATAGATCTGCAGAAAAAGTTGAAGAAAAATATGTATCTTAGTTCTTCCGCGTCTTGGTAAATAATTCCCAGCTCTGAGAAATCTTTTTTTTTTTTTTTTAATTTTACAGCATTCAAAAACCACTGTAAAATAACATCTGTAAGAAATATTCAAAAGGTAACTCAGATGATATTTTACTGCTATATCTTACAGTAATGTTGGAGTAACATCATACAAATTATAACAGCTTCACCAGCACCCAAACATAGAAATATTACAATTTACATAACTCACTTAAGCATATGGAATTTTGTCTACACAGGATTTTTTTCTTACTCTTCTTATAGAGCTGATTTGATATGCTTAACTTGTAAAATGACTCAATTACACAGTCTCAACATATGGCAACGTGGAAAATATGTGAAAACCAATGTGGGAGGCAAACAAGAATTACAAAATTGTATTTTGTACAAAATTGGCTATTCACAGAATTTCTACTGTTCCACCTATTCAGGATTTCTAGACTTATTTCATTCTGCTAATAAGCAAGGTCTGCCAACTAAGGTTTTATACTGGGTTTCATAAACTCTGGTTTCATGTGACCTTGGACAGTTTTTCTGCCTCAGGTTTCCATTTACAGCATCGTAGTAATAATGCTTCTTTATATCTCCAAAGTCTGGAAGCTCTTGGAAACTCCCTTACACTACTTTTTGTAAAGTAATTGGTGTTGTGGGACTAAGATTAGAGCTGAGCTCAGTAAGAGTAAACGTGCAATCTTTAACACAAGACACAATGATAAAATTGCTCTGATGTTTAGCAGAAGTAGGTAAATTATGCCCTTTGCACTACTGGAGAAAGTACAAGGGACTTACCCAACGACAGAGTGTGCCTTGGGACACACAGCTTCTGAGTCTCAGTCTTGAACTGTAATGTACTGAAGTCCTCCAGAAATACATGGTCTGACAGAAATGTAGTGGAGCTGTTAACACATTCAAGTCTTTATTCAAAGCCACAGCAGTCAGGGGAAATTTTCTTCATTAACTTCAGGGGGCATTTTCTCTTAAAAGCTATTACCCAGATGAAAAACTAATACAGAAAAAATACATTGCTTGGGACCTAAGACAAAATTCAGGTATCCTGCGCATTCAGCAGTTTTCAGCACAAATCAAACATATTCTAGCACAAAGCGTGTGCACAAACTTCGTGAGAAAGAAGCATCATCAAAATTGCTAAGCAAAAATGGGGAAATGCATCAGATACATCTTCTGCATTACAGAATTGAAAAAGCAGCTAGTAATAAGCTGAAAGAGATAAGTACATAGCCTGAGCACCTGATAGATTGGGACTGGCTACAGTATAACATTTAAAACATCTGGAAAAGCAGCTGTATCTTTCTCTTGACATTGCACTGCGCTTGAGCACTTTACCATCACAGTCACTACCATCTGCTGGATAACTAATATCAAGACATTCAGAGTATTTGGGTTTATATCCTTTCATATTACCACAGCACTAAAGCTCATTCTTTAGAAAATCAAGAAAATCACCGATTCCTTTGTTTTCACCCTAAAAGTAGAGATTTTAGGAAAGAGAACATGATGCGCTCTCTCTCCTTAGACATCACACATAGCTGACATGAATTAGGCTTCTGGGGTTCTCTGGTTTTTCAAACCACCCCATTTTCGTGTGTTGTCACAAAGAAACAGTGTGATTGTGGTACAGGAGAGAGTATGGCCTCTTTGGGAAGACATGGGGGAAAAGAAAGGTCTGATAAATAGGGAAGGTATACACAAGAGTACAGATTAATATTCACTTTGCTCGATGGCCTAGTCATGGCTAGTGCTGGGGATTACCACTGGAATTCTCCAAACATTGTGAAGTTCTTCCAACTCTGGATCTTTATTTTTGATTTTATTTTGTGCAACAAAACCGTGTTGCAAGTGTGCAATGTTAACTGAGGATGGTTACGTCTCACACTCTCTTCCTGTATTCAGGTGTATAGATATCATGTATCTCCATGGGCCTCCAGAGGCAGAAGAAAGATCACACTACTTACCACAAAGCAGCTATCTTAGAGTAGCTCTGCTGGTAGAGGCTGCCAACGTGACTGGCATCCTAGGCACGCTTAGTAGGAGCCTCAGAAAAGAAGCCAAAAGCTAAGTGGACCATATATACTGGCCTGCAAGGTATTCTGAGGCACTTTTCTGGGAGAGCAGAAAGGAGACAAGCAAGCAAGAAATCTGCCTTGTTGCAAGAAATGAATGGAGATGTCTTATGAGCTGCCAGCTGAAATTATTTCAGAAACACTGACACTGTAATGTACTTTCTTTTAGAGTCAAAAGGGTTTCCTTATTGATAACACTTGAAACATTTTACTCATTTATCAGAATCTTTGTGTTTTATAGCTACCTGTGAGGAAAAGGATTTAGGGTGGCTGACAAGATACTCAGTCACAACCTTGCCACTTTTATTACCCCTAATGACCAGATGGACCAAGCAATCCACATTTCTAGGCTCTGTGGGGTTCTGTTGTTGCAGTGCTACCTGCTGTTCATAACGCCTGTTCACGTCGTCGTTTCAGACCCACAATTCTTGCTGCCAGGAGAAACACAACCCCAGTGAGAGCTTCTGCAACAAAAGAAATCCAGACTAGTGCCAGCGACCAGCCAAATCTGATATCGATTTCTACCAGGAGATCCTTACTCTTCAGGAGGCAGACAGCTTCTTCGAAGGCGGCAGCTGAATATGCAATATAGACACTGATCCCAGTGAGTGTAACAAGAGCTGAGAGAGAAAAACATATTCAGCCGGTTAGTGTCCACTGCAAAAAATAAAAACAATTAATTGGATGTCTCTTAGGGTTTCTCTTAGGGCAGTTTACCTTTGAAATCTAGTTGAGGTTGTTTTTTGAGGAAGAGTGAGAGGGAAGTAAAGGGAAGGTTATTTCTGTCCACTGAGTTCCGTGTGTTCTCGCTGTTAAATACTGAATCAAAATGTGCAACAGCAAACCTCCCGCAACAAAAATGTAGTCCTGGCTTTTACAAGTATCTAATGCGCGTGTATCTCTTTTTTTCTGTACTGTATTGTAATGCATACTGATTTCCCGTTGCCATGCACCATGTACAGCTGTTTATCTCTATGCGAGGAAACCCGTGGAAACAGAGATTCTTGCATTTCAGGTCAGTGACCTGAATTTAGGCTGTTTTCTAATTTTGAGTATTGTAAGTTTTGAGCTTTCAATGTAAAGGTGGTGATCTTTACTGTCAACTCCCTCCAAGTGTTGCAGAGTCGTGACTATTCAGCACTTCCAAATAACTGAGCCAAAGACATCCTTGGAGCAGACTAAAAACAAATTTATAAGGGCACTCAAACAAGAAACCAGACATTTTCGGAATGAAGGGACTGTACAGAAGTTAAGGAACTCAGGGAAGAGCACATCCAGCACAAGTACATGCTACATCCTGGGCCTGGCATCTATGTCACTCAAAGGATATACACTAACTTTACCAGACTGGTGGCAGGAAAGATGTGACAGAAAGGCCCTGGATTAAAGGACTGTAACCCAGGGAAAGTAGATACTGGAATACTTGTAGGACAAGATAGCGTCTTATCTGATTCTGAGGGAGAAAAATTTGGGCCTGTTAAATCTGTTAGATCACAACGTAAGGCATTTTTGCCAGAAAGGCAAGTTTTAGTAGAGACAAACCAAGAGAGAAGAGTACCGCATTATACAGCAGTCAAAATGTGTACTCATATTCCCGATTTCAACCATGCTATGATGTCTGTACCTTTTTCTAGCCCCCTGCAAGGGGAAAAAAAATCACCTTATACTTTTTGTCACTAGAAATTGAAATAATTGGCTTGTTGACATTTTCAACAAGGTATGCTGAGTTCTGTGATACTCCTTAAAAGTGACCGTGTTTCAAACAAATGGGGAAGCGTATAGGATGTCCTGGGATGTGGAACGTATCAGTTCTGGTATTTTCCAAAAAACTCACATTGTTGGAAATGCATAACAAAATATTTCTTTCTGCTGAGTCAGGGCTATCTAATCAATAGTGAACTTTGTGAACTGGAATATCCTCTAAAGCTCTGCATGCCCATCGCATGCATCCAGCCTCAGTGCAGCTGGAACAGCGGAGCAGTCCTATCTGAGTGGGAGGAGAATTTGGTCTGACTCCGAAGAGCACCATGCAGCCTGTTCACACTGTTCTGGGAAACAGCACTCTTTGCATCCTCAGAACATATTCAGGCACCCCTCTCCTAATACTGTCTTTGTGTTTCCTTTCGCTCTTTGCAACCCCAAGTGTCTGAGAAAGGCCCAGTACTCCACTCCACACATCATGCTTTGCACTTCACAGCTTTTCATCTTTCTCTTATGATTTGGAGTAGTTTTCAAGTAGCCTAAGCCTTTTCCATGAACACAGCTTTCTGATGTTCTAAGAAAATAGAACTTACTTCTTTTTTTTTTTCTTTTTTTTTTTTTTTAGAAGAAAAGCATTATGGGGATAGTTGGTCTTTATAAGGGCATTTCAGACTAAAAAGGTCAGTCAAGATTCTGAGACAGCAGCATTTGCTTCCAGCAATCTCTTAGCATTCTCTTCTTAGAAATAGGGCTGTATAATCAGCTGATGAGGGCCAGTACTGAGGATCCTCTTTTCTGTTTGGGAACATTTGTTTCAAGTTACATTGTGAAACAGGACTGAAAATCTATTTGGAGAGGAAAATGGAGATAGATTTAAATGCAGTTTTCCTACTTTGAAAGAATGTTTTTAGTTTTAATTCATAAATTACTTTCTAAACCACAGGGGTTTTGGTTATAGCAAAAAAATGATAGAAAACAAAATGTAAAATAATTTTCCTAGCTTCAAATTGAAACGTTACACTCCAACTAAAATAACTCTGGGGTTTCCTTTTGTGAGCCACTGTTTGGGGACATCGCTCTAGTTCAATGGTAGCAGTGAGGCTAACCCAGAAATGCCCAGCAAGACCCCTTTCAGGAACTTGATGCAAATGTCTTTGAAAGAATGTCACTTTTCTTAATAGTTGTAAGATCTGTGCAAGGCTATTGAGCCCTATGCTTTACTAATTCCAAAGTCACTTCTCCATTACTCCACTACCCTGTCTGTAAAGAATTTGGGCGTTGTGCCTCAAAGGTAGTAAATCTTTTGTGTTAATGGACACAGCAAATGCATTTTGTTCAAAGTGTGACTCACTCCACAAGGCTGCGTGGTTAGGGGGGGGCGGTATTTGCCTTTCCCAACTCTATGTGGCATCTTTCTGTTCCAGAATCCTGTCAGGAGCTGAGCAGACACCAACTGAATGAATAGTATTATCATCCTAAAATCAAACTCTTGCTTAGTTTTTTTCCCCCTGGAAGACAGAGTGATGTTTCCCAGATAGAATCTCTCACTATTTAAAACAGTTGAGCTGGGTGTTTGATATAGTACCTCCAAAAAGAAAAAGCAGTCCCGTCATCAGAAGCAGCAGGTAGGCCCTGGCAAGGATACTGATGAATCCAGTCATTCCTCCAAAAATCATCAATATCAGGCTGAGGGGCATCAGGATGACAAATGTTCCATGCATATCTGAAGAAAAACAAAGAATGTTACTATCTTAATAACTTGCTATGGTGTCATTGGATATACTAATAATTATTGAGTGCAGAGACCCGGATCAGGATCAAAGCCTTATTCTCTGCTGCACAAACAGGGAGCTGGACAATTTCTCAAGCCGCCAGTTTAAGTGGGCAGGACAGATATATGGTACAGAAAAAAAGGGAACATACAGAGCAAGCGCTTCACAGGATCACAGCCTGTGTTTCAGAGACCACATATATAAAGGTTGTGTCTACATGGATATATCAAAGCGTTAAACTGTTCTGAGATATGAAGCTGAGCTGGGTGCCAGTTGACGTATTGCATGTCAGGGAGTCATCATCAGCCTTCATAAAAAGCCACCCTGGTTATTTGAATCACACAGACACCGTGAGTGGCATTGTTCTGTTTGGGTGGTGAGATCCAGCAGACGCCTTGGTTTAACGCTTCTTTTCTGTCACATGTTCTCTGTTGAACCAATCTAGCAAATTGTTGACCTTTTCTTTTGTTGCAGCTGACCATCAATTGGAGGCAAATTTTCCCATGCAGCTCTGATTCTGTGTCTGTCATTGTTTTCTACAGCAGCTTCACTAAGTACATTAACCTATCCCGGTTGCTTCCTCCCATGCTAAATGTCTTACATTAGTCTTTCTTGATCTCTGTAACATTTTATTAGCTGTGTAAACAGAGGGTTGCTATGTATTTTTTCATATCACACTGTTTTTTTCCATCATAAACCATCTTTGTGTCATTGTTCTCACTCATGCAATCTATCCTCAACATTCAATCCAACCTTTTCCAGAATAATAATAACAAAAAGTAATTACAGCTTTCACTATCAATTTATTTCATGCCATAGTGAAGTGTAGAGTTACTGAGAAAGCAAAACTTAAAATCCATTTTCTGAAGGGCTCTACGCTTCAGTGTCTCATTTAATTTCACAGAGGAACAATGATACACCATTAGCTGGTTCCCAAGGAAAAGGAGACAGTTAAAGAGATCACAGTTTCTATGTGTTCAGGTGATCAATTTTTTTTAAAGTCACTCTGTCCACTGAATTGGAGGTACTTCAGATGTCACTGGCTAAGGATCCATCTTATCCTCTTCAATGTCATTCTAGAGATCAGACACAATCATGTATGAATCTCTGTTCAGCTCTAGAACCTTGGAAGGTTAGGAAGAGCCTGCATGGGATCAAGACAGACACTGTTAATTTCTTTACTTGAGTGGAATGTGGTTTCAAGCAATAATTACTTGTCTTGTGTAATACAGAACACTCTAACAATGAAAAATGCGGCAAACAGTTTTGGGAGGTGATCCTCTTGTTCTTCCATTTTCATTTATTCACACTGGTGTTATATTCTCATATTTAGTCTCACATCTGGATAAGCTGATGCTCAGAAAGCACAAATTCAGCATTCTGCATTGAAGGGAGCACTTTTTCTCCTTGCTTCTAAATCTGAGGATACTCCCTGGGCTTTCCTTCAGCAAAACTGGCCACAGCTGCTGTTACTGGCTAAGAAACTCAAACTTAAAGCAACTCTTAGACATTAATGGTCAAATCAATCTTCAGCTTACTGTGTATAACCAGTATGGCAAAACCCTTTGCAGATCTTAGTTGAAATCCAAGAGAAGACATAGCCATGGAACTTAGTTCAGGAGTTTTACATAGTTAGAAGTGTTTGCCAGAGATGTGATGTGATGTGACATGATGCGACAGAACAGAGATTTGGCACACAACTTAGTTCTCATAGCCTAGCGAGGCAGCAGGAACGGGCTAGTCTTCTGACCCATTTGTGCTTCCTGAGGGCATTGTTCCGAATTTTGATTCCCCACCATTTTGACATCCATATGCCCTCTTAGATTTCGTCTTGCATGTAAGAGGTGAAAAGGCCTCAGGGGGACAAAATCTGATGCAATTAAAAGATTTTAATGTAAGAATGGCGCAACGCTGCCCTCAGACGTGGCTTTGCTGGGAGGGAAGAAACATAAACAAGCTCATCATTGGGCCCGTGCTTTGTGATTTTCCAGATATCCTTCACTAGTCCAGTCCAAGTTGCTGCTAACAAACTATACCTCCAGAACCGGAGCACTAACAGTTGCTATTTCTCTGATTTCCCTTTTCATGGTGTGATTTCAGCTGCAGCAGCTGGGACTGTAACCTTAGCCAGGACAAGTGCAGATGAAGAAGATCAGGTTCTGAACGTAACCTTTTGAAGTAAAAGAAAACCAAACCCATCACAGAGTATTCTCCTGGGGAGTCTACAGATGACAGGAATGATCTGTGATGGTTGCATGCAATAGCAGAATAATTCTCATTCTTATGCTCTCTTCAGTGAAAGTATAGGTCTTAGGGATATCTCAGCTGATACCCACACCCAGCTGTGACAGAGCCTTCCTTTTTTTTTTCTTTTTTCTTATACAGCTAGGATCATATTTCTCATGAATTTCCCACAGTTTTTCAAAAATCAACTATTTAATGGGTAGTATTTGGTTAAACAGCACTTTTATCATCTCCAGTGTTCTAGTTCAATACCTTAATACTCATTTATCCTTCTTCTCGGAAGCCTGAAACTGCTTGGGAAACTTATTCTAAAATGCTGTCATGGAAACGGCTCAGGAATCTGAATTCAAGCCCTCTGGTATAAGATATTATGTCATTATATTCCTTGATTAGAGGGACAGAATTAGTTTATAGAAGGACATGACTTAAAATATCTTTACTGTGCTTCTGTTCTCAATCACCATCTGTAAAAGAAGTTAAAATGTTTATTTTGCAGTCAATTTAGTGTATTTTAGGTTGTGTTATAATACATATTCATGTATTACGTATTATATATACAACTGTCTTCATTTTTATGAAATTAATCTAGTATTGAGAAAAAACAATCTAAGCATTTGCACAAGTGGTATGTGCACTTCTCTGTAAAACCAAACTCAGTTTCCCACATCTCTATTTTGATGCCCAAGTTCCCTGTCAGTCCAACACTAAAGATCTAACAATTTAATCTTGAAAATACTGAAACAAAGTGATGAACATTTAAAAAGTACTCCAGCTTCTTGCAGCGAGAAAAAATAGTTAGTTGCTTGATCTGAGTTAATGAAGTTTTACATCAGCTAGCCAAAGCTGTTTTACTAGAGGTCTGACCAAATGTTTGGAAGAACGACACCTGCAGCATGTGTCCAGGTCTGTGAACTTGGCAGACATTTCAAAATTACTGCCCGATGCAGTTCTTGATTAGCTGTTTATAACAGAAATCTGTGG
The DNA here is from genome assembly GCA_013396935.1 of Baryphthengus martii. Taxonomy (NCBI): domain Eukaryota; kingdom Metazoa; phylum Chordata; class Aves; order Coraciiformes; family Momotidae; genus Baryphthengus; species Baryphthengus martii. Next base: position 231,396 of record VWZK01015560.1, on the reverse strand, counting down.
AATGAATTAGAAAATTTGAATGGTGTCCAAAGTAGCCAGCTGCAGGTCTAGCAGTTTTGTTAATCATCTCCTGTTAACGTGCTGGAGCTTAATTGTTTCAAACTAACTTCAGATTTGTTTGCACAGCTTATAATAGCAAACAGTCTCTACAAATCCATAATAGTCACCTCATCACAAATAACTTCAAATGGCAGCAGTTCAGAAGGCCTTAATTAAGGACTTGTTCCCTAGCAGAAACTAAGAACAAGTTAGAAAGACAAAAGCCTCTAGCTGAAGCAGAATCCTGNAGAGGAAGGGGATTCCCTCCTGTTCAGTAGAGAAGAGATGATGGTGGAGGAGAGTTCACAGGGTTAGGGTACTCCAGAATAATTAGCTAAGCTCTGGACTTTGTGTTCCATGGTCTGGCTTTGTGCTCTTCTCATGCAACAAGTCTCTGTGCTGAACTGGAAGACAAACTGCGGATGGTAGAAATAAAATTATACTAGACTTGGTATAGGTGGGCACTGATTAAACTCTTCAATACTAGGAATGGGTAGAATGATAAGTATAAGCAATAGACTGTGGTTCATTTTCTATTGCTACGATACCAATGAATTTGAAAATGAGAGCATTGGTCAGAAGTTGTCGCTCATTAAGTTTAAGCTTAAGTGATGCTAAAGTTATCTCAGATTTCTGAATATATTTATTGTAATATCTACTGTAAGTACTGAAGCAAATGTTCAGTGGAACCTCCTTCATGGACCCCTGCACTGTTGCTCAGAAAGAAAGCAGATCTGTTTAGGTATACACCTATCACACCAATTAAGTTATAATTTCTATGTATGTCATTTGGGTCTTACTTCACTTGGTCTCTGAACCAGCTCTTGACATGCATCCTAGCCCCAGATATTTTCTGATGGTAGCTTAAAATGAAAAGAAAACATTGAGAAGAACTGCAAATCCTCCAGGAAAAATGCAATGGCAGCCAAGGAATACAGCATTCCGGGATTCTAACGTTATTAACAAAATGTAACTCAGTAAAAATGAAGCAGGCCCATAAAGAGTGGAGAGAAGTGTGAAAGTAGCTGGTTAGTGACCGTTACGGGGTCCACATGCTGTAAGGAAACCCAGTCTAGTTTAACTGTACTATTAAACTAATTTTCTTGAGGAAGAAACCAAGGCAGGTGTCATATTATAACTGAGAAACCAGTATCTGCCCCTGCTGCAAAGATTGTTCCCCCACAGAAAGCACAAACTTGTCTGCAGTCCCATGGTTCCAGCTACACTGATGCCCAAAAAAGAAAAACTAAAAATAAAAACACTCTAGGGAGAATAATTTAAGCAGTTGTGCATGGGCAGCTGCACACTCCAGCCTTGGTTTTATAGCAAGAAAAACATTTTCTTCCAGCCATATACAAGTGGAAACCACATCCATTAACTGCTCATCTCTGGATGGCTCAGGAGTAGAGAAGAGCACTAAAAAGTGACTTGTAACAGGAAATCAATCAATAGTCATAATGTTGATGTCACTAACAGAAAAAAAAAAACAAAACCAACAACAGGACGGTCAGAGGCTTAATTGTAACTTGTAGGTACCTAATGCAGCTGGTTTCTGTGTCAGGGGCAAACCAGACTGCCATTAAAAAACACCAGTAGTTTCCATCTTGTTATTCTTCACACCAGGAGCCCCAGCGCTGCTGTGTAGATGGGACCCCGTACCAGTTTGGGATGCAAAGCTACAAATCAAGAGAAATTATCTGGTTTGTAATTTTGACTCTGTTTGCATCTTTAGCTCAAAATGGCCTCTTAAATCTGGGGCAAACAACATGTTATAGATGTTGGTTTGATGTGCCAAAAGAAAACAAAAAGCTTGTGGCAATTTTGTTTCAAACAATAAGACGATGGAGGAAGTCACACACAAAAAAATCTCCACATTATTAGAAATTTCACCATGCTTTGGGAAAAAAAAACTTAAGCGCAGCTTCCTCAGATCAGCAAAGCATAGGGCACTTAGTTCAGAAGAATGCAGATGGAAGTAATTTTTGTGTTACCAAGCAGGGGTCACTATCCAGCCGTAATTGAGACATAGAGGAACAGGCTCCTTGAGTTTCCAAAAAGTCAAGCTCGTAGAAGAGTTCTGACAGGATATATTAGTATCCCACAAACACATTACTTTCTTCTTTCGACACCTCATTTGTCCTGCACTAGGTCCAGAGTACAAACTCAATTTGATTAGAATATTTCCAAAATCGGTCATTTTGCAGGGATTACATGGGTGCTGTCTTTAGCTAAATCTATACTGGTATTTACTAACCATTAACAATATAGACTTTGGCAAATGAAAAAATACTTATATTCCAAAAAAAATAATAATTTTACAAAGCCACAACTCTTGAAGAAAAATTTTCAGTAGTGAAATACTGCCATTCCTTCTACGCACCAGCTTTCCTCTCTCTCTACATGAACATTTAGACGTGACCTTGAATGGTATGTTTCTGCTATCAGAAAATGGCAAAGCTGCTTAGAACTCTTGTGGCAGCTTCCTTTGATGCCAGAGTGACATCCTTCTACAATTCAGTGAGAGATGGATCCAACTCATCATGATAAAAAGTTGTTCTTTCTGTTTGTCTCCCATGGCTGGCACAGGAGAACATGTGGCAAGACATCTGGGATGTCCTTGCTGACAGATTTCAGTTTTAAAGGTGACTTTCAATGGACTATCTTTAGTCCTAGTGGTCACCAAGAGACCCTAATAACTGTCTAAATTGTGAAAAGTGACACTTGCATTTTAATCCTGTCTGGGACAGAGGACAAGGTACATTGCCCATAAAAAAAGTGGGTTTTCTTATTGTGAAATTTCAGAAAAGTTAGCGGTAGGTAGTCCAGTGGTATATTGCTTTAGACAGTGGCTGATGCTTTAAACAAGTATGTAACCATGCCATAATGCTAGCTTCAGTCGGTAAATATTTTTACACATTGTGGGAGAGAGAGGGTATACACCCTACATTCAGCTGGAAGGAGTAGTAAGAAAAGAAATGGAAGCTTAAAGTACAGGAGAAGGCATGCTTGTGGCTAACCCATTAGAGAAATGGCTTAAGAGCACTCTGTGATGTGAAAATACATCACAGGCTTAACAAGGCCGAGGTTAATTGCCTGAGTAACATTGCTGGTAACACAGAACTTTGAACTTCTATGACCAATTGTTTTTAATTTGCCAGGAGCTCTATTTGAAGTACGCAATAAACCTAAAAGGAATCTGCTAGGCATGAATGGAAGAGAAATGGAAATGTGGAGGGAGGGAATGTGAAGGCTTTTCATTCTCTAATGAAGTGTTTGTCTTCTGGCAGAGACCAGCACTTCTGTTTCCACTTAGACCCAGCTCTTTGCCTCTGATAAAGATTTTCTCCCATCTTTTTAGCACTTGTTTCTAGCTAAGATGTGCTAGGAAGAGTGTGAGAGCTCTGAAGAATGGGCAGTAGGATTCCTAATGTGCTACTTAAGTGCCTGTGTTAGGAGACAGCTTTTCTAAATCTTTTTACGAATAATTGGAAAGAAACATGTTTGATGCTGCCAGAGCTCCTGAAATTCAATCTGCCAGTTGAACAGCAGGAAATATGGGTGTATAGCTAGACAGAACGAGATTAATTCTCTGTGAATGTGCCTCACACAGACACCTGCACAGGCACGCGCATCGGAAAAAATACTTTTTTGGAGTAACTGATTAAAGCTGTGCAATTAACCTGATTGTCTCATACAACAATAGATGAAGAAACGACTGTATGTACACTGGAATCCATGATCCCAGAATCGCCCTCTGAAATTCTAGTTAAAACGTGTTGTAGACGAAGGTTTGCCCCGATATGCCTAAGTATGATTCAGTGATCACAATCTGAAAATACTTCAGACAGAAGAGTAAAGCTAAATTAGGAGGTAGTATCTCAGTATTTAACAAACCTAGATGTCACTTAGAAATATCTACATTTCCTGAAAGGAAGAAGTACTGACATGGCACTTCCTATGTTCTGCTGCTATTGCTGCGGGGCTGTAGCCTCACCATACGGAAACTGCATCGAAACTGAACATCTGAAAGATCACAAAGTTCGCTCTGTAGGGCATTCTAATTAAATCTAGAAGGTTCTTCCCATGAAAGTATCTTTGATTTTTATCCCATCACTTTTAGGCAGTCTAAACCTGCTTATAATAAAATCTGCAAGTGTCTTTGCAGACCTGAAGTCTTTGTCTAGGAACCTAAAAACAGTACTTGAAATGAGAGTGAGAAATAAAAGATTTCTCTGAGGCTCTGAGGAGTCTGTAAACATAGCTATGAATCCATTTTTACACATATGCACTATTTTCTTACATTTCATGACTACCAAAGAGCTGTCCTTTGTTTCCAAGCCAACACAATTTTTCTAGACAAAAGATCTCTGTACAGTCTCCGCTTTTGTTTTTGCAGAATTCGGGTTTCATTGAAGAACTGCAATCTAAAATTTCCTTGCCTAAGAAAAATTGCAAATGCATCTTTTGCAAATAAGAACACAACTTTTAAAGTGTCAAGAATTTTATGCAGAAATGTTGGACTATCCCCAACATAAGAGTTGAGGTGCCCACAGTTTAAACGTGATCGGTCTGGTTAGGTTCAATAAACTTTGAACCCTCAAAGGCTCAAGTGAACCAGCAGACAATCATTTTCCCTGATCCTCACAGACTTCAGCAACATCAAGCAGCTAAGGCCCTGTGTCTTAAACAAGGAAGATTAAAGAAGTGGCGCCTTTCATTTTCAAAGCACAGCAAGACAATCTGTGCTGTTAATCTTGAACCTGTCAATACGTTGGTCCGGCTGGCTCAGGAGTCCACTGGGGCTTTCCTCCTACTTGAACTTTCCAGTTACTGTTGCAACAGAGCTACATTATCATCAGTACCTCCCAGGCTTGCTTTGCCACGTGTGCTGCGCTTTCAGCTCTTTCATGAGATGCTGCTCCAAGAGATTAAAGACACTCTAAGCCTCTCTGAAGGATTGCTGAGGGAACTGGCCAGTTCTGAGGGAAAGAGCATCATTTTAAGACACAGGACAAACACGTATATTTTGCTTGCAATGGAAAACAGCCTGAGTCAGAGAGGAAAGTAAATAAAAATGTTTAAAAAGCAAGCCCATATACAAGCATGTACGAGTTAAGCTTTGTCCAGAATACGATGCAAAGAAGCTAAAGTATCTTTTAGGAGAAGTCTAAAAGTATTTGAAATGTTTGCTTTGGACTTTATGAAAACATTCTCACATCGACAAATGAATATAAAGAAAAAGAAGGAAATGTCAACTAACACAGTTAGAAACTTAAAGAGGTCTTTTTGAACATGATGTTCTTCAAAGACTTTGAGCACTCCTTTTAGTCCTTGATTAATTTTCTTGAATTCCCACATACTCAAGGGTTTTTTCAGTGCAAGGAATTCCACTGAAAGGGTAGATAAGTAGCTGTCTTAAAGACTAGCTTAAATGTGTGCTTAAGCATTTTCAGTGATCAAACTCTTTCGAGGGGATTTTGAACATTTTTCCCATTTACTTTTAACAGTTGTGCACCTTCCTGAGGCATTCCAGACAGAAATGTCTTGCTCTGGCAGAAGAAATTAGCTGAACTTGACATCAAATAGACGGTCGTTCCATTTACAGATGACATGCAGTGACAGATATCGTACAGAAGCAGTCAAGACACCACCTCAAAGAGCTCCCCCTCCAAATCAGACATGGGACCTTGTAAGTGGCCAAGGAGGGAGGGAAGTGTGGATGGAAATAAAGAAATAATATAAAAGTTACTCACACAAAAGTTGTCTGTGTGAATCAGTGATGTTTGTATTCTCATGCCAGAAGGGGTTTATCAAAGGGTAGCATTCACTCCTCGCTATAGAGAAGGGAAAAAAACAATGAGAAAAAATTATGCTATTTTTTTTTGCATGTACATAGAATTTATATAATATTGTCTGCTTTAAAACCAGTCAATCCTAGGTAGGAAAGGAGGGGATTTTCAGTACCCAAGTACCCAGCATTGGTCAACTTCTGCTCCCATGGGGCCTGACCACTGAAGTTAAGAGGGAAATACCTGCTTGTTTCAGTGGGACTCAGGATACAGGACAGAATTCCTTCAGCCTGCTCCTGCTCCACTGGAAGGAACATCCTTTCTTGCCCATGATGAGCATTACTTCTTGTTTTTAATGGTAAACCAAAAGTAATATGCCTGACATATGGCAGGGAATGGGGAAAATCCCTGTAATATGAATATAGGGTTTTAGAGATCTTTCATTAAAATCCAGAACTGTGAAATATGAAGGAAGAGAAAGCTCCATACCATTACTTGGTGAACTTGGTGAGTCTTTAGTCATTTTCCTCTAGTTAGTATGAGATTACGTTAATTTTGTTTATAGTTGATAAATATTATTATTTATTATTTAATTATGATTATTATTATTTATAAATGTACATTTCAAAGTAATAATATTTATATGGCTATCTTTTATATTACTATTACTTATTTATGTGTATAAACTACATATTGTTTCATGTTATTTATATATATATTCTTTATATGATTATTTATCATTTGAATGGCTATAACCCAGAACTTTCACCCCTTAATTTCCCCTGAGTCAAATGAAAAGACATCTCTTTCCTTCTAAATGGTTAACCTTTATTAAATTAGTCTGAATTAAATGTTAATGTAAAATCAGGTTACAGCAGCAGAAAATTCGCTATCCCCACGTTTCCTTCGGCAAGTAATAGAAGACATTCGACAAAGAACTGCCGGTGGGTAAAGGCACCGAAAGGGGAGCGAACTGGTTTCCCGCACAAGTAAAGCCCAAAAATAATCCACCGCTGCCGCCCGCTCCGGCCCTTCCTGAGCAGTTACCGCCACACGCCGCAGCTGTCCGCGGCAGCCGGGCAGANCGGTTCGCGTACCCGCCGTGCGCGCCCCGCTCCCCGCCGAGCCCCGCGCAGGGCAGCCCTCGCCTCCCAGAAAGGGGCGCCCGGAAGAAACCGCGGGGGGTGGGGGCGACAGCTCGGGCTGGTTTGAATCTCCCGGGTGGTTTCACCTCAGCAGGACAAAATTCCCCGTTCCAAACACCACTGTCCTTGAGGAGAGGCGGGAGCTGAGGGCTGGGCAGCAGTAGCCGCGCTGCTGTTCTTAAGCAGTACACAGCCTTTGCAGCGGCAGTGTTTGAAAGAGATCGCCTCATGTTCTTTGCCTTCCAAATACCGACCTCGAAAGGATAGCTCTAACCTAATTGGAAAAGTGGTACGAGAGAAGGCAGAAGAGTGGCCAGGATCATTTTCCAGTGAAGGCGTCTGATGGAGGGACGGATACCAGTAGTACACCCTCTTCCACCAGCTTGGGAAGGACAAACCATTGCGTAGTCTCCAAGGGCACAGGTGCTCCTGTGTGAGTCCCTGAGCCACACCTCACCCAGTCTCCTGCTGATCTTCAGCCCACCGAAATATGCTGGGTAACGATGTAAACTGCAGTAACAAAATCTTGATTTTAAATCTGCAGAGAATTTACTGGGGAGTTTAGTGCGTCACGCCACTGGCATAAAGATGCAGTGCAGGTAGGGTCAACAGGGTATCTTGTCTTCTTACTTGTAATTTGCTTCAAGCCTTCCAGCAAATTGCTAAGTAACTCCTTATCATTAATAAAATCATTCTCATTTATTTTCTGGCGTGGACACCAGCCAGAATGTGTGACATCATTACCCATCCATGGCAACAAGCTATCGTCAACCAGTAGGGCTTCAGCAGTACAATCAGTTAAAAGGAAAATACTCCTTGAGAGAGTTTATTTAAACACAGTAGTCATCAGCAGTGCAGACCACATATTGTTCTGCAAAAGTGCTGAAAGGTGTGTATTGCTGGGAATGTAACAGTCTGTCCATTCTGGAATGCACTGTTAAGCAGCTGGAGCGTCATTCTGAGCTTTTGCCATCCCTCTCTTACATCTCCAAGTTGTATATGTAATATATGTAAGTGCTTGCGCAGTTCTACAAACTAAGCAGCTGTTACCTTGTAATTGTGATGGTCGGGTGATAGAAGCCGTAGGAGGTTTATGAAGCAAGGTAAAATATTTTGTTAGACTAACTAATACAGTAAGAAAAAAAACAAACGAGCTTGAGGCACACGAGTTTCAACTGGGACCCCCAGTTTGTCTGGTTTTTCCAACTATAGTTGCAGAGTTACTTGAAAGTTTTATAAACAACAGCAAACAACATGTATTGAGCAGATGTTTTATCGTGTCTCTTTTCATAAATCTAAACCAGAGGCATTGATACTTCCAAACCATCACACCAGTGCAGTGATCAGCCACTGTCACCTCCCAATTAAAATCAAGGGAAAGCAAAGAGTGTAAAACTGCACGAACATTTAACCCAGTTGGGTCCAAGCTGTTCATTAGGTATTGTATGAAATGCTTACCAATGACGATCAATGTCCTGGAGAGTTCTTGTCCTAATTTTGACGCACACGAAGTTCTGGACATGTGCTTATTTTTAGGAATATTATGAAATAATTTGTTTTAGCCATCAAGATCTGTAGAGGTTCTTGTAGAATCTGTCTAACTTTACAGTAAACAAAAGTTAGAGCCTGCTAATCCCTGAGCCTTTTGTGACCAGGCAGCGATGACAGAAAAGCTTATCCCAAGAACAAATCAAGTCTACATGGAGATTTAATTTCCACATCAGCATAATCTATGTAAGCATTCATTCTTATGATGAGGAAAAAATGATTCCTACAAAGTCAGAATGCTAAAAAAGTAGAGTTCATCAAAACATCTTCATGTATTCATTAGGAAAGGTTTGTAAGGAAAGGAAAAAGCCGGTGATACAGATTAGCTTCTCCAGAGATTTAGTTTCCAGTTTACTGAGGTCTCTACAAAGAATACAAGACTCTGAAAGTTAAGCTAGCATTTCCAGCACAAGAGATGCAAACTTTTAATCCAGACTTATCTTTGCAGAGAAGGAGAAATTCACTTTGCATAGGCAGACTAGGTGCGAGTTAGATCTGATAACGTCGACCTGCCGCTCAGAATATCAGAAGTAATTCATCAAATGCTCCCCAAATTGTACTCAATTTTATCAGTCCACAGAGTGTGATGTAGCAACATTAGCAGTCTTCCAGCTTGAGGAGAGCAGAGCTTGGGGAAGTATCTTTTACCCTATCCTCTCTGCTTGCAAGATTCCATGGGTGCGGAGTGATTCAGAGGGCGCTGTGCTCTGAAATCACCAGCGTGGCTTCCCGGGACGCTTACCGGATAAAATGCTAATACAGTTCCTTCTGAGTCATTCCAAATCTGTGCAGCAGAGGCCTCAGCCCCGTTATGACCGACAGCTAAGCCCAAACGAGATCCTCGAGGTAAAGTCGCTGTAGAAGTACTATACTAATGGTGTTAATACTGGAAAGCAGTGAGTGAAAGCCAGAGAAAGTGATGTGGCACTTTGTCGTCAGTCGTTCTACATGGTTTCCTGAATATCAGTGCTCAGAGCAGGAAATAGCATGCCATTAATCCTATTACAAACATGCTTGCTATCAGCAAAACACCCAGCTTCTCTCTGGACTTTACTTCTGCCTGGATTTAAAAGAGCAATTCCTCTCATAGATCCAGTCCTTGTCTCTTCAAACTCCATAAACGACCCATGTGAACTGGGTAAGCACACGTACTTTAGAAGACGTTCATCGGAACCTTCCTTTTTAAAGACTTCTTACAAGATGAGTTCCTCTATTTCCCCCAATGTTTATTTTATTTTGTTTCCCCTGCTCTATTTATATTTGTGAAAGACCTGATTGAATTACTAGAAGTAAATGACACGTAAACTGAGGAAGGGAGGGATTCCCCCAGCGTTCACCCAAACAGCTGCAGGAAAGCAAAAGCCAGTCAGCAAAAATGTGCACCAATGACCGTAATCAATTGCTGCCATAGAAACAAGTACTATCAACACATCTGATGTCATTCACAGTCTTTTCCCAGGAAATATAATTTCTTCTCCTGTCATGGTTTTTTAATAATTGACTGAAAAATTACATAGAAAAACAGTTTACCATTCATTATTCCGGTAAAGCCAATTGGATTCTGAAATTTATCATTCAACTACTTAAAGATTAACACAATTACTTCCACTGTGGCTCCAAAGAGAAGAGCTGAAAGGCAGTGTGCAGTATGACAATTTTCAGATTCGCTGCCCTTTGTAATTAGTAGCTTTTGGCTGGTTGATCGGAGGTTTACCATCACTTCTCAGATTTAATCTTTTCCTCATGCAGTTGCACAGGTCCATTTTTCGAACTGCCACAACCTGAAGTGAATTTAGGGGAAGCCTGACCAGTCACAATTTATCTCTGATGAGAGAATATGACAATGTCCTGACTCTTACGCAGTGTTACCTGATATGCCAAAGAAACCCACGGAGCATAGACATGTCACACTGAATTAAAAGGGCAATTCCAGGAGGGCCGTGCCTGTAATACCCAGCACACATGATCACAGCCAAGTTTGTCTTTTCTGAAGTCTTGTTGTAGATTGTTCTGATCGAGATCTAGTTGTTGAGGTTTTGAGCCAGCTGGCTAAATTATCTTCTGTGACCTTACTGCAACAAATTCGAGCAATTTTATTCTAGGAAATCACAGCAACAAAAAATTCTGTAGTGGCATCTATTATCTCATTTACCATTTACCACGGAAGCATCTTCTGTCTACACAGACACAGCACCATCCGTTTCTAAATGTAGGTAGAATAATAGTGTCTCTACAGTGGACAGTAAAGAATCCAAGGTTAGTGTTCAGTTTTCACTTGGATGATCTATAATCTTTTTCATGATGTTAAGTGTAAATGCTTTGGCCTCAGGTTTAGTTCCACTGTGATATGGGAGTGGATTTTCTCCAATTTCACTCAGGAAGTACACCACCAAGAAGTTTACCCCTAAGAAGGCTCCTTTTAATGAAGTCATTGCTTTTAGACAGACATTGCTAGAACATGCTGTGGAAAAAAAATGAAGTAATAATGATCTGGCTTTCTGATACAGAAAAGGAGATGATCATCTGTGGAGTATTAAAAGCAGTAATTTTGAATGGCTCAAATCAAATATGTGTTTTTCTTTACAAAGTTTGGGTTCGAATGCTTAACCATATACAGAGAAGGGAAGTGCTGAAAAAGTAAATTCTTTGTGCAGTAGCTGCTTGTCCCTGTGGCTTCTCAAAGGAAAAATCCTACTGATATTACTGTGGTATGTACACTGGATAGAGGCAAAGTTCTGGCAAAGCCATTCTGGGCTTTACAACTATCTGGCAAAACTACAGTATGTAGTAAGTCAATGCTACCGAAATTGCCTTTTGGTGCCAAAAAGGAAAAATATGGCAGTAACTCTTGTAAACTCCATACTGGATCAGCTAAGAACGTTACCAATTTATGGTGTGCCCCACAGCGTCTCAGGCAGTTGCTTTGACCATGTGTATCAAAACTGTTGTCTTCTAGGGGGTTTAGCTTTCATAAGCAAAGCATACAAGGAAAGTTCAAAACATGCTGGATAAGCCTCACTGGCATTCTGTCCTAATGCATTTCTGTGTTTCTGTATTTTGTGACAAGATACTCAGGCTTCCTCCTTCAGACTGGGCTGAACTGTAAGGCCTGTTTTCCTGTTTTCATTAGGTGATACTATCGGATGTGGGAATGCTTCGACTGTCCATGCTTATGCTTGGTGACACCATGAACAAAAACTTGACTGAAGAAGTGCTGCAGACGGCCGTGCGAGAGGCGGAACACAGCACACCAATATGATGCTCTGAATGTTCACTGTACTATCTAACAGCAAGGCTATTTATAACGCTTCTGTTTTCGTACACACGCCCTGGTCAAAGCTAATTGGTAACATACAGTACACACGCGAGGCACACGCGGATCACTGTTCCCTCCAATTGGCCACGTCTTATCTATCTTACACAGCCAGGTCCGTCTCCCACATTCTGTTCTCACGGCGCGGTTCCTCTGTTCTCACGGTGCGGCTCCTCTTTTCTGGATGTTCGCCCACAACAAAGAAGGATCTCAAGAGGTTGGTTCAGGTAAGCTCAAGATTCACCAATACTTCTTTTTTTGAAAGGCAGTATAGAACACTCAATAAAGAAGTTAGTCTTATCTCATCCTTTTGAAAGTTCTTGTCTAGAATTAAAAAAAAAAAAAAAAAGAAAAAGAAATTTTATCTTTTAATCTAGCTTTTCTTTGAACAGGGAGCCGGTAGCTGTGAAGTATGCGAGATAGTGCTCGGAACACGCAAAATGTTAGCTCAGGTCTGTGAAAGAAAAGCTCCTGATTTAAGCACTCTACTTCTAATCCTGCCTAAGGACAGCTGAAAACGGTCTTGTCGTTGTTGTACTGAATATATGATTTCTTAACATCTTCTGGGCTTGATCTCCATCACTGTAAACTACCCAAAGATCAATGCTGTTCTTACTTTTCCCAGTTAATAATAAGGTCTCCAAGTCATCCACATGGCAATCCCCACTGACACCACCACGTTTCACTGCGGGGCAGCCCAGCTCAAATACTATATTTAAACATACCCCAAAAAGTTGTCTTAGCATCACATCCTTCAGATACAGAAGCAAGATCCAGGCAAAAAAAAAAAAAAAAACAAGGAAAAAAAAAAAAAAAAAAAAAAAAGTATTGACAGTAAAAAAGCAACAGCTGGTCTCATTTCTTTTCTCTTGAATGTTGTGCGCTCTGGAAATTGATTTACAGAGCACTGGTTTGAGTTCTGACATGGCTACGTACAAAGCACTGCATAGACCTCTGAGAAGCATAATTTGATTTACTGGAAATTGCTGTAGGAAACAAAGTGAAAAAAAGGAAGTTTGTGCTACTTAGTCAAGTATTTATGTAGGGTGTCAAGCAGGAGAAGTATAGCTAAGAAGAGTGTATTGAACAAGTAGAATAGATGCTGATAAACTCACAGATTGAAAGTGACAGGGAGACTAGGGAAAAGAGGGCGCAACACAAAGGCAGTGCAGGAAAACCAAGGAGGAACCAATCCACCCCGAACAGAGATATTTTTGACTGCTGAAGATGTGGAAGAGAAGAGCTTGAGTGCAATTCCCCCTTAGTGTCTCAACACCTTGACTTGCAGGGTGCATTAACTTCGGTCTCTAAGACATACCAAGAAAAAAAAAATGAGAAAAGCAGCTTTTAAAATAAGGAAATCATGTTAAAATATGGGACTTTTATTTTCCATCTTTCGCACTGAGACACTCACAGGGTGGGCCTTCTCCTTTTGCCTTACCATACAGTCTTGAAGTGGCCTCCAGCACGCCAACACTTCGCACAGCCTTTTCTAGGTCCCTACACGTGTCTCGCCGTCGGCTCTGACACCCCGTCAGGCTCTGTTCTCCACCCGGACCCAAGCAGCAAGTGCCTTTCAGCTGCTGTTTGTCCAGCCAGCTGTGAATCCCAGCTGAGCACGTCCATTCGGTCTCTAAAAGGCTGCAGTCTCCTGCCTCTTCCACAGGATCCAGTGGTGCATATGCAGTGGGGAAAACCAGACAGAGATGTAGCAACATCGAAGCCTTCCTTCTTGGGTGTCATCCAGACATTAATTATCTGGGCATTTTTTTAACATAATAAGGCCCCGAGTGCTCAGTATGTGGATAAGAATTACAGGAGTCTTAGAGAATAGTTTGATCTGAATCCCCAAACTGTGAGCAAAGGTTCTATTAACAGCCCGCCTCTAAAACAGATCAGGGAAGAAAGGAATGAGGTGGATGGAGCACAAAAACTTTCCATAATATCAAGGTCAATGGGGATGCTAAAGTGCTTAGGTTAATAAAAGTGTCTCGTTTCCATTGCACAGTTTATGATTTGTTACGGAGTAAGTGAAATACTGCCCACTTGAAGCAGATTGTAAAGGTGACCTTATCTGTATGGCTTTGTTCCAAGGGGATTACAGGACACCCTCACAGTATGAATTCAAGTAGAGAAGATGGTGGACGGTATTAAGCAAGAGGAACAGCAGCATCTTTTGGCTAGCCCAGCTAGCTCACAGGAGGATGTTTGCCATGGGGTGTCCAAACAAATACAGAGGAGATGTAAGGAGAGGGAGATGGAAAGTATAGGATGGCAGAGAGGAGCAAGTCTAATGAGAAACTTCTATTGAGATTAAATGACCCCTGATGATGATGTGAACAGCTTGTAATTAACTGCTGTATTATCTAATTATTACTCTGTCTTTAATAGGCCCCGTTTCTCTCTAGTATATACTTCTCTGGAGTCAGTCAATGGATGAAATTGGCCCAATTTAAAGCTGCCTGGTGTATGAGGAAATTAAAGTCTTTACCTTCCTTTTTTTCATACACTACAGGTCTAAGGCTGAGAAGTGCCTGAGGCTGATGCCCTGCCTAGTTAGGCTGACATGCTTCAAAAAGTGATGAAAAGTAATGCCGAGCAGAATGGACGGATGGATGGGACTTTACCTTCTGGAGCACTGATTAATGTTAAAGTCTTTGCACATAAATCTAAAATACTTTTCTGCGGTTGTTTACTGTAATCTAGGATAGAGATACTGATTTAGAAGACAATTGATGATTCCTGATTGCTGCTGAAGAATCAGAGCAGCTATTATATTGTGCGGATTTGATATACTTCAGAGTGAAGGAGGACTTGTCATTTACCTTAATTTTGCTCCTTTTCCCCTGACTAAAAATAGGTATTTTTGGTGTTTGCAATCACAGTCACTGGGTTGACATTGTCCTAAGAGTCACGTCAGACTTTACAAGCACACCTCTTTTAGAAAAATTTATGTGTGAATCAGCATGTGTTGGATGTGCAAAGTTATGATGGGGTGGTGTCAAAAGCACGAAAGTGACTGTTCTGAATCAGCCCAAGGAGAACAATGCTATAGTCAGAGTGTGAATGTATATGACAAACAATCACAAAATAGTTAATGAAAAAAAAAAATCACTGTGGATTTTAGCTCTGTGCTGCTAATGTTAGTGTTCTGTCATTCAGTTTTCTGGCTAGAGAGGCAGTATGATTCTTAGCTTCCCCTGGGAAGGAGAAATGGATATTCAGGAAACGTGGAGACCCAAAAGCTGACAGCTGCAGTTGCCCTTTCAAATGATTTTTCAGTTATTCCTCTCATGCGCTTTTCAACTTCAAGCAATTATTGCGGAATTTCCAACCTGGTGACTAACACTGAAGTGCCACACGCGCTTGGAGAGCAGAGCAAAACTCTTCACTGATTTATCATCTAGACCAACAGTTCTTTTACTCGCTGTGTTGCCTGGCATTTCTCTGTGCCACTTGATGGCTTGACAAACTTGTCTCCACTACTCTGCATATCAGCACACCCAAACACAAGGTGAACGGAAAACGAGTCCAG
Source organism: Baryphthengus martii (assembly GCA_013396935.1). Lineage (NCBI taxonomy): Eukaryota > Metazoa > Chordata > Aves > Coraciiformes > Momotidae > Baryphthengus > Baryphthengus martii. Next base: position 216,027 of record VWZK01015560.1, on the reverse strand, counting down.
CAACCCCAGTACAGAAGGATGAAAACGATGAGGGCTGATACATTTTGTCCTTCCTGACATCCTTCAGTTTCATTTTTTGTTTTACTTTTTGTTTTCACTGACCTAAAGAAAGCACAGAATGTGCTTCTGTCCCGTAGACATATGATGAAAGAAAAGAAGACAAGCAAAGAGCCGGTACAGTACATATTGGAAAGACATGTTGAGCTATCAGCGATAGACTACTGCACAGTACAAGGTGAGATATGTGGTGGTGTATTAATTCAGCTGGTCATTCCTGTCCGCTGAGAATCTGTTACCTGTTCCTAAGGAACTGGTTATTCCCTGTGGTACATATATTTGAGGGTTGTCTGTATCATTTTCTTCTCTGAGCCTCCTGTAGCACTGCTGGCATTTAGAAGGCACTCCGTAAGGAACTGTCCTAGCAATATCCTTTGGACCATGAAAGGACTGGGCAAAAGTCATGTGGGAAGCAGTCACTTCAATTTTAAGTCTCCAACTTCCCAGTGCGATGCCAGTAAGGGATACTCTTGGGTTGCTGTCTTTAAGCAAATTCCTAGCTCACAAGGCTGTGAAGAAGATAGGAAATGCAACTGAGTTTAAAAAAGGGGTCAGTCTCAGGAACTTAGCTGCCAAAGCCCTCTTGTGTATAGCACAGAGACTGCATCTCCAGAGCTAGACTGTCCCTACACTGCTGTCATTAAGTTAACCCCCACATTATAACGTCTGCAGCCACATTGGCTCCTTTAAGACCTTCTGCACCCACCAGATACTCCCGCTTTGCCTAACGGTGATAGATACGGGAAATAAGGTAGCTGCATTTTTTAGAAAAGAAATTATAGCAGCTCCATTTTTCATATAATGTACCTTTGTGTTTAAAAGATCCTATTTATACCAGGAAGTGTCTCTTGTTGTAAACTGCTACGATTTTGTGACAAATATAATCTGCTTAGTCTGGATATTGTTAGCACTTTATAGTAGTGGGGAATATGCCAGCAGAGAGAGGGACTGCAGTAATAATTTATGTGGCAGTCTATTACCACGGGAAGCAAAATAATATTCTGCTCTTTCACAGAAGCCAGATAAAAGGGAAATAAATCTCCAAAGTATTTTTGTCAGATGTTCATCCAACAGAATTCCCCACAGAAACTCCAATGAGAGATCTGACCGGCTTGCTATGTTTTCCATTTCATTAGGACTCAACATTCTATACTGTAAAACTAGGGAAAGATTACTTCATTCTCTTAATTTTTAGCCTTTATAAAGGGATATAGATGATTAGAAACAGACATCTAGAAATAAATACAGACTATGTATTACATTCCAAGTTTTTTCCTAGTGTTAATTGTTGAATTCTTCCTTCCCCACAAGTGTCCACTCAAGAAAAACACAAGGATCATCCGTGGCAACTGACATTAGTATCACATAACAAGTCATTACTATGTAAATGCCTGGTTTTGAACAGGATCCTCCTGCTGAAAGACACCAGGAACTTCCATAGCCTTTGCAGACTTGCAGAGTAACCTAAGTAGAATATAAATGGGAATCTGGAGCACATCTGTGTCTGGTTTTACACAGAGGCCAGGTTGCAGAGCTGTGGTCAGCCACAGACCACTCAGCGGCTGTGGTGTACTGTGCCCACACAGCACCGGCAGCCCCCGGCCAGCCCCACTGGGCTGCACAGCCCCACATTTGGTGCCAGATCAGCAGCCAGCTCCTGGCTGTGGATGGGCTCAGCTGTGCCATGACTACCTAAGGCACTGAGTTCCAAAATGCAGATACTAAAACTTGCCAGTCAGCTGTTGCCTAACTTTGCAAGTTATATAAATTTCTACTAGTAAAATTTCCCAAAGCACTCTGGCATAGGTGTTCCTGCTCAACACTTAACTCGGTTTTATTTTACCTGGTTCATGATACCTAGTTACAAACTCGGCAGAATTAAGCAGCTATACCTCCTGTGTCCCAAGTAAGTGAGCAGATACTGCTACTGCTTCATTTATCTTATGGTGGGAGTAGAGTTCAGGCAGTACTCTACTGTCAGCAAAGAAGAAATCTCCCCTTGTCTCCACATAGTTTTTTCCACTCTTTGTTTTAAAGCCATTTGCAGGTTTCACATAGAATGGAATTACACATGAACAGACACAGGGCAAGTAACACTGACATGTAATAAAAGAATGCGGTAAGAAATGCGGGTTCAAACTCCGGGCAACTGCCGTGGATGCATTAGTGGCAAGACTAAGCTGCTGGAGTTTTCTCTTCTGACTCCCTATACGTATTTTTACCAAGGGCCTAGCGCTAGGCAACAGTTAAGAAATGACCTCTATACTTAAGAAACGACCTCCATGAGCACGGGGGGGCCACTGCCGCACCATTCGCACCAGAAGGGGGCGGTTATTACGCTCTGCCCTGGGAAACCAGAGGGCGAGCAGCGGCTCACGGCCGTCAGCAGGGCCGGGTTTTGCGGCGCCTGCAGCAGCACACCCGGCCTGCAGAGCACCGAGCAGGGCGGTNGGTCGCGCTGGCGGCCCCGGGAGAGGCGGCTGGGGCTGCGGGCTCGGGGGGCTGCGGGTTCCGCGAAACCCACAGAAACGGCGCTTTCGTGCTTTGCATCGTATTTGGACGTAGCTTGTGCGCACGCTTCTGCCAGCAAGGGGCAGGTTTGGAGGCTGGGTTAGGTTTTGCTTCATAGCTACAGCTATTAAGACTGCCTGTATAACATGTATTTACGATCTTGTTCAAGCACAGATGGATAACAGAACATTCAGTTTAGTCTTCCAAGATGTTAATGCCAACATAGGAAATGGCACCGGCAGTTTTTACGTAAGGAGTATTAGGAGGGCTCATAGCTGGTGAGACCTGGGTGTCTGCGTGAGCTAAATCATTCATATAATGCTTAATGATTTGTGTGTGTGATCTAAGCTTGTCATCTCCATTTTTAAAATCGTGCATTTTGGTTTCAGATCTATGATTCATCAGTGTTTCACATATCCTTCACAAAATGTCAAGCTTTATGGAGCATAGAGAAATAAATGTCTTCTTTATTTTTCTGTTCATAAGAGGTAGTTTTGTGCCTTAGGAGAGAGAGACAACTCGGCCTTGGACGTTAGCTAATGAGGACCATTTCAAGGATTTGTATTTTTTTTTCCCCGGGGAAGAATAAAGAGTGTCCAAGACAGGGAGCCATTAACTGCCCAATTAGTGGAGGCATATAAGAGAAGCTGAATTTTCTCCGGGAAGAGCAGATACTACTTTTGCAAAATCTGTGGGGACTAACCTATGAAAATAATTTGGTAATTGTATTGGTTTCTGAGAAAATTCAGAAATTCCTGTAAAGAACAAGATCCCTTAAAACAATGAAGTTGTGCAGACAAGGCCTTTGACTTAGCATTGTACATCTGTGCATTCGTGGTAACATCTGGGTTTTTGGGGGCAGGGGGATGTTTTCAACACAAGCTAAAATACACGATGCCTGCCAGCGAGCCGCTAGCAATTCTGTATTTGATGATGCTTTGGAGCATCGTGAAAGACAGCATTGGAGCATGGCAACTTTATTGGACAGCATAATGTGATCTTTATCTTCCAAAATATTGCTGGGGCAATGTTCAGACGGTGTCAGCGGTATCACTAAAAGCTGCCTGTGTTTGGTTTTAGGTCGAATATCCTGGTGCACAACTTATTGCCGTCTTGGATCATGGCGGAGCTTACATGATCACATCCTGCCTGAGGTCTTCTCCAAAGCTGCGTCACGAGGTTATCTTGCTGAGCAAAACTGTTACTTGATGCTCGTTAAGAGAAGAGAATCGAATTGCTTTGTGACAGCACTTCACAGGGGACTGCTTGGGTACTGCCGATGCTCCTCTGACCGGCACGTCATGGTAGATGTAGCGGAGAAGGAGATGGATAACCCCACGTTTAGAAGTGACACTGTACTTTCTGATGTTCACTTACACTGTCCAAGCAAAAGGCATCTTATGGTACGATTGAATGCAGTTGGACAACCAGGTAATGTATGTTTAGATGTATTTTAAGCGTGTTTCTATCTTTGTAATGTCTGAATCCTCCTTTGAGTAGCTGATGTTAATCATTACATATTTTGTTCCAGTTAGAAGCAGAATCACTTCCTACTTGGTCTTTAGAAAGAGGGCTAGCTGATGAAATTAACTACAGAAATGAAAACCATTAATGTAGAATTTGTAGACAGCCTATCTTAAAAAAGAAATTTTAAATTACTTTCTGAGAAGTAACCAAATTAACTTGCTTGCAGGTTTAATTTTATTTATTTGTTCATTTAGCTATACTCTCAATGTAGCACTTTGGGAATCGTTAAAAAGTTGGGATTTTTCTTGCATACAAACAAAAGATGAGAAGTCAGGGGCTTTAAATAGTGTAACTTAAGTTTAAAGTAAAAATTATCAATAATTCATTTATGATTTTTTATAAAATCTTTATCTGATGATTTGCTCTCTATTCCAGAGGATCCTAATGGCTTTGTTTGTTCTTTTTGTGTTATTTTTAAATGTCAACAAGAAAGCTCAAAATAGTGATGATTTTGACTGACTTCTATAATTTGAAGAGTCAAGGCTGCAGTGGAAATGAATTGGGCTCTGACTGCTTCCTGGCTTGTAGGTTTCTATAAAGTTGTCAAGGAAACTGACCTTGAAGCTGCTGGGAGAAGGTCCTGTAGAGAAATACTGCTCCTGCTGCCACTGAAGTGTTTGTTGTTTTTTCAAACCCAGTTGTGACATAAAAGGAATAACTTTTTGCAGCTGTTCTAGCCTATGACAGTGTAAAAAATGATAAAAATAGGCTTGACGAAGAAGCGGATAATAATTTTGACCCCGATCGGGTCAAACCCAGCTAAGTAATGCTGCGGTGTCTCTTTGTGCTGGTTTGTTGTGGTTTAGCTTGATGCAAAAAACCTTTCAACAGAATGAAATGACAACGTGTGCTACCTAGTCTGAATGGTCTTGGTCTGGGAAATGCCTTGATTTATTAGGAATTGGATTGTAGTACAGTGACTTTTACTATAACAATAGTGGACCGTCTGTCGTATGAGGAGAGGCTGAGAGAGCTGGGTCTGTGTAGCTTGGGGAGGCGGAGGCTGAGGAGGCACCTCATCAGTACTTATAAATATTTAAAGGATGGGTGTCAGGAAGATGGGGGCAGACTCTTCTCAGTAGTGTCTAGTGACAGGACTAGGGGCAGTGGGCATAAACTGGAAAAGAAAAGGTTTAAACTCAACATAAGGAAAAACTTCTTTACAGTAAGAGTATCAGAGCACTGGAACAAGCTGCCCGGAGGGGTGGTGGAGTCTCCATCTCTGGAGACTTTCAAAACCCTCCTGGACGTGTTCCTGTGTGATCAGCTCTAAATGATCCTTCTCTGGCAGGGGGGTTGGACTAGATGATCTTTGGAGGTCCCTTCCAACCCCTAACATTCGGTGAATCTGTGAAAGTAAAGTGACAGTCTGCCACTGTCACTTTGCTGGTTTTTAGGGAACCTTGTGGAGATTTAGTCTCTGCTGCTTTGGATCAGCTTTAGCTTACACCCTTCGAAATGCCATAGAACATGCAGAGGATCAGAATGGGCTTGGAAAGAAAAAGCACTTTGTTCATTGATGGCATCCTCTAATTTGTTAAATATTCCAGTCAGTTTAATCTAGTTGTCATGCAGACAGTAGATGACTTGAAAATTTTCTTGTGCTAGGATAGGCAATGAAGATTTCATTGGGTATAGCTGAAAATGAGCTCTCTAGAGAAGAGCTCTCAGGTTACAGAAGAGCAACTTTGAGTATTTTGCTTTCTACAGAAATTGGAATAGAACTCCAAACATTGTGAAATTGTTGAAGGCAATGCTGGCAAGCACTTTATCTCTTCTTTGCTTTTGGTGTGAATGAACATAATTTGGAGTCATTCTTAGAATCCTGCTGGGATGGACCTTTTTCACTGGTTATATTCTTGGCTATCTTCTTAAGTCTCTCAACGCATTGTGTGTGAATTTGGAATAATACTACCCAGCCTAAGGTGTCTACAAACGCTGATTTTGTGCGAGAGCAGGTGAATTGAATTCCGTGATTCTGTGTTCCGTGACTGGCCCATTCAGTCAAGCACTGCTGTAGAGCTGAGATACGACTGCAAATGTTTGTTCTTCCTCGTGTGTTGTATTCAGAAAATACAGATTCCTATAATTAAAACTGCAAGGTCCATGTTCGGGTAAATTAAAAATTTTGATAGATGCTGATGGCATTGGATGATGGTTGCAAAAGGGTTTTAATTAATTGGTTTATTGAGAACAATGGCCTTACTCATTTAATCTCCTCAAAGATTCAGTTTGAAGACTTAAAAAAAAAAAAGTGTCAGCATGTCTGGCTTTGGCAGGCTGTCTCCTGTGAGCTTACTTCTGCTCTCTCATGCTCTCAAACTCATACTAAGCTGATTTCAGGGCTTAAAGCTGCTTGAATTCCTAAAGACTTGTAAAACAGTAAAAAAAAAATTCTACTTACTTTTTACTAGAACATGTTTGTTTCTTATAAATTAGGAATTATATCTGAAGCAAAAGAAAGCAATTCTAATTTGTGTTAATTCTTCTTTTAATTTGGTTTGAGCTTATATCAACTGAAGATCTTTTGGAAGATGTAAGAAACCATCCCTTCCGCCCCTGGTTAAAATAAGTGTTACTGAATCAGAGGAGAGCGGGTGCTGTGGCCGCCTAGGGGCTGGGTCAGCCAGTCGCCTGGGAAAGTGCTTCCTGTATTTAACTGACAGAACTTAATAACAGAACTATTTGTTCATAGCAAATTGAACTATATTTCAAGTTAACTGTATGATTTTTATGCCCTACATTTCTAATCTGTGAAATGGATACCGCAATTTCATGCACATGCAAGTTGCGCATAGATTCTCTTCTTACCTGGCGGTTAATTTTTTTCCCCTCCTCTCCGCATTCTCGCAGTATTCCTGTCGTATTTCAAACTCCTCTGGAACACAGATGATTTGGCATCTGAGAAATGTGTGGGAGAAGCTACAACAGAAAGAGAAGGCCAGTGCAGAAGTGGAGATGAACAATGTGACAAGGACGGGAATAATGAACAAAAAGAAAGCAAATTAAATAGTGAAGGAGTACAAGCTCTGCTAGACGATGATGGAGACTTGGAAGTGGTCAGAAGACCTCGAAGTGCTTCTAATTTAGAAGCAGAGGATCTTCTGAGGCATAGAGTGCATCCTGTAATTCTGATGAAAGGGAAGGAAGATGCTTTTGAAGATGAAGAACAAGAATGCACTTGTGATTTTGTTAAAATAGGTAAATAGTAGGCTTACAGTCAAAGAGAAATGGAATAAATGTGTTTGTGTAAAACAAAAAGAGGGTTGTGTTGGGTTTTTTTAGAAATGGAACAGCAGTTGCTAAGTGAGAGATAATAAAACAAATAAAATACTGTGATATTGTAATTCTTTTTAAAATTTACCATTTTTCTGCAGAAGCGATTAGGGCAATAGTGTATCATAGGAAACTCAGTCCACCTTACTTCGAGTGGGCTTTTTGGCCTAATCTAGAATTATTCTATAGAATGAAGAGTGTTCAGTTCTGTATTTGAAAGGGAAGCATGACTTGATTTTCAAATTTGCCATTATGAAACTCGATTCGAAGAAGATTTTGAGAGAATTATTTCTGCTCTGCTTCTGTTTTCACAGAACACACTATGGCCACCCCCTTAGAAGATGTCGGTAAACAGGTACGTTTTCTGCCTTACAGTATCTTGCTGCTTGTGGATAGTGCTCCGGAGTTTACTGAATTCTGACTCCTTCTCTTACCCGCAGGTCTGGCGTGCAGCCTTTCTCCTTGCTGATTACATCCTGTTTAAACGAGACACGTTCAGGTGTTGCTCGGTGCTAGAGCTCGGAGGTGGCACTGGGATTACCAGCATTATCATGGGAACAGTTGCCAAGAGAGTTTATTGCACAGGTGACACAGTTATTTTCAGTTAAATATTTTCATGAAACTTCATGAAGCAGTGCTTTCCTCTTGGCCTTTTCATCCTCATCTGTTCAGTTTTACTTAATAATGGTTTATTAATGTTTCTAAAGTTGTCTTGTTTAGTGAAAAGTAACAACAACTTTCTCAAGAAATGGAAAAAAAGCAGCACTACTTTTAAGCACAAGAGTTTAAAAGCAAGATACATTGCTGTGAATTCAAGACAGTGTGTCTAGTTTAAAATAGGCAGTATAGGGATCTAACTTCTTTCTTCAGGGGTGACTCAGAGCTTAGTACTGAAAGACAAAAGTAGGAAGGATACTAGGGAAGCAGTCATCAGTGCAGAGAGTTGCTCGGAGTTTTCCTTGGTCTCATTAATTCGAGAGAAATTTACAACATTGGTCTGAGAGGTCAAAGACATGCACAGCCCGTGCAAAATACTCTGATTTTGAATGTTGTCACTTTTTTCCAGATGTTGGTGAAGATCTTCTTGCCATGTGTGAGCAAAATATTGCGTTAAACAAACACCTGATGGAGCTGGGAAGTAAGTGCAATGCAGTCAGTGTTTGGGCACTTGCCTGTATATGAACTACCTTGGGATGAACTGGCACAGTCCTTAACTACCTAGCGTGTTCACAAGGAAAATTAAGTTTCCTTGGATAAAAGTGACTCATTTAAAAAGAAAGGTGTGAGATATCTGTATGCTGTCCGTACTGGGGCAGCTTCTTTTTGAGAAGAGTGAAATACTATTTCTCTGGTCATCATGTAAGACCAGCTATAGTTCCTAGACAGTCACTGTGAGTTTTAGCGAGGTGCTTGGGAGGCACGCAGATATCCAGGTGCCAAAGGTCACGTAAACAGAGTGTAAATGACAGAGATCGAGCCCTGGGAAGGCGAAGTATTTTGCAGTATCTTTGTAAAAGAGAACACAGGTTGTCTTTCTGACGCGTAGGTCATCTTGTTCTCTTGTGAGTGGGTAACTGGTTTTGTACAGGAAATGATTTGATGTTCAACTTTATCATGAGGACATAGGAAACACCTAATTCTTCGTCACTTGTTTCAGTCCACATTTTGACTCTTTACTTTTGCTTAGGTACTGTCTGAAAGGCCATCTGTGACTGATGTGATCTTTCTTCCCACACAGGAGGGGAAGTTAAAGTAAAAGAACTGGACTGGCTGAAAGATGAATTCTGCACTGGTAGGTGGTTATAATGGGTCCTTTCAGATAGAGTTTGGTGTGGTTTTTTTGTCTTGGTTTACTCATAGGCTGATAATAGACAAGTGGTGGCTGTCCTTTTATTAGATCAAAATCCAGAGGTGCAAACAAGATGTGTCTGTTATGTGGTGGTAGCGGAATCCAGGCACAATGACGTGTTTGGTTGAAGGTTGGACTGGATGATCTCGAAGGTCTCTTCCAACCAAAGACATTCTGTGATTCTGTGACGTGGATTTGAGTTACTGTAATCGAGATTCTGATGTGATGGTATTGTGTGGTTTATGACTGCGTGAATACAACGCTATGAAAGGTGGTGAGGAGGGTAGGTGATGGTTTGAAGATGTATAAATACTTCTTCCAAATGTAGTGATGAATGTGTTATATTTTAAATATTTACCAGAGGAATGTGTTTTGCTGCTTTTAGTGAAATAAAGGCAACTAACTCGAGTAACGTTTCAAGTGCAGTTAATGATAGTAACGCAGATCACTAAAATTTCCTTTCTAGTGATTACAAGGTCAACACACAAGTGTAGCACTGGGTTATCTGAAGCCTACTTTGCAGGGTTTTATATCATCAGTTGGATTTGATGTAATACTAGAACAACTATTTAAGAAAGCTGCAGGAAACTTCAGAGAATCAACACGAAGGTTTTGATTTACCTTCAGTGGGGTGCTCCGTTTATGGAGTACCAGATGACCACAGGAGTTGAGAAGTTGGGGTTTTTTTCAGCTGTCAATCACTTGAGACATTTAATCACATACACCAAAGCCATATTCTTTGTTACAGATCCTGAAGCTCCTTATAGCTGGTCTGAAGATGAGATTGCTGATGTGCATGACCACTGTACTGTGATAATGGCAGCTGATGGTAGGAAAAGAGAAACAGTAAGCGTTTAAATCAAACACTTGAGCGTTACGAGTAATAATTTAAACGTACCTAATTTGCTTTTAAAATCGAATAGGTCACTTCCTTACCTAATTTGCTACAGCTCTGCCATAAGTGTTCCTGCCTGTATTTCTTTTTTTTTTTTTAACAATTATATTTACTTTCTGAACTAGCAATAGGAGAAGACTTTCAAAACAACTAGCTTTTCCTTTCCTTGGAAGTGGTAATTACTTGTGACTAAATAAATTGCTCAACATAATCACAAGTGATGAATTTGATTTTCAGAAGAGTTTTGTTGTCCTTCTTTTGTCTTGCATCAGATAACCTCTATGCAAATAGTGACAAACAGGTGGTTAGACTAATATCTTCTAGAATGTGGAAACAATTTCAGATGCTGCACTTTCCAATAGAGTCTATGCTTTGAATATCTCTGGTTTGGTGTTTTTTTCTGCTCTTTTTTCTTCCTTAAGTGAAAGACTGAAAAATGCTAGCCTATCTGTCTAGGAAAACCATTGTTGTTTTGATATATGTCAGTAACATAATTAAAAGGAATCCTCATTTAAAGACATTGCAAGGCTGCTTTCCAAATGGTATATTAGTTACTGCCTTTTTTGTCTTTTTGTAAGAAATGAGGCCCTATGCACTGTCATATCCTGTATCTTTAGCTTTGCAATAAGGTATTTCCAGGTTGAAAGTTAAGTTTTGTAAGTTGTCTGACTAGTGATTCCATTGATACAAGAGAAATATTAAGGAAAACCTGATGTAAATAGCAACAGGAGGTACTATTACAGAGGCAGTTGTTGCCATTAAAAATATACATTGGGATTTAGGTAAAATAATAACTTTTTAATTAGAATAATCAAACTAAGGCCTGTTGTTGTGTCATACTTGAGACTTAAGTTAATAATACACCTAAACATAGATCTTTTATGCTCTTAAATATTTTTTTTTGTAGTGTTCTATGATGACGATTTGACAGACGCCTTGTTCAGAACGCTATATAGAATCACACACAACTTGAGAAATTCTTGCACAGTTTACCTGGCATTAGAAAAGAGGTGAGTATTACCGGGAACTCACAATAAAAAGCACTAAAAACTTTATGTGCTTTGTTTATTTGGAAGAGACATCTGATCTGATTGAAGGTCAGCTTCTCATATTCCTTGTGTTAGTTGATCAGAGGCTGCAGTATATGCTCAGGACAAGCATTTGGTTTTATATATGCTAATTTTTTCTCAGTTCAGAATTTGACTTCCACAAGAGTTTGGCTTTGGTTGTCCTGCTTTTGTCTCATGTCAGATTACCTCTATGCAAAGAAGATAAATAGGTGGCTCGACTGATGTATTCTGTAATGCCTGACAACATTTGCTCTGTGTTTTAAAGGTCATAGAGTGGAATGAAGTGGCTTAGAATTAGGGTATGTATTTCCCAGTTTGAGTACCTGTAACAATTTCTCTTGTGTTTTCTTTCAAGGAATCATGGAATGTTTTTAAGTAGTCATGTGTTGCAGTCCGTTCATAAACTGGTACATAAATAGGCTTTGCTTAAATCTCTGGAGATCTGTAAGAAATAGCTATTGATATGATTTGTTGCCAAGTGTCTGTCTAGAAAGCCAAGCCAATGATTCTGTTGCAGTAAAAATGCCTTGAAATCAATGGAAAGATTCATCCAAGAGTTACTGTGTATTGATGCAAACATAAGTCTTGTTCACTTTTCAGGAATAGCGGAGGGGTCCTTTTTTCGCCTATCGAAGTTAGTTAATTACACTGAGAAGACCCACGTTTTCCATTAGCTGAGGAAAGTTATGTAGCTATTTAAGATGCCATTATAGGACAGACATTTTAAATGAAATACTCTCTTGCCAGGCTGAACTTCTCGTTAAGACATATGGATGTTACATGTGAAGCCTACAGTCATTTTAGAAATACTCTAAATGATTTGGAGAACCTCCAAGACAGAAAAATTAAATATACTGCGGAGCCCATTAAGCCTGATTTCTGCCAGTTTCTCGTTTATGAACGAATTGAGCAGTTGGTAAGTGGTGTTCACTAAAACAAATGTAATGTGCTGGCCTAATCGTCTCAAAGTAGTTTTCAGCTGTTTACTTAACATGAATTAAGAACGGGAGAATAAACATGACCTTTTCATTTATTTCCCTTTAGCTTTTTGTTCTTTTAAAATGGTTCTTGTTTCTGTTTACATAATCTATACTAGATGGACATAACATACCCTTTGGTATCCCCAGCAGTGCCGTGGCTTAGGTTGCACTCATCGCCTCAAAGGCTGAGAAACAATCTCCATTGCTTCGTACAATACAGTTTTTGCAATCTACTAGGAAATGGGATCAATATCTCTCTTCATTTGTTTGCTTGTAGAAGAGCTTCCATTTCATAGTTTTAGCAATTCCTTTCCCAGTTCAGGGTTCAGGAAATCATGTTCTAATATCTATGAAGAAGTCAATTAGCTGTAAACTTCTGTTATTGACAAATACGTCAGGTATAATATTTGTAGTTGTCTAATTACTTACTAAGCACTTATAGTTCTCTTTCTCTATTTTTTTTTTTCCAATTGTCTGCTTTTGTGAATATTATGCAGGGTAGCTAATAGCTCGCTAGCTACTAGAACAAGAGAAACCAACAGATCTTTTTAGAGAACTTGGAGCTCTTGTACTGGATTGCACATCTGTTACCCAGAAGTGATGTTCCTGTAGTCAACACACTGTTGCTGTGTCTTCTGCAGTGTGTATGTGTAGTAATATTACGGGGCCCACGGTTACTTCCTGAGATTGATTTATTTTACTTAATGCCATTACCTTCAGGCATAAAACATGCACGCAAAACGTTAAAACAAGTTTTACAAGTATATAAATGTAACCTGGGTTGTACCGAAATGTGTAAACTCGTTCCCGAGCCTTTTTGTGGAAGGCTACTGGTCTTTGAGACATAAGCATGTTTAAAACGCCTACGGTTTTTATTTATCATTGAATTGTTGCCACAATTCAAGATGTCGTGGTGAAGAGTATGTGATAGTCTTAATTAATGATATTTTGTATAGCAGGCAAAGTGTATACTAATTTATTCTACAGAAATAAGAAAGTGGTCTGTTTTTCATCTCCATTGTCCAACAGATTGCGATTCTGTGTTTGTGCAAGATAATGCACTTCTGAGATCTTGATTCCTCAGTAGTAGTTTCAGTTTTATTTTTACTGGCATTATTGAAAGCATTTGTCAACACAGGCTAAGAAAAAGAGCAAGATTATCAGTGAAAATACTGCAGAGGGTCATGTAGACCAATGAAATTATTTTAAAACAAATTATTTGAATAATACTAATTCTGTATTTATAAAGATCATGTTGCATTCATGAAGAAATCAGTTCTCTATCTCAAAGATATTTTGGTGGTTGTTCTAGGAGATAACATAGACGGATTTAGTATCTATCCACAAGTGGATACTATCTATAGATGTAGGTATAGGATGTGTCTTAAAGCTTGTCTTTGAGTGGGTATGTTGAACTTTTTCATAATTATAACCTACTGATCTGAGAAAATACTTGTATATATTTTTCCCACCCTGCAGGAGTTGTGGAAGATCGTTTCTGAACAGCTAACTTGACAGCGACTTGAGAAAATAGAAGATCTTTGTCTAAGGATAAAGGCTTTTTTGATGTTTTATTTTAAAAAGTATTTTCATCCCAAGAAAAACTTTTCCTGGTGGAACGGTGTTCTCAGAAAGTATTGCTACGCAGATTTGCTTTGCTTCATTAAGTTTTGGGTTTGACACTTAGGACATGATTTCTTTGATGTTTCTTTTACAAAACTGTTTAATGTTGATCTTCAAAGTACGTGCTGGATGCCAAACAGCGGCAGTGAAACAGTGACTTGCTCTTTGGGATTGATGGCTTAGGTTTTAGAGTCTGACAAAGACTTTTCCATGTGGCTGATTTGCAGATTTCGTGCATTTCCCTTTTTGATTCTCTTAACATGGACATGAATGTCCTTGGTCTCATCCCAGATCCACGTTGTTGGTATTTATGGATATCTGTGAAACAGTGCTCTGGGCTAGAGCTCTTTGTCTTTCACGGACTCTTCTTTAAGCAATCTGTTTATGAAACTTAGTACTTAATTTTCAGTTGGTTCTAAATCCTTCTAGATTAGGGCTACTGTCTGAGCTGAAAGGAGACAAGAGGTAATTTGTTTGAACCTCTAAAAATACTCCACAGAGGTCATAGAGCTATATTGTCCTGATGGAGTTTTAATCTATTCTGTCCTGGCCAGGTCGGGGGTTGGAAGGTACCCTGTGAAGTGATACACTACTGCTCTGTAAATGTTTGGAATTCTGCCCTCGACATATGTACGTGAGGCTGGCTAGAAGGAGGTGACCAAGAATGTCTTGCCCACACAAACGAGGCCTTCAGTATCTTAGCTGTTGGATTAAAGTACAACATGCTGAGCACATCTCTCCTGTGTTATTCATGAAACCAAAATTCTGTACTTTTATTAAATTTTGTCTATAGTGTTCCGTGTTTATCACTTGCCTTATGTACACCCTCACAGAAATTCTTGTGCCTGCTGGATGCTTTAGCATTATCAGAGTATTGGTGGTGAAGCGAAGCATTTGATTGACTTCTTTAAAGTTTGGTTTACATTAGATTTAGTTCAGTTGGTTTACTTTATGCGTATGAAGACATATTTTTTGTGTTCTTTAATGAGATGAGAGGTTATTAGATGTTGATGGCCTTTTCCTGTGAATATAGTAAAAGTAAAAATTAGACTATGTTAATATGTATCTGCCTCAATACGGAACTTCGCTCTCAGAGCCCTCATTTGAACTTCAAAGATATAAAACTATTTTAATCCAAAGATTCCCAAACTAGTGTTCTTTTGTTTGTTTGTTCTGTAATGTTATTCTTTGGTACATTAACTAAAAACAATTGGTTTTCAATGTAGCTGCTTTTATAAGTAGTAATTTTTTGAAGGCTGTAGCAAGAAATGAACTTGAACTGCAGTGAAATAGTGTGTAAAGTTAGAGAAGACTTTTGCTTGCGCAGGACTTCTGAAAGTCTTTGAATTATCAAGAAACTCATCTGGGTAGAGGGATACTGTAGATCTTTTAATGTAGAATTCAGCCATTTTACCACAGCTGGCTTAAAGTAACATCTGAAAAAGATTTTTATACTTGTATCTTTAGTTGAGTAAATACAAACATCAGGGCTGCTTGGGAAGCAAGCCCAAGTAGAATTTCCACCCAAAGAAACAAAGTAAACCTCGCTGTTAAAGGGGAAACAACAGCTTTGAGGGTCCAGTGACTGGGATCTAAAGGCCAAATTGCAAATTTGGATATGACCCTTTTCATTGATGATAACAAATAGTCAAAACCAGGCAACAATTCTGAGAACACAAGAAATACAAGAGTCTCCCGCTGCCTTAGCTCTGTCGTGTTAATATAGCCTGTCTTACCAGAGAATTGTCCACTGCTACTTAAGATTATTAAGTGCAGCAGCCACCATCTCAGTTTTGACTTTAATCATACTTTAAATATGTCACACAGGGAGGGTAGTTGTTTTCAGAAGTCGTCGTGCAAATTTCCCACCTTTGGCAGTTCATTGTTTATTAAGATGATTAAAAGTGGGAAATTGTTTAGTCTTGAGCGTACAAATTACGCTTGGAAATGTAGTTAGTGCCTAAAATGATAACGCCTTGAGCAGACAATCTGTATGTAATCAAGGAGGATTTTTTCCTAATAAAGCATGATTTAAAAGAGTATGCTCCCATGGTGATGTATCTGATTTTGAAAAATTATATAGATTATTTTGGGGGGGAAGGCAGTCCTGTCTTACATCTGTTTGGGTTTTTGCTGTGTGTTAGACATGATTTGTCATGATTTTTAGACAGATGAAAAGGAGAGACAATATCATTGTGAGGAGGAGAAGATGTTAGTATGTATACAACAGTCCAGTGTAAATTGCGTGAGGCTGCAATTCATACAACTTACAGAAAAATCAGGTTTGGCTGATCTTGGCCTTGTGAGCTACTGAGAAAGAATTTGTGTATTTTATTGTAAAACCTTTAGGAGCTCTGCTGGCCTATTCATACAGTTCCTTTTTGTCACCTCCCAGCTAGTAGGGAAAAAAGAGGAATTGGTAAATGTTTGTAGGCAGTATTGCCCGTTCCTGCAAGTCTTTTATTTCTGTGAAGGGGAAGGAAGAGAAGGTAGGTGCTTAATCTAAAATTTATTAATGTTTCTACTCTGCTGGGGAGCTGAGAATGGAAAGATTTCATTTGGAAAACTGGTTTTCTTCTCTACTAAATAAAGCCATTCTGTACTAGGGAGCACTTCTGGATCTGGTTGGCATAGTCCTGTTGGTCAGCCAGATGGGTCTTTTGGGAAGAGAGGAGCGCAGAGCGGGTGAAGGGGAACCTGCGGAACTCCTGCAAGGGCTTTTATTTCTGATAAAGGAGAGGAGTGTCACAGTCTTCGTGGGAAGTGTGGTAATGGATGGACATGTGATCTTCCAGGAGGAATCTTATTTGAAACAAACTGATTTTTACTTTTGTCCCTGATGTATGGTGACATACCACGCGTCTTTTCTCGGTCTCCACACTTCAGATGAAGACGGCAGGCATCCCTGTCCTGCTTTTATCTCCTCCTAAGAGTGACAGGGATTACATCATTGTCGATCACGGTCAAAATAAGAACTTGAAATTTCATGTGACATTGGAATGATCATTGCAAGCCGATTACATTTATTATACATCATGTCTATTTGTTTTCATCTGTAGGTGGCTGTTCATAGACCATACTTGTAGCTCCATCTGCTGTACAACACTTTGAGTCAAAACATTTTACAGTTTGTTAAACACTCTGCTCCTTTCTGTTTTAACAATATTGGATTTTGGAGTAACAGTTTAGGTTGAACACGTAGTTCTGCATTTCTCACCTAGACTTGCAGATGTTTGTGTTAGAGATAAGTTACTGTGGAAGTGATCTTGAAAAAAAGGTGATGTTTAAAGTACCTGCTTTTTAACAGGAGCTTTAGGAGGCTGCCTCCAGCAGTTTTGGGTTTTCAGGAAACATTCTAGGAAAACATGGATGTAACTTTGTGTGTGTAGCAGGGACTTCTCATTCATTAGGAGATCAGGACTTAAATTGAATCTCAAAGTTTTGTAGCAGGTAAGTCTCATGAGATTGTCTATTCATTGACTCCACTGTTCTCGGGAACTTCTACACAGATGACTAGCTGCAGTCCTTTTTTGTTTTCACCAGAAAATTAAGGGCTTTTCCCCGGTGGTTGCATTTCTGGGTTGGTTGGTTTGGGTTTTTTTTTGTTTTTTATAATTCTGGTGGACATCTTGAAACTTGAATTTATAGTTTTCTTTGTTTGAGATTTCTCCTGTCTTTCATGTCAAGATTAATAAGCCAATGGACTCCAGCATCTTCTGTTAAGGGACCAATACAATACTTGCCTATCTCTAGTGGGGTAGCACAAGGTGCTCAAAGTGAATTATGAATTTGATTATTTTACAACAATAAAAGTGACTAGAGCACAGGAAACTCCAAGAAGGCAATGGAGGGTGGGGGTCAGAGCTTAGCAAGTAATTGGGGGACTCCTGCAAAGCGATGGGGAAAACTGAGGAGCCCAAATGTCTAGAGGATGCATAAAGTAAGCTTGATCGTGATATATTTATTGACTTACTTTCTTCAGTGCCCCTTTTCTGTTGAGGTGCTGGCTGGTCAGAGGATGAAGAAGCAAGTTATAATGCTCCTGGAGAAATAAAAGGCTAGATTCTTGTAGACAGACTGAGGAAGCAGGTCCTTTATTTCCTCTGCACAGCTGCTCTATTTCTTGGATTAAACAGAAGCTGCCTTTTGCGTGGGCTGAGTTCTGGCTGCCCGTCCTTAAAAAGAGTCTGAGTCAAGTTGCCGAGTTACTGTGCTGTAGATGAATGACAGGCTGTCCCTCTGACACATCATCGCTGAAGCATATATAATATGTTTTTCTCTATGTGGGCTACAGGTGAAGGGTGTCATTTTGCATTAGGCTTTATTTTGATAAAAGAATAGGCAACTGCTGTAGAAGCAGTCCTGCTTTAAACCCTCCGTGCTTACTTTATATTCAAGTTGATTATTTTCTCCCTTCCACAGTATTGGTTATAGCAGTTTTGCAATCAGGGTTTTTTGATTCCAAGGAAGTTTAATGGCAAGTGTATTTCTCCAGTGGATCAGTGAGATCCAATCCAGCTGACTCCTGTGATCCCCTACAAGGCCATCAGTAGAGTAGTTGCTATGGTTATGAAGAGAGAACAGACCAACTACTTTGATGGCAATGGGTAGTTGGGGCCACCTTGGGGTTCTGTGAAGCTGTGCTCTTAACACACGTGGTAGCAGTACGTGGCATTTTAGCGAGCTGCTTGATCTCAGTCGTGTGCCTGAGACGATGAGACCTGTAGTCAGGTTGTCGGAAGTGTTAAGGCCAAGTGCTGCTGTTGAGTTTAAAGGTAGTTGTTGGTGCTGAGTGTTGGGTACAGAAAACTATAGACTTTCTGAAAAAGTGGATGCTGGATTCCTGTGTATCTGCTTGTGAAATGTCAGGGATAGCTGCCTGCCTCATAAACTTGTAGAGATTTTTCAGTTTGAAACTAAACTGAAAACTATTTACTTAATGGTTAGCAATTTGCCTTTAAATGCAGTTCACCTCCTGAATGTGATTATGGTGTCCGTAACCTGAAAAATACAATCGGCAGAAAAGAGCTTTCCAAAGGTTAGGGACTGAAAGTTTTAAGGTCTGTGTGACAAGAAAAGGAAAATGGGGAAGGAGTGAAGTTAGAAAGTAAGTAATACTTCTTCATTTCTTCCTGCATTCTGAAACTTGTATTCATTTATTTTGAAGATATTGCCAGAGAGGAACTCATTAGTATTAACCAAAGACAATCAGGTTCTAGTCTTGAATGGGATCTGCCACAGCTACTGGAAAGAAGCTGTTTCCTTTCAGATTCTTCCATGTCTAGTTACAAATCTTGCTCCTTCTTCGCTTTTCCCTGCTGTCTAAAGAGAAGATTATGCAGAGTTTTTCCTAGGACAAAGTATAAATATTGATTAATGTGCTGACCGTTACCTAGAGAGTTACACCAGACTGACCAGGTGAGCACGGCGTGATGTGTGTAGCTAAAAGCAAGCAATGGAGGAGACAAAGTCTTTTAGAGGTTCAAGTCAAGTAGTAGGATTTGAAAGTGAGTACTTCTCGGTACTAGGCCGTCATATGCCTTGGCATGTGACTCAGGTCCAAAGGCTTGTCTTTTCTTACAGACTCCATGTGCTTTTGTTTCACTCATCCTGACCCTGAGTTTCTGTGTGTCCTGTGCATCCGTGCTGAAAGTCGGTGCATTGACAGGACGAAGGTTCATCTCGAAAAATACCGCCTGGGTAGGCTGCCGACGGAGCGCGGTGGCCAGACGTGTTGGTACAGCGTGCTGCCTCACAGGTGGCTCCTTCCAGCAGATGGCAATACCAGCACCCAAATGAAGTAAGGCCAGATCTACATGTCTCTGTGTGTGTTTCCAGATTGCCTGCCCAAGCCAGCCCTAGTGGGGTCAGGGAGAGGAGACGTGAAGGGTACATCCTTGGCTTCTTCAGCAAGGTGTGTTCTCTAAGCTTCTGCTTCCTTTGTATAAGGGATTTTCTTTTGTAATAGAAGTAGGGACAGCAAACTGTACTCTATAAAGATTATCTGTATTTGATGGAGTTTGTTCTCTCCAGTTTCTCTTATCATGAGTAATGATTCTGACAGGACAGGAGTCTTGTTTTGTTTATCCTCCTAGGATAAACCGGAGTTAATCAGGCAATGAAATTAATACACCAGCACCAACTATAAAGACAATAAGTTATTTGGAAAAGGAAGGAGAAGACAATTTATTGTGGAAATGTGTAATCCAAAAATGCCTTTCGAGTCCTTGAGCACAGTTTGGTGCTAGCACAAGTGACTGTACCACGTAATCCCTTGGAACTTGTCACAGAATCACAGAACTGCCACAGTTCGAAAAGACCTCTAAGATCACTGCGTCCAACTGTCAGCCGAAAACCAAACCAAAACAACCCCAAAACCACAAAACACAAAAACACCACCATCCCACAAGAGCATGTCCTAAAGCGCCTCATCTACATGTGTTTTTAATACCTCCAGTGATGGAGGGATAGTGACTCCACTGCCTGCCTGGGCAGCCTGTTCCAGTTCCTGACTGCTCTTTAAGTAAAGAAATTCTTCCTAATACTAATCTAAACCTCCCCTGGTGCAACTTCAGGCCATTTCCTCTAGTCCTGTCATTTTTTCCTTAAGAGAAGAGGCTGCACCCACCTCACTACAACCTCTTTTCAGGTGGTTGTAGAGCTCAGTAAGGTCTCCTCTCAGCCTCCTCTTCTCCAAATTAAACAATCCCAATTCCCTCAGCTGTTCCTCAAAGGACTTGTTCTCCAGACCCTTCATCAGCTTGGCTGCCCTCTGAACTTGCTCCAGCAACTCCATGTCTTTCCTGTGGTGAGGGGCCCAGAACCGAACACAGTACTGGAGGTGCGGCCTCAGCAGTGCTGAGTACAGGGGCACAGTCACTTCTCTACTCCCGCTGGCCACATCATTTCTGATCCAGGCCAGGATGTCATTGGCCTTCCTGGCCACCTGGGCACACTGCTGGCTCATGTTCAGCCAGGTGTTGACCAGCACCTCCACATCCCTTTCCTCCAGGCAGCTTTCCAGCCACTCTACCCCAAGCCTGTAGCGTTGCCTGGGGTTGTTGTGGCCAAAACTCAGGACCTGGCACTTGGCCTTGTTAAACCTCCTACCATTGGCCTCGGCCTAGTGATCCAACCCGTCCAGATCCCTCTGCAGAGCCTTCCTCAAGCAGACAATTGTTGATGACAAAAGTTGTCAAAGTAGACCATCTCTCCATGCTTCAAGAAATGTTGTTTTTCCCTTTGAATACTGGGTATATTTATAGTGGATCAGATAGTCACAAGTAAGATGTTAATTAATAATAATTAAAATGTAATATTAACTCCTGCCTAATAAAATGAGGAAAAATACAATAGCGAGTTAGGCAAGAAAGTTAACTGAATTGGACAGAAGATATCATGAGAAAAATAAAGTTTACTGCCTGGGAGCTCCTCTCTATGGTGACTAAATGTGCAGCTGTTAGAAATTCCAGTGTTCTCACTGCACTGTGAAGTCATGAAATGGGAGAGGATGCCTGCAGGCTGGTCACAAGAGAGGGGAGAAAGATGTACATTTCAGAAGCTTCTGCTGGCCTTTTGCTAGCCATGTGTTAGGTTTCAAAGAAGACTAAGACCATGGATGAGACCTTGATCTCATCTCACGGAATTCTAGGTACGATTCAATGTGCTTGCAATATCTGCTGTGCAGAGGAGATACATACTGATATTTATTATTGGGTGGGGGCTTCAAGGGTAGTTTTCTGTCTGCAAATACCACATTGCTGTCGACGAACTAAGCAGCAACAGAAGGCATTATTGATTATAGAGAAACTGTTCTGAACGCTTACTATTGGTGAGCAGTCCCACTCCCACACTACACAGAGTTGATGGGTTGCTGATATCTTCAGAGAGGAAACTTATTGATGCATCTGCTCTACTACTGACTTAATCTCACCTAATTCTGGACTGTTTCAGTGGTAGGGCCAAGCACGGTGCAGGTTATGAGGATCCATGTGCCATCCGCATCTCACTGCCGTGCGCATCACCTTCCGCTGCTTCTATCTGCTCCTGCCTACGAGAAAAAGGTGTTTGGTCAGGGTCAGATTTAAATACTGTCGAAGGCCTGGACTTTCAATTTGGAGTTTGACATCAGTACTAGGTTTACTTGGAATTTCTAAAATGAAAAGCTCCAATTACTTTGCCTGTTGCCATGTTTGCTAAACTATGTATGTCCCGAGGGGCTGCAGGTAAATATTAGGAATTAATGAAAGTACAGTAGTTCTCTGTGAAGCTGCAGCGGTGGAAGCCCGGGCCTCCATGCCGATGAGCAAACAGGCTCCCCTGCCCCTCTCTCGGGTCCGTCGCGGCTCGTAGAGCGGA